>PISX010000100.1:0-33686 GCA_004024625.1 Mellivora capensis | reverse complement strand
AGATTATTACCTGTGCAGTGAATGAAGCAAATTTCCCTTTATACCTCTCACTCCCATCTCTGTGATTATTTTTTCTTGCAACTCTTGAGAAACCTAATCAATTGGTACAAATGCTTTTCAGAAAGTAAACTAATTCCCAGCCTAACAACCTGAAGTTGCTTCCTTTCTCTTATTTCTCCAGTTTCAAAGTAAATCTACACAACCAAGAACCAAGGATATAATGAATTTCCACAGTAATCTGAGATTCATATTAAATATCTGCAGAACAACAATGGAGAATGCTAAACTGAGAAATTTTCCCCTCACAAACATAAGGAATACACCAAAGGAAGTAATGCTTCCAAATGAGAAGTGGTATGATTTGTCCATCCTCAGGATAAACAATAAAATCACCACTTTATTCCCACTGAAGAAATAATGACATATTATCAAGAATGTCTTAAGGGGCACCTGGCTGGCTGAGTCAGAAGTACAAGGGACTCGGGGTACCTGGGTGGCTCAGTGGGTTAAAGCCTCTGCCTTCGTCTCGGGTCATGATCCCGGGATCCTGGGATCGAGCCCCACACCAGGCTCTCTTCCTCCTCTCTCTCTGCCTGCTTCTCTGCCTACTTGTGATCTCTGTCTGCCAAATAAATAAATAAAATCTTTTAAAAAAAAAAAAAGAAGAAGAAGAAGACAAAGAAGAAGTACAAGGGACTCGAACTCAAGGTCTTGAGTTCAAGTTCCAGGTTGGGCGTAGAAATTACTAAATTTAAAATTAAACTTTTTAAAAACTGTCTTTAACATATATTATTAAACACTAATACAAAATTCTCCAGTCCTCTTTTATGTGTGTACATAAAGTGCTTGCATAAATATACAAACATTAAAACCCAGGATCCATGTGTCACTCAAGAAAATGATTGCTGCAGGCACAGAATTAATTAATACTTTTCTAGAGTTTCCACAATGGAGCAGGAATACTTTCAAAGCAAAGAATTTAATAAATATGCATAAAAAATAACTAGACATCTAAAATAACAAATTTCAATAAGCCAATTTATATGTAGGATATTTTAAGCTCAGAAACAAGACAAAAAGATGTAATGACCATCCCATTCCAAGCCAAAAGGCACACACAGCTCTACACATAATCTCCTCACATCATTAGTGCTTAAGAGGCTCACTGCTCTTTCTACCACACTCCAAAATACCCTCTGCCTCTACATTAAACAATGTTAAGACAAACACCATAACTGACTGTTTTACTGCTATTCTTTACAGATCTTTAGGGGTTGGTATGACTGACCAGAATTAAAACTATCTCATTACCTCCTCAAAAGAACCACAGATCATTTCAACTACATGAACAAACATAAGAACTGAGGCACAGAGAATATTTTCCAAAAATACAGCTTTTAATATAAATAGGGACAGGACCCTTCCTTTTCTGTACTCTATACATTATCTGCACTGTCAAAAAGTATCTATTTTAAACACTTTCTAGACTTACTTGTTTTCCTATAATGCTGACAGAGATGCCTTCTCTTACCAGTAACACAAACAAAAAGTTCTTTCACCTATTCAGGAGCTACTAGTAACTCTATTTAGTTTATTACCAAGAAATAATAAAGAATGGTATATCTACTGAAGCTGAAGGTAGAAACATAGCACCCATAAGGTTCTAAACGTTAACAATAAAAAAAAAAAAAAACCTGAGATAACTAGTAACCTGAACTGATTTCATTTCTACTATGCGTTCCCCAGCAGTATATTAACACAATTTTAAAGAACCAATATCCTTGCTGGGGGGAAAGGGGGAATGGAGAGGGTGGTTGGGTTTTGGACACTGGGGAGGGTATGTGATATGGTGAGTGCTATGAAATGTATAGGCCTGACGATTCACAGACCTGCACCTCTGGGGCAAATAATACATTTTATGTTAATAAAATAATAAAAAAATTTAAATTTATCTCCTTCCTCACCTTTTCCTATTAGTTTACATATGCAAAATGAGCAATTTCCCAAATTTTCAAGTAGTGAAAAACTTCCTTTCAAATAGAACCTTACAGACAACATGAATATAAAATTGAAAAAAAAAGGGGAAAAATTGAAAAAAGTGTTCTACAGTAAATATATTTTCAAAGTTCAAATGTAAAGCCTTACACATATTATAAAGTCAACTACCAAAAATACAAGGTTAATCTGATTAACATATACTGAAATAAAGGGTTATGAATAAGAATCATATATGCAAAGTAAATATTATACAAACAGGAACTGACATATAGATAGAAATCCAAGAAAATCCTGATTTACACATATACATTGCTAACAGTAACAGACTGACTTTTATTTTAAACAGGTTACCTCAGAGCTCTGGGATGCTCTTTAAACAGATGGCAAAAAAACAAATTTTGAGATCTGCACAAAAATTACTTACTGTAATAGCAACTACACACACATTAGTAGTTGCTAATATATTAAAATTGAGTTTACTTTTAAAATAAAATTCTTTTAAACATTTTCTTTTTTAAGTAATCTCTACATCCAAAGTGGGGCTCAAACTCACAATCCTGAGATCAAGAGTCTTAAGTTCCTCTGAATGAGCTAGCCAGGTAACCCTAAAATAACTTTTTTTAAAGATTTATTTATTTATTTGAGATACAGAGAGAGCACAAGTAGGGGTGGGGGGGGGGGAGGACACAGAGGAAGAGGAAGCAGCAGGCTCCCCCACTGAGCAGGGAGCCTGGTGGGGGGGCGGAAGGCTTGATCCAGGACTCTGGGATCATGACCCAAGCCAAAGGCAGACACTTAACCGAGTGAGCCACGCAGGTACCCCCAAAATGAAAAAAAAATTTTAAGATTTTTATTTATTTATTTGACAGAGACAGACACAGTGAGAGAGGGAACAAGCAAGGGGAGTGGGAGAGGGAAAACCAGGCTTCCCACGGAGCAGGGAGCCCAATGCGGGGCTCAATCCCAAGACCTGAGCTGAAGGCAAGACGCTTAACAACTGAGCCAATTGAGCCACCCAGGAACCCCCAAAATAAAATTCCTTTTTTTTTTAAGATTTTATTTATTTATTTGACAGAGAGAGAGATCACAAGTAGGCAAGAGGCAGTGATAAAGAGAGTGGGAAGGAGGGTCCCCGCTGAGCAGAGAGCCCCTATGCAGGGCGCAGTCCCAGGACCTGGAGATCATGACCTGAGCTGAAGGCAGAGGCTTAACCCCCTGAGCCACCCAGGCACCCCCAAAATAAAAAATTTTTTTAAAGATTTTATTTATTTATTTATTTGATAGAGATTACAAGTAGGCAAGAGAGGCAGGCAGGGAGAGAGAGGAGGAAGCAGGCTCTCCACAGAGCAGAGAGCCCAATGTGGGGCTCAATCCCAGAACCCTGGGATCATGACCTGAGCCGAAAGCAGAGGCCCCAACCCACCAAGCCACCCAGACGCCCCCCAAAATAAAATTTTTAATAAATATTTATGAAAGCCTTAAAAGTACCCCCACACAACACAGAGCAATTATTTCAAAGCACTATTCTAAGCCAGCTCTTACTACATTATAATATTATAAGTCTAACCCACCTCCCAGGAACATCTCCAATTAGGCTGGGGTAAAGGGAGGGATACCTATTCTTTCTAAAATTAAAAACAGAATAATGGTTATTTGAACCTGAAATGTAAAAATATCTGGTAAATCAGTATAAGCTGCTGTCCCTCATATTCAAAGATGAAACTAATGACTGTTCTTGCAATGAATCTACAGAGTCCACAAGATTAGCCATCTCAACTAAAGATACACCTAGCAAGTTCGGGGGGCTGGTAAAACCTGCAGGCATCATCTCTGCGCCAATCACATAAGTGCAACAAAATGCAGCCAGCTGGCCCAGTCCAGGCTACCCCACCTGATTTTTAATGATCAAAGTAAGAATGATGTTATGGATTGAACTGTGCCCCTGCCCCCAAAAAAAATATTTTGAAGTCTGAAGTCCTAACTCACAATATCTCAGAATGCGACCTAATTTGGATACAGGGTCTTTACAGAGGTAATCAAGTTAAAATGAGTTAGTGACAGTGGGCACTAATCCAGTACAAGTGGGAAATCTGTACACAAAGACAGACACGTACCCAGAGAAGACAATGCAAAGACAGAAAAATGATCACCTCCAAGACAGTAAGAAATGGTGGAACAGATCCTTCTCTTACTAAGCAGCAACCAACCCTGCCAATACCTTGATTTCTGACTTCTAGCCTAGAAAACTGTAATGCAATAAATTTGTTATTTAAGCCACTCAGATTGTAGTACCTTCTTACAGCAGCCCAATACAAGTGGTTTTTACATTTTCAAGTGATTAAGGAAAAAAAAAAATCAAAAAGTATTGGTGACTTCTCAGAAAAAATAATGGATCCAAAGACAGGATGACATTTTTTAAGTGCTAAAAGAAAAAAAAAACTCTTGAACCTGGAATTCTATACTCAGCAAAAATATCCTTCATGAATGAAGACAAAATTTAAAATATTTTCACCAAAATAAAAGCTAAGAGAATTCATCACCAGCAACCCTACACTGTAAGAAATATTAAAGGAGGGATAACACCTGGATGGCTCAGTTGGTTGAGTATCTGACTCTTGATTTCCACTCAGGTCATGATCTCAAGCCACTCGGGATAATCTGGTTGGGATTCTCTTTCACTCTCCCTCTGTCCCTCCTTCCCCCTAAGTACCAGAATTCTATCTCTCTCTCTCTCTCTCTCAAATAAATAGTTAAACACACACACACACAAAAATACTACATGGAGTTTACTTAGCAGAAGGCAAATGATACAAGATGGAAATGCTGATCTTCAAAACAAAAAAATGAAAAATGAAAAACAAAATATTAAGTATGTAGGAAAATATAAAGTTTTATATTTACTCACATATTCTCTCAATTTCTTAAAACATGCATGACTTTTTTAAAATAGCACACTCCTAACAACCAATAGGTCAAAAAAGAATTCACACAAAAAATTAAAAATACTTTGAGATGAATGAAAATGAAAACCTAACATATCAGAAGTTCTAAGATACAACCAGATCAATTCTCAAAGGAAAAAGAGTAACTGTAAATGACTATATTAAAAAAGGAAAAGGTTCAAAAAGAAAAAAAAAAAAGGAACGATCTCCAATCATATATATAAAACCTAATATTTCACCTTAAGACACAAAAAAGCACAAATGAAACTAAACCCAAAGCAAACAGAAGGAAGGAAATATGATTAGAGTAAAACCAATGCAGTAGAGAAAAGAAAAACAACAGAGAAAATCAACAAAAATCAAAAAGTGGCTCCTTGAAAAATATATATATTTTTAATGTCAAACCTTCAGCTAAATGACAAAGGAGAGAGAATAATCAAATTACTAAAATCAGGAATGAAAGAGGGACATCACTACCCACCTTACAGATATAAAATGGATTATAAAGAAATACTAATTTAGAAAAACTATGCCAACAAGTTAGGTAATCTAAATGAAATGGACCAATTCCTAGAAAGACACTAACTACCCAAACCAGCACAAGGAAAAAAAAAAAATCATCGCTTCTCGGCCTTTTGGCTAAGATCAAGTGTAGGAAAAAAAAAAATCTCGGGGCGCCTGGGTGGCTCAGTGGGTTAAAGCCTCTGCCTTCAACTCAGGATCTCAGGGTCCTGGGATTGGGCCCCACATCAGGCTTTCTGCTCAGCCGGGAGCCTGCTTCCTGCCTGCCTCTCTGCCTACTTATGATCTCTCTCTCTCTCTCTCTGTCAAATAAATAAACAAAAAAAAATTTTTTTAACCTAAAACAGATCTATAAGTACAAAAATCAAATTCTTTCCCAGAGAAAAGCCAGGCCCAAATGGCTTCACTGGTGAATTCTACCCAACATTTTTAAAATTTTACCAGTTCTTCATAAACTTCCCCCCCCACGCAAAAAAAGAAGAGAAGGAAACACATCCCAAGTCATGCTATGAGGACAGTATTACCCTGAGCCCGAAACTAAATGAAGACATCAAAATAAAAGAAAAGTACAGCTAATATCCCTATGACCACAAATACAAAGATCTGCAATGAAATACTGGCAAACCAAATCCACCAAAAAAGCATTTTAGACTATGACACTGTGGAATTTGTTTCAGGACAGCAATATTTAACACCTAAAAATTAATTCATTTAAATATGCCATATTAATAGACTAAAGGACAAAAACCATACAAAATCAACGAAGGAAAAGTTTCGAACAAAATCCAACACTCTTTCATGATAAAAACTCAACAAAGAAAACACAGAAGGGCACTTCCTCAATCTGACAAGGGGCATCTATGAAAAACCCAGAGTTAACATAACATTTAGTGTTAAAGTACTAAATACTTTTTCCCCCTCAGGTCAGGAACTGTGGGAGAATAAATAACAATTACCCAAAAATATTCAAATTATAATCCCCAGAAACAGTTAACATGTCACCTCACATGGCAAAAGGAAATTTGCAGATATGATTAAGGATCTTGAGATGAAGGCCACCTGAGTTAGACACCTTCGGTTCAGGTCATGATTCCAGGGTCCTGAGATCGAGCCCTACACAGGCTCCCTGCTCAGCAGAAAGCCTGTTTCTTCCTCTTCTACTCCTGCTGCTTGTAGTCCTTCTCTCTCTGTGTCTCTCTCTGTGTCAAATAAAATCTTTAAAAATAAATAAATAATCTTGAGGTGAGCAGATTATCTGGGCAGGTGCAATATAATCATACCCATGCCATCTGTTGACTATTCATTCCCCCACTGAATTGTCCCGGCACTCTAGTCAAAGACAACTGAACATAAATGAGCCAGTTTAGTTTGGGATTCTGAATTCCACTGATGATATAGGTATTTGCTACTACCCTACTGTCTTAATCATTATAGCTTTATAGAATGTTTTGAAATCATGAGGTGTGAGTCAACCAGTTTATTACTATTATTATTTTTTTCAAGACTGTTTTGCCTGTCTAGGTCCCCTGAATCTTTAAATGAGTTTTAGCACCTGCTTGTCAATTTCTTCAAAAAGCCAGTCAGATATTGATAAGATAAAACAGTTTGGAGAATTTTGCTTTCTCAGGAATCCTGTCTTCCAATTTCACTAATTTGGTTTTATAATTTCTCTCCGTGATATTATATAGTTTCACTGTACAAGTGTTAGCACTTCTTATGTTAAATTTATACCCAAACGTTTTATTGATTTTGATGTTATAAATGGAATTATGTTCAAATTTCATTTTCTGTTTATTACTAGTGTGTAGAAAAACAGTTGACCCTTGAACCAAATGGGTTTGAACTACATGGGTCCACTTAAATGTAGATTTTTTTCAATAAATACAGTATAGTACTATAAATGTATTTTCTTGTGAGTTTCTTAACATTTTATTTATATTATTTTAAAGTACACTATATAAAGCAAACACAAAATATGTGTTAAATGACTATAATGTTATCAGTAAGGCTTTCAGTCAGCAGTAGGCAATTAGTAGTTAAGTGTTTGGAAGTCAAAAGTCACATGTGGATTTTGGACTGCATCCTACCTCCATGTTGTCTGAGGATCAATTGCACATTTATTTCATGTTAATTTTGTCCTATGACCTTACAGAATTAGTTGTAATAGTATCTTAGCGGATTTCTTGGGATTTACAAGATCACAAAAGAGGTTAGAAACGGCTTTGAAATGAATCAAAGTAAAAATACAATATACCCAAATTTGTGGAATATAGCTAAGGAAGTACTGAAAAGAAAAATGCTAAATGACAATATTTGAAAAGAAAGTATCTAATGTCCTAAGAGTCTACCCCAATAAGATAGAAAAAACAAAAAACAAAACAAACTAACAACAACAACAAAAAAGACCCAGATTAGAAGAAGGAAATAAAAATAGGAGCAGGGGCACCTGGCTGGCTCAATCAGGTCTTGTGACTCTTGATCATAGGGTCATGAATTCAAGCCACACGTTGGGCAGAGAAACTACTTTAAAAAAAATTTTTAGGGGTGCCTGGGTGGCTCAGTGGGTTAAGCCTCTGCCTTCGGCTCAGGTCAGGTCTCAGGGTCCTGGAATCCAGCCCCAAATCAAACTCTCTGTTCAGCAGAAAGCCTGCTTCCCCCTCTCCCTCTACCTCTGCCTGCCTGTCTGCCTACTTGTGATCTCTCTCTGTGTGTCAAATAAATAAATAAATAAATAAATCTTTTTAAAAAAATTTTAGATAAAAATAGAAATAAAAATCAGTGTAAGAAAAAGAGAAAATGACAAAGGAAAAACTGGTTGTTGTTTTTTTTAAAGATTAACAAAACTGACAAATACCTATTAGCACTATCAGAAACAGGCAAAAACACTATAGACCCTCCATGTGTTAAATGAATATAAAGAACAACTTTATGCCAATAAATTCAACGACAACAGGGACAAATTCAGTAAGAAATACAACTATATACAACTCACATAACTCAGACTAAAATATGCTAATAACCCTAACTCCACTAAAAAAATTGAAATCCCCATCAAATTCTCACAAGAAAACTACAGGCCAAGATGGTTGGTTTCACTGGCTAATTCCCTCAACATACTTAATGAGTAACTAATGCCAGATGAATATCATAATGTTATATGTCATGACCAAACAAGGTTTATCCCAGGAACATAAGGTTGTTCCAACATTAAACAAATAACTCATCATCACCCAAACTACATCACTGCATAAAATATCTCTTCATCACGAAAATCTAATAATGCCTTTCATTTTCTCAAATTCTCTGATGGCTCCCCATACTTATGTAAGAGAAAGAAACCTTAATATGGCATGTAAAGATCTTCTCTACCAATTTCCAATATGTAATCCATAAACCTGCTACAATGGCTACACCCTGTGCCTAAGATATGCCCCTCCCTCCCTCCCTTCCTTCCACAACTTCCAAATCTCCACCTAAGCTGAGTTCCTCTGAAAGCCTTCCTGACTTGGTCAGGTTGATTTTACTACTCCTCTCTCTACATTCCCACTGCATCATTTGTAACCCTCAATATAACAGATATTACCATTATTTCTTGGTTTTTCTCTTTCCAACTATCACTCCCACAGGACAGGGATCAGATCTTTTTACCATATGAACATAATTTTAAAAAGCTATTTATCTGATATACTGGTGCACTTACAACATTTCAACAGATGCAGAAAAATCATTTGTCAAAAGTCAATATACATTTGTGAAGAAAAAAACTCTCAGCAAATTAAGAATTAAAATAAATTTCTTCAAACTAATAAAGTCATCTAAGAAAAAATCTACAGATAACATATTTGACTTCCAAGTAGCACTAACCTCAGTAACAATATTCAGCATTTATATGTGCTTATTTACCTCTCACTGGTCCTCACAACAGCCTTATTTAAAAAAAAAAAAAATTATGGAGCCATCATTGTATTGTTCCAATTGATCTAAGACCAACTCTGGGTTGGTCCAACTCAGAAATAGAGACCAACTATTAGATTAGAGATCTAAGACCAACTCAGAAATATTAAATCATATACCTAATTAAGAAAGTCAGTACTAGAATCTAGTCTTTGACCTAAAGTACTTTTCCACTACAGTATGGGGTCTCTTATCATCAAGCTCATTTCACAATAAACAATTAGTCTCTACCACAAACCATACTTTGGTTAAGTCCCTGGTCTGGCAATTCTTAAGTTTTCTAGCAATACCACTGTTTTAGATAATTATAGCAATAGTAAGATACTCAATGATTATATTTCATTAGTTAATAAAATAAAACAGGATAAGTAACACTAATATGGAATAAATAACTTTAAAACCCCCATTAAAAAGAACCTCAAGCTCTCTGCTCAGCAGGGAGCCTGCTTCCTCCTCTCTCCCTCTCTCAGAGGGAGCCTGCCTCTCTGCCTACTTGTGATCTCTGTCTGTCAAATAAATAAATCTTTCAAAAAATAAAATAAAATGCAGGAGATAAACAGATAATTCAAGGCCTTATTTAAATTTGTATCTCCAATCCACTGTCAATTCCTTAACTGAGCAATTTAGAGGAACCAGAGAAACCAGAGTCACATGGACATTTCTGAGTTTCTGATTCATATATGACTCTTTCATGCAGGAAAATATGAATGCTGTCTTAACACCAATGCTGTCTTAACACCTTTCCATCTGTGATACACCCGCAGCCAGCAAGTTTCACACTGAGGCTGGACTTGCCTTCACTGCACACCATGCACTGCATCTCAAAACACACAGGGAAATCCAACTCTCTTAAAAACAAACTAACTTTTCTTTAAAGTAACTTTGCCAACAGGCTATCCATAGGCCAATCTCTATCCTCTTTCATGTTTTTGTGTTCCCTAAAGGTAAACATTTGACTCTAAGTCATCATTTATCAAGGACAAAACATCACACAATTAAGACAAAGTAAGCCTCCTCCATAAATGCAGCTGTCTTCGGTGTGAGCATCCCAGGTTCTTACACAGGAACCCCTATGTTTCATGATAACAGTGCCCTTTATACACATGCTCCTAAAAGGCTTGGTGAATTTTTTATCTGACCTTAGTACTGTTGAAAGTCAGTGACCACAAAGGTATCTCTCACCGACATTTACAGTGACTGAAGTAAAAATAAGGACCTCTTTTCTTCAAGTGACACAGAAAACTCAGAAGTTCACTGGATAATACACTACCAAGGACAGTGCACCTGCATCTCAGATAAGCAGCTTTCTCCTGACAATTTTATGGATACGCCAATATTGTAAAACTTCAAACTTCTCTTTAATTCCAAGAATTCAAAAGTGTTTAGAGAATATTTTTAAAAATAAAAAGTCCTTTTTAAATGTAATTCTTTCCTTATTAATCACCCAAGCAAAAAAAGATAGAGAGTTAACAAGGTAATTCAGAATTCCCTTAAGTACCACATCATGTACAATGGGTGAGTGAACAACAGACCAAAATTTCTACCTTCACAGAATCACCCTCAAGTCTAATTACGAGAAGAAATTTAAAATGTTCAAAGAATATAAGCTTAACCACTTTCTGACACACTTTTTGGTAAAGCTTGCCTCTAGCTGAATTATTCCAACCAACCATCTCACCATCAGCCTGGGGCTGGCACAACTGGTGCTATCTCAAGAATAAAGTTAGGAGCTGCCACCTTAAAACAGACAGAAGTTGCCACAAGAGATGTGACACTGAGGCACACAGACCAGAAATTAAGTAAATCAGCCAGAGACTCAGGAACACTGAAAGGTGAAAGCCCCATTCCCAGTTTCATAACCCGAGCAAAGAAACTTGTGCACCCACTATTCGTATCCCAAACCTGCCTACAGACCACATTCTCTGTGACCCAGTCCTATTCAAACCAGCTCTGCATTCCCAGTGGCAACACCCTTTCCTCCTGCTTCCTTAGCACTATGAATCCCTAAGAAATTGTCCTTTGTGTCTCTGACTGCAGCTGAACTCTGAGGCCAATTTATTTTCCCCACTCCAACTGCTCAAACCACCTCCCCAACCCATACTCACATTTCACATAAAATCTGTTCAAGATATAGCATTACAAATATTACAATGCATGTGAAAGATGTAGTTTCTAATTTTCAGCAAAAGGGGAAATTCTTTAGTTAAAACAAGGCTAAGAGAATCCTTAATTGCAATTACAGGTATTGTTTTATCTGAGTTTAAAAAGCATACTTTCAGGCTGCCAGTCCTTTAAGTGTCTCTTAATTTCCGCTTAGGTCGTGATCTCAGGGTTATGAGACTGGCCCCCATGCCTACACTGGGCTCCACGACAGGTGTGAAGCCTGCTTAAGATTCTCTTCCTCTCCCTGGCTCTCTCTCCCCCTACCACCTAAAAATAATAATAATAAAAATAATCTGAAAAAAAAAAATAATAATCATCATCATCATCATCATCTGAAGGGGCCCTGGGTGGCTCAGTGGGTTAAGTCTCTGCCTTTGGCTCAGGTCATGGTCCTGGAATCGAGCCCCTGCATGGGGCTCTCTGCTCAGTGGGGAGCCTGCTTCCCCCCTCCCCTACCTGCCTCTCTGCCTACTTGTGATCTCTGTCAAATAAATAAATAAAATCTTTAAAAAATAATAATTTGAAAACAAAAAGTAAAAAGCATAATTTCAACAGAAAAAATTATAAATATGTGAAATGCTGATGAGCCTCATTTTATATCTATATATACATGTATGTGTAATTTTCTTGAACTGGTCTTCTTACAAAAAAGGTTGTTCAACCCTTGTGCATTGTTGGAAGAAATGTAAATTAGTGCAGCCACTCTGGAAAACAGTACACAGGTTAAAACTACCATATGATCAGCAATTCCACATCTTGAAAAGAAAGAAGCACCCCAAAGTTCACTGCAGCGTTAGTTACAATGGCCAAGACATGGAAACGACCTAAGTGTCTATCAGTGGATGAACAGATACAGAAAATGTGTTATATATATGCATTTACTATTATTCAGTCATAAGAAAGAGGGAAATCCTGCCATTGGAGACAACACAGATGGACCCTGAAGGCAGTATGCTAAGTGAAGTAAGCCACACAGAGAAAGACAATACTGTATGTGATCACACTGACATGTGGAATCTAAAGAAGAAACCCAATTCATAAATACAGAGAACAGACTGGTGGTTGCCAAGAATGGTAGGAAGAGAAGATGGGCAAAACAGATGAAGGGGAACAAAAAGGTACAAACTTCCAGTTTAACAACACTAAGTCCCAGGGATGTAATGTACAGCACGGTAACTACAGGTAACAGTGTATTGTGTATGTGAAAAGCTGCTAAGAAAATAGATCTTAAAAGTTGTCATTACAAGGGTGCCTGGGTGGCTCAGTGGGTTAAAGCCTCTGCCTTCAGCTCAGGTCATGATCTCAGGGTCCTGGGATCGAGTCCTGCATCCGGCTCTCTGCTCAGCTGGGGAGCCTATTTCCTTCTCTCTCTCTCTGCCTGCCTCTCTGCCTACTTGTGATCTCTCTCTAACTGTGGTTAGAACATCTCTCTAAGTGTGGTGATAAATGGTAAACTTATTGTGATAATCATTTCACAGTGTAAACATTTATCAAATCATTATGTCACATCTAAAACAAATACAGTGCTATATGTCAATTATATTTCAATTAAATTTTTTAAAGAGCTGTTCAACAGAGACATGATATACTTGACAATCTACTATATCTCCTCTCCCAATCATTCCTCATCATGTCCCATAAGGAAGAATCTTGCAGGAAAATCTATAATCCTTCTCATGTAGAATTATGGTAACTACTAAACAGTTCTCATATTAAGAAACCATCATTTTGCTTATCTTAGATGCCCAGAAAAGTGTACTGCTATGGAAAATGTTGTCTGGTAAGAATATTAAGGGCAAACGTCTATATATATATACATATAGAGAGAGAGAGAGAGGCAGAGGCTTAATTAATATATATATATATATATATATATATGCAAAAAGATATCATCCAAAACTCTATTTAATTTTTTAATTTAAATTCAAAAGAAATTTTAAGTTGTTCCCAATCTTAAAATTGATCAAAATATGTTTCATCAACTTCATAAACCTAATAAGCATTTATCTTTTAATCAACTGGGAAAATATAAGACCCTCTATCCCGGTCCTCAGTAATCTAGAGAATCTCCTGCTCTCAATAAGTTTAGTGTATGTCCTCAACGTAATGGACTGTTGGATGAATGCCTAGCCCTAGCTAGGCAGTTATTATAATCGAAGCTCTGACTGCTTAACCATTTGAAAATATGTCTGAGAAATAATTTTGGCTCAACTTCATGGAAAAATCTGTGAAAGCTAAAACTTTTCAACAATAACACCAAGACAGAACATCAATACAAAGTTTCAAGGTATAACTTAAAGAGTAAAATTTAAATCACATAAATTTTTCTTATGCCATGCCCTTGAGTGCTTTAAAAAAAAAAAAATTACTCTGAGGCCATATCCAAACTCAACAAGAAATAGTGCCATGGATCAATTTTCCCATTTCCACCAGTGACACTGGTGGGGAGAGGGGGTGTACAGAAGCAGAACACATACAGTATGTTTTCTATCCCTACTACCAATATTTCAATAAAGCTTTAACAAAGTCTAAAACAGGGGCGCCTGGGTGGCTCAGTGGGTTAAGGCCTCTGCCTTCGGCTCAGGTCATGGTCCCATGGTCCTGGTATCGAGCCCCACGTCGGGCTCTCTGCTCAGCGGGGAGCCTGCTTTCTCCTCTCTTTCTGTGCCTGACTCTCTGCCTACTTGTGATCTTTGCCTGTCAAATAAATAAATAAAATCTTAAAAAAAAAATTTTTAATATTTCTAAATAAATGTTGGGAGGTTGAAAATTACACAGTATAATACCTATGCTCCATGGTCCTCTCACTAAGAAATCCTTAGTTATAGCCAGAGAAGCACAGACTTCATCTGCACCCTTTACTTATACACAAGATAAAAATCCCAGAACTTCCATAACTTGTGAATGGAAATGTTAATAACAGTTTTAACCCCCATAAATCTTACTTACTTCATCTCTGAAATGTAGAGAGTCACACCAGAAGATTAACACAAGGATAAAATCAAATAAGTATGTGAAGCTCCTGACACAGTGCTTTTCACTGTACCCTAAATAAATGACAAGAATATCCACTCACGCCTTTGTCATGATGCCCCCCTCTGCCTAGAATACCTGTCCTTCTCTCCCCTGCTGCTTATGGAAACCACTTCCATTCTTCAGTTTTTTTCAAGTCACTCTTGATGCCTCCTGCCTTAGATGTAACACACTTCATCAACTTTATAAAATTTTTTTAAAGATTTTACTTATTTGTCAGATACAGAGCGTGCACACAAGCACAAGTAAGGGAAGAGGCAGGCAGAGGGAGAAGCAGGCTCCCTGCTGAGCAGTTAGCCCCATGCAGGACTTAATCCCAGGATGCTGGGATCCCCACCCAAGCCAAAGGTAGACACTCAACTGACTGAGCCACTCAGGCATCCCACTTCGGTAACTTTAATATCAAACTGTTCACTACCCATAACATTCACCATGCTATTTTAGCAAGATATTGCTCTGAATTTACCTAATACTGCACTGGCATTTGGTACCAATGTCAAGAAAAGGGAAAGCTCAAAACCTTCACTGAGTATCATCTCATCCTTCCATATCTACTTCAACACCTATCCATGCTGTACAGAAACTAAAACTACATTCAGTAAATAAATGTCATATGAGTGAATGACCCAATAAAGGCACAGAAATAACAAGCTGTTCTGTATGGAAAAAGACTTGGTGAAAAAGGTAGTTCATGAGGTGGCTCCTGAGAACTCAGAAGAGTAAATGTATGACACAAGATGTAACTAAAATCTAGTTTACCTTTAAAAAAAAAAAAAAAACTAAATGAATACCCTCTGTGCATTAAATATCACTGCAAACAAGTTACAAACAAGGAAAGGCACAATCCAATCAATTCCTTACTCAAAAGTAAGGTTGGAACCACCTCCAACCTTAGCCACTTCTACAGAGAATATGAACATTGACAGATAATCTCAGCTCAAAATTAGGGTTCTTTTCTCTAATTTGCTGTATTTCTAAAGAGTGAACTAGCAGGGGGAGTTCAAACTCACACTAAATCACAAACTATTTAAGGCTAACAAAATTTTGAAATTCTGCAATTTTTTTAAACTCCTGAATATTAACCATAAAAAGTTAGTGGATCCCATGTTTATAAATTTTATAATAATATTTACAAATGAATTTTTTTAAGATTTTATTTATTTATTTGTCAGAGAGAGGGGGAGAGAGAGTAAGCGAGCACAGGCAGTGGCAGACAGAGGCAGAGGGAGAAGCAGGCTCCCTGCCAAGCAAGGAGCCCGATGTGGGACTCGATCCCAGGATGCTGTGATCATGACCTGAGCTGAAGGCAGCTGCTTAACCAACTGAGCCACCCAGGCGTCCCTATAAATGAATGTTTAAATACCACTGCAAACAAGTCACAAACAAGGAAAGGCATAATGCAATCAATGCCTTACTCAAAATGACACCTCCCTCCGACCTTAGCCACATCTACAGAGAATATAAACTATTACAGAGAATATCATATTTGTAAATTTATAATATGATCATACAAATACTCCATAAAACTATCGCTTGAGGTCTTTTGTAATATACCTTCCAAAAAATTAAACATACATCCTTTTTACAGACAGAAAAAGAAATCAATATTAATCAAAATGCAAGTGACAATGGAGAAAAGCTGTTGCTTTCCAAACTGTTATCAAAACTGAAGTAAACTGTTACCCAAACAAGTAAGAAGTAACAAGCACCAACTCATCAATTCAGTCTTCATCTATTGTTCATCCCAAAGCACAACTGCTGTCTCTAGGCTGCTGCTATCATGACACTCCCCAGTAAGCAAGCCTCCTTTTTAATCTGTAACCATAACATTTATCAGAAAGTAGTTAAGGCCCTGGAAATTATATATATTTCTGAGCCACAATTTAAGAAGCAGCATTCTCTATTGATAACTATAGATAAACATAGCTATAAATGGTATGGAGGAAGGGGGGTATAACAAGGGGATCAACAACAGAAAATCCTAATTGCCAAACATAGAATACTCATATAAAATTACTCTAACCAAAAGTGAGTCATGATTGTCAGTTTTTAATAAAAGGAACTAATGGAGAGAACCGAAATGTAATATCCAACTTTGCTCTGCTTAAAAAGTACTTCTGTATACAGTACCGTATTTGATCCTTACAACAACCCTTCTGAAAAGCTGGTAACATGCTCATTTCAAAGTTAAGGGAACTGAAATGCAGAGAGGTTGTCTTACTCAAAGTAACATAGCTAATGAGTGATAGGAACAAGATGTTAACTTGCGCTTTCTGGCTCCAAAGTCAAAAAGCTCTTTGTACTGGAAATGTGACCCACCCTCTCCCAATAGCATGAAATTCTTTATCAATAGGTACAAAAACAATTATATTCCAACAAGTTGGACACCAGAGAAGGACATCAAACAAACAAAAGCTCCTGCACAACAAAAGAAAACTACCAACAAAATGAAAAGGCAACCTACAACTTGAAAATATTTGCAAATCAAAATTGCAAATATTTGCAAATCAAAATTGCAAATTTTGCATTCCAAATACAAATCAAAACCACAATAAGATATCACTCACAACTCGTAGAATGACTATTGTCAAAAAAGACAAAATATGAAAAGTTCTGGCCAGGATGTGAAGAAAATAGAACCCTTGTGCACTACTGAAGGGAATGTAAACTGGTGCAGCCATTACTGACAGTAGTACGGTGGTTCCTCAAAAAACTAAAAACAGAACTTATGACCCAGCAATCCCATTTTGGGATATATATCCAAATGAAATGAAAACGGGATTATCAAAGGATTATGAAAACAGGATTATCAAGTATATATATCCAAATGAAATGAAAATAGGATTATACCTCACTCCCCTTCACTGTGGCATTATTCACAACAGTCAAAACGCAGAAACAACCTAAATGTCCATCAGTGGGCAAATGGATAAAGAAGATACGGTATATATGTACAATGGATTATTATTCAGCCTTCAGAAAAGGAAATTACTTCTGTCATTTGCAACAACATGGATGGACCCCAAAGGCATTCTAAGTGAAATAAGCCAGAAAATGGCAAATGCTGAATGGTATCACTTATATGTAGAATCTTAAAAACAAAACAAAAACTCTTGGAAGCAGAGAATGGTTGCCAGGGGCTTGGTGGGGAGGGGGCATGGGGAGAGGCTGGTAAAGAGATACATCATCTTCATGATTGTAGAAGTCAGTGAGACATGCCCAATGCTGACCCTGGTAGCATATCTGTTCTTTTTACCTCTTCCAGTCCAAAGAAATGACAGTGCAATCACTGCCAAACTTGAAAATTTATTTGTAGTGAAGCACTGTAAATACAAAAGAGCAAATTATGCATTCATAGCTCTTCAAGGAGTAAACACATTGGTCTTCAAAGCACCTACACAAAGGACTGTTATAAAACAACAGCTTAACCTTTTATATTTTTTCTTTACCGGTTTAACAAAGAGGTTTCATACCCAGCAAATATTAAATATACACAATGTTCGAAATACATAACATTAAAGTTCAAATCAACAAATATAAATATAAAACAGGATGTATTTTATAATCAATGCCCCACTTTTCAGTTATCCAAGTGGGAATGTAGGCTTTTTTTTTTTTAATAAGATTTTATTTATTTATTTGACAGAGAGAGAAAGATCACAAGTAGGCAGAGACTCAGGCAAAGAGAGGGGGGAAGTAGGCTCCCCGCTAAGCAGAGCCCGATGAAGGACTCGATCCCAGGACCCTGAGACCATGACCTGAGCCAAAGGCAGAGGCTTAACCCACTGAGCCACCCAGGCGCCCAAAATGTAGGCTTTTGTTATATATTTGCAAATTAAAGTTTTCTAAGAAAAAACTACCCTCCTCTTTCATGAGCCAGAAGAACAGATTTCAAAGCAGTAACACTCCACTATCTGTTCAAATGGAGCTTTGTTTTGTTTCCAATCTTATTCAAACCTTTGCACACTTCAAATCTAACTCTTCCCATCACATTCTGGCACTCCTAAGAGAAGCCCTCAGGATCTATAACTTACCATCCTTCCCCCAGGAAAAGTGCCCCAAGAGGTTCTTCCAGCTTAAAGTTGCCCCTGTCAATCAGTGAAGATGACGCTGCAATTCCAGTTGTGTGAGGCTAAATCAGGAATGGGTGTTCCAGCCTAAGGCAGCCATGAACTAAGTGGACACCTAGGGTCAAACCTGGCCTGAGAGGGGTAAATGCACATAGAATGGTGACAAATCTATCCAAACAGACCCTCCTGTATACACGAGGGCAAAAAGGTGGGTGGACCACCAGAGCTTAGGCAGTACTCCAAGTGATTCTAAGTTCTCCATGAGGACTACTTCATATCCTCCCTCTAGCCTGAAAAGTACTAGGTTCCCAAGTTAATGAACACTTAACAAGCAAAAATACCCTGTACAACAACTGCCTGTGTCTCCTACTAAAGTCCCCTGCCTGAAGCTCTCTCTCTTCTCCAGGAACCTAAAAAAAAGTCTATCTAACACAACCAATCTACTTCTCTAGACGCTCCAACACAATCACTCATCACACACAGGGACTTATTTGGTCACCAGACAGCCACACCAGCACTACACTACACTTCTCTGGTAGCCAGGACAGGTAAGGTGGAAGAGAGACCCTTCCCATTACCTAAAATTCTCTCTCACACAATAACCTATAAAACTTCTAAGCTGTCTGACAACCCCTACCCTTCAAGAGGATTCTCGAACTGATAAAAATGACATTAAATCACTCTGTGACCCCTCAATATATTTAGTTTGTTCTATAAATCATACATCATTTCAGTGAACTTTTGAGATTTAGTCCAACTTATAGTAACACAGAATTCACTTCATGCTAAATATTATTTGAAATTTGCTGGGCTATGTTTTTTTTTCTAAAGACCTTTATTCCCACACGGTTTGAATATTTATTTACACTATTTCCAGTGTTCTTTAGATACACTTGTAAAAGTTGTATGTCTCCCCAATACAAGAACTAAAGTTTTTATCATGACTATTCTTTTACATGTTTTCACAAAACCCAGCTGAGCAGTTTTGTTAATAAACAATATTTATCTTAGTCAAATTATTATGAAGGAAACTTAAAATGGACTATTTTTATTACTCCACTATTCTGGATTTTCTAATAAAGTTGGTCCAAACATAATAAAAAGGACCATGGATTGCATTTTAGGTACAGTATTCTCCATATTAATTAATATTAAATATATCCTCACAAAATTATTACATATAAACAAATTATATTGAAATGTTTATTTCATTATTGGCAAAGTACAAAGACATTAGGCAGTGAACATAATGCACAACTGTCAAAAGAACAAAATCAGATTGTGCCCTAAGGAATTCAGAACAGACAACCTAGGTACAAACAGTATGCATGTGGGAGTGAAGGATGTCCCTGACTAAAAGGACAGAGAGATAAGGGAAAGTGAAAGCAAGTGGCGTTTGCTTCACTGACCAGGTAGAGTTTTGAGTGTGATCCAAAGCAGAAAGAAAAAAACTAAATATGCTAAATTTTGAAGAAGCAGGATATCTAGCATAGCTAGAAATGGACTATCAGGTACAGAGAAGGGAGAGTAACATAGATCCAAAAGAATGCTTCTACATGGAGTCATGCAAAGAAGCCAACAGGGGGGAAAAAAAAGAAAAAGAAAAAGAAAGAAAAGGGAACAAATACCAAGGTTTACACAGGAAAGGACTAGGTCTAAAAGAGGAAGAAAGGAAAAGACAAAGGGTTATGGATCACCCTGTTTGCAATTTCAAGAGTTCAGAAGAGTATAATGCAGTATTATGCCTGAATATGAACAATGTCATTATTTTACAAAGTTTCTATCCAGGGGTGCCTGGGTGGCTCAGTCAGTAAGCGTCTGCCTTCAGCTCAGGTCATGATACCAGGGTTCTGGGATCGAGCTCCACATCAGGCTCCCTACTTCACAGGAAGCCTGCTTCTCTCTCTCCCTCTCCCTCACAGAATGAGGCAGCAATAATTACAAAAAACACTCACTGTGTATATTCATATTACATAAAGTTTTACATATGCTGTCTCATTTCAAAATGCAACCCAAATTTTACATTAAGTCACTGCATTCACCCAAAAGGGCAAGAAAAAGTGTTGCTTTTCATCTGACTAACTAAATCTCCTCTCAGGCACCTGGGTGGCTCAGTGGGTTAACCTCTGTCTTTGGCTTGGGTCATGATCTCAGGGTCCTGGGATCGAGTCCCACTTCGGGCTCTCTGCTCAGCAGGAAGCCTGCTTCCCCCGTTCTCTCTCTTTCTTTCTCTCTGCCTGCCTCTCTGCCTACTTGTGATCTCTGTCAAATAAATAAATAAAATCTTTTTTTTTTTTTAAGAAATCTCCTCTCTTCAAATTTTAACCCTTGAAGCAAGTGTATCCCTAATAAGAAAATATATAATTCAGAGAGTTCTGGAATCAAACACACCTGGTACAACCTTAACTGTCTGATCTTGAACAAATAATTTAAATCGGAGACTGTTTCCTCATCTATAAAATACAGATGTTATAAAACCTATCTCATGGAGCTGTTAAGGCTGAAAGGAGACAATGGCATGTAATACCACTTGAATGGGGCTGACCAAACACAAAAAGTTAAGTGAAAGTTTTAATCACCTTTAATGTTTCTCTCAACTTGAAAATCCATTATCATAACCTAGGGACCTCCATTACCTCCTCCAAGGACCTCCAAAAAGTAGAGAAACCTGAGGTTTTATACCCATGTCCTATATGCCCTTCCCTACATTTTCAAATTAAATCAATAATATGCTTCCTACCTGAATTTATACTTTCCTAAAGATGGCATATTCAGGAAAATATTTTATCTGTTTTCTCTCTGCCTGATGGACTTACAGTGGGCTAGCCTGCTAAAACATAAGGCAAAGGCCTTATTTTATGGTTCTGAGTTTTCTGTCCTGACCGTACAGCTACTTCTGTAATCAGAAAATGCAACAGATATTATAAGATTAGTCTTTCCCCTCTGTAATTTATTTTGGAAGTCAGGAATTCTTACGCAATCTACTTATTTTTTCAAATGCCTAATAAAATAGTTTAGATTCTTAAAGGTTTCGGTATTTTCTTCCCTAATTCTTACAGCTATTACAGTGCTCACAAGCTAAAACTTGGAAACAAAACAAATTTACTAAACCATGTAAGTATATTTTACATACCAGCAGTTCCCTTTTAGAGTACAATCTGTAATTAAACTGTTTAGAACTCAGGCCTCATTTTCCCTTAATGTTGTAAGCATGGTTGAAGTTCCTACATTAACCCAAAAATATCAGTCATACTATTACTGAATTCTAGTCATAAGAGAGTTACTGAACTAGGTCCTAAAATCCAGAGTCAAGCCATACAAAAGCAAAATTTAGAAGTTTGAAAAGCCCAGCTCCTATTTTGAAGCTCAGAACAGACCTTTGCAAAATTTTCTGTAACACGCAGCTTGTCTTGGTTTTTTGTTTTGTTTTGTTTGGTGCAAAAAGTGGTTTTATTAAACCACAGGGGATAGGACGTATGGGCAGAAAAAGTTGCTGCCTTGGTATCTTTCAAATGCCCTCCAGTTTGTGCCCCTGAGCTCTCATGCTGTCCCTTGTTTCCACCTGCTATGAAATCCCATACAAGTCTGATGTCCCATGAAGCAATCTTAACCAGTCCTCTTTTCCCACCCATCCCACCAGTGTAACTGATCACATTTAAGTATTAAATAGAGAATCAATGAATGAACCAACTCTCACTGAACCCCTTAATTCTAACCTGGAACATATCTGGTCATACAAATAAAAGTGAATGTAAGTCATATAAATAAACTGAAATCTTCAGGCCATGTCAAAATAGATACTACTGACCCAGAAGGGCACCTATCACAATTGGCTTCTCACAACTCTTTTCTAAGCACTAGGTTTTGAAAAGCAACAAACACTCAATGATATTTACACCGAAAAAGCTTACAGAGAGTAGACACCCTCTGAGAAACTTAAAAGTTAAGGAAATAAACATAAGAACTTGTGAAATTAAAGAACTATGATTATTTAGTTTAAATTAACACCAAATGTTAAGGGAACACAAAAATTGTGTCTTAAGAGACATTACAGGGGTGCCTGGGTGACTCAGTCAGTTAAGTCTGCCTTCGGCTCAGGTCATGATCCCAAGGGTCCTGGGATGGAGTGACTTCAGGCTCTTTGCTCAGCAGGGAGCCTGCTTCTCCCTCTGCCTACCACTCCCTCAGCTTGTGACAAATAATAAAAATGTTAAAAAGAAAAAAAAGACATTATAATTATATGAGGAGGAAGGTAGAAGGCATTCCAAACAAAAAGAGAAAAGGAGAGAAGGCAAGGAGTCTGGAGAAAGCAAGATATATGCATGAGGGGATACAGACACCACACAGGGATAAAAGAGGCATGGTTTTAATCGGGAAGGATATGGGACCAAGCAGAGAAAAGTCTTCAAGTGAACAGGTACAGTTTAGTTTTGAGCAGACAAAAAAATGAGCCACTGCCAGGTAATTCTTACACTTTACACTGTAGGATGTTCAGCAGTACCTTGGCCTCTACCAACTTAATGCCATTAGCACCTCTTTCTACCAAGTGTGACAACTAAAAATATTTCCAGACACTGCCATATATTCTCAAGGGAACAAATTCAACCTTCCCACACCCACTTATCTACTCCAGCTCCCTTTATGTGGTAAGGAAACTGAGTCCCAGGGGAGTCACATAACTTGCTAATGTCACACAGCCCAGGTTTGGTTCAGCCAAAGCTAGAATACAAGTCAACAAGAAGTGTGTTACACCAGGCTTCCTGATCTTCCTAAATTATGTTTAGAATGGCTTCTAATGATTCTTTAAAGTTGTCACAAACTTAATTTTGATGCCTAAACTGGACACTTTACCTGCAGCATATACTGTATAATATCTATTGTTTCCGTGCTGCTTTAAAGAATCAATCATTAACCAAAAAAAAAATCCAAACAAAATAAAAAATATATTAAGCTACCAAAGGAACACAGCAAAAAATGTGCAACTACACTAAAACATTAGCTGGTCAGATCTCTGAGCACTTGAGTGTTCTATAAAGGCAATCTTTTTTAATAGCTTAAAATCTGTCCTTGTAAATAACAGTTTCCACACCCTCCCCAATTTTAACTCTTGGACAGATAACTGCATTTCAATTTACTGCTTTGCCCTCTAAAACAAGAATATCAAAGACAATTTAAACTCTAATTTAAGATTCAGGGTCATCAGGAAATCCACTCACAATGGTACTGTAATACTTGGAAATGTTCAGAGAATATTATAAGTAGGGAACGACATTTAGTTTTATGTGGTTCAAGGAGAGTATATATGGGAAAAAAGTGGAAGATCAGAAGAAATATAGTTTGCAGCCAGACCAAGGAGTGTGAATCAGGTGGGTAAATGACATGAACAGGTCAGTTTTCCAAAGATCACAAATGTACAGAATGGAGGAGAGATAAAGTAGAATCTGGCAATAAACTCCATTTACAGGTAACAGGCCAAGCAAGAGGCAGAGGCTGCCTGAACTACAGTGGCTGTGATGGCAAAGAAGGACAGAGAAAATACAAGAAAACAGCTAGAAGACTAATCTGGTAAACGAAAGGCAGGAAACAATGGTACAGAGTCAAAGATGACACAGGCTTCTGGCTAGGTAAATAAAACTAATACTGGAAAACAGTAAGAGAACCTCATTTCCAAGTTAAAACATAAGGAGCTAGATTTGGGTTTTAAGACCTAGCCTCATGACCTCAATAACCTAGGCCTAACTTATCAAGTCAAATGTCTACCAAATTTCATCCTCAGTGAAATGGTGAGAAAGAACACCTATCCAATTTGTTTGCAAAGATTAAGAGAATAAAAGCACTTTGGAAAGAACCAGCCCAGAATAAGGAATAAATATTCCTTTTTTTTTTTTTTAATTCCTGGCAAAACTACTACTAAGTACAGCCTTCATGGGTAGCTCTACTTATCACAAATCTTTCTAATCATCACCCTGAAGAATTCACACAAAAGCCACCAATGGATTCTTCCTGACCATTTCTGTTCTACTGTCCTGTTTTGTTTTATTTCACCACGGTGTTTTACCTCTGCCCTGACATTCTACACAACATCTGTTTCAGGAAAACTGGAAATTAATTCTGAAAGTTTCTTTTCCATTAAAACATTTTTTCATCTTGACAGCTTTCTTTTTTTTCTTTTTTTTTTCCTTTTTTTTTTCTTAAAGATTTTATTTATTTATTTGTCAGAGACAAAGAGAGCGAGAGAGCGAGCACAGGCAGATAGAGTGGCAGGCAGAGGCAGAGGGAGAAGCAGGCTCCCCGCCGAGCAAGGAGACCGATGCGGGACTCGATCCCAGGACGCTGGGATCATGACCTGAGCCAAAGGCAGCCGCTTAACCAACTGAGCCACCCAGGCGTCCCTTGACAGCTTTCTTTTACTCAATCGTATCTATTCTATTTCTTACTACCCCTGCCCCACGTCAAATCTTCACTACTTCAATTCTCACGGCTTCCAACATTTTCCACAAGGTTAAAATAAAAAATTCATCCTACTCCTTTCCCACCAAAAAAATCCTACTGGCTGCAAAGGTCTAACTAATCCAAATTAAAGGAGAGAATCACTGAGGTGAATGTGTATTCTTTGTGTAAACTTCAAGAAAGAGAACAGTTGTAGAAAGTGAAAACACAGTACCTCCCCTTTCCAAAGTACATTCAGACATCATAAAGAAGTTTCACAAAACTTCACTTTGTAAAGAAGTTTTCAGGAGTTTCACAGGGGTGCCTGGGTGGCTCAGTCACTGAGCATTTGCCTTCTGCTCAGGTCATGATCCCAAGGTCCTGGGATGGAGCCCCACATCGGCCTCCCTGTTCAGCAGGGAGTCTGCTTGTCCCTCTTCCACTCCCCCTACCTGTAGTCCCCCTCTCGCTGTGTCTCTCTCAAATAAATAAATAAAACATTTAAAAGAAAGAAAATCAGGAGTTTCACAAAGAGTAAAAAGGCTGAGTGGAGGGAAAAAGGAAGAGAAACTATAGAAAAATAAATGGTTACAACATACAACCGGCCACAGCGAGTTACATGTTTTCTTTGAACTTATTTGACAGAGACAAAGACCACAAGTAGGCAGAGTGACAGGCAGAAGGAGAGGGAGAAGCAGGCCCCCCCAATAAGCAAGGAGCCCAATGGAAAGACTTGATCCAGGACCCTGGGATCATGACCTGAGTCAAAGGCAGACACTTAACCAACTGAGCCACCCAGGCATGCTGGTTATATATTTTACTGAGCATGTTTCATGGCCTGTATCTACCTTTATGCCTTCAAGACTAACTGCCCCCAGAAAACATGCTCTTTATTTTTTTTAAGATTTATTTATTTGAGATGCAGGTGGCGACAGAGTGCACACAAGTAGGGGGAGGCACAGAGGGAGAGACTCTTCAAGCAGATTCCCGCTGAGCAGGGAGGCTGATGTGGGTCTCACCCCCATAAGATCACGACCTGAGCTGAAACCAAGGATCAGATGCTTAACTGACTCAGCCATCCGGGTGCCCCAAAAACGTGCTCTCTAAATGAAAGATGGACTCAGGGTCACCTGGGTGGCTCAGTGGGTTAAGCCTCTGCCTTCAGCTACGGTCATGATCTCAGAGTCCTGGGATTGAGTCCCGCATCAGGCTCTCTGCCCAGAGGGGAGCCTGCTTCCCTCTCTCTCTCCGCTTACCTCTCTACTTGTAATCTCTCTCTCTGTATCAAATAAATAAAATCTTAAAAAAAAAAAAAAAAAGATGGACTCAAACATCCCTTGATGGACATCAGACATCCCTGGCAGCAGAAGGGAGTTAGAAAACATCCACATGTAGCTCAAAGTGAATCAATTAGATAAATTACTGGGGAACTTATTAGACATGCAAATTATTCTACGAGTGGGGCCCCACATTTAAGAAGCCTTCCAGGTGGGGCGCCTGGGTGGCTCAGTGGGTTAAAGCCTCTGCCTTCAGCTCGGGTCATGATCTCAGGGTCCTGGGATTGAGCCCTCGTCGGGCTCTCTGCTCAGCGGGGAGCCTCCTTCCTCCTCTCTCTCTGCCTGTCTCTCTGCCTACTTGTGATCCCTCTGTCAAATAAATAAATAAGATCTTTAAAAAAAAAAAAAAAAAAAAAAAAAAGAAGCCTTCCAGGTGTACTCTAAATTTTGAGGAACAGTAAGGAGTAAACATTTGGCCATTATTAAGGTCCTCAGAACCGCCCCCTAAAAACAGGTTTTATTAGATATGCCACGGATCCTGCTCTTGGATTAATGTGAGATTTCCTTGTATTCTTGAACTCCTAGAATAGCACCTGACACAGAGCGCCTAACACAATAAACGTCTGCTGAAAGAATGAGTAAATAATCATAAAATAAAATTCTTCCTTACTAAACTAGTTTTAAATGGAACTGTTTCTTATACTCAAAGACATCTTAATTAGTGAGTATGTGGAGTGCAGGTGCAGAACACACAAGGTAGAGTCATTTAGAGGTAGTCCATGGGGCCTAAGAGAGAGCTGGGACATTGTTTGGGGAAGACAGCTAAGAAACATACCCTGTTTAAAAGAAAAAGGAGGGAAGGAGTCAAGAGGGTAGAGGAGTAGCAGGCTGAAATGACATCAGGTAGCAGGATGTCAGCTAGATAGTTTATCAAACCATTCCAAACACCTACAAATCCAACAGGGTATCGAAGAGAAGAACTGCAACAATTCTAGAAATAGAAAATCGACGACTTTCTGAAAGGTAGGACCTGCGGAGAAGTGAATCCCAAGCAATGTGAAGATAGACGACAGGGGGAGGGGCCGGCTCCCAGCAAGAGGTGCAGCAACAGAGCACAAAATCTGAACTTTTAAAACTCTGCTCCACTGAAGGACATCCTCCAGAAGCTAAGCGGGAGTGGAGCCCTCGCAGGGACAGCGTGGTCTCAGATCCCGCGGGGTTACCGAAGGATGGGGGTATCTGAGTGTCCCAGAGCTTGCAGGTATTAAAGCAGGGTAGCCGGCTACAAAGACAGAGCCAAGGAGTGAGCTCTCAACTCGGGGTTACCTTGAACTGTGATCCACGGCACAGTCAGACCTGCTCTTTGAGCAGGGACCCCACAAGTGGCAGATCCGGGAAGATCTCCCTGGAAGGGCGGCAGTGATCTGCTGGAGTTGGAGACTCCAGGTGGGGATGTGTACCAGAGACAGAGACGCTTGGTCACAGGCTGGGTGAGCTCGGAGCACGGCCAGGGAGATAAGAGTGACTGAGCGCTTTTCTTTGAGGGCGCACTGAGGAGTGGGGCACCGAGCTCTCCACTCCTCCACCCCAAGATTGGGAATCCGCCATTTTCATTCCTGTCCTCCAGAACTCTACCAAAAGCGTTCAGGGAACAAAAGCTCCCCGAGAGCAAAACTGAGCAGATTACTTAGCCCAGCCCTTGGCAAAGGTGGTACAATTCTGCCTCGAGCAAAGACACAGGAAAATCACTTCCCCCAGAAGATAAGCAAGAAATCCAGCCAAGACCAAGCTCACTTAGCAAGGAGAACAGCAGAATTCCAGAGGAGGAGAAAGCAAAGCATGGAATTCATGACTTTCTCCCCATGATTCTTTAGTCTTGCGAAGTTAGTTAATTTTTTTTAACTTTTTTTCTTATTCTAATTTTTAATTTTTACTCTTTCCTCTTAAAATGTTAACTAGTTTATCTTAATACTTTTCATTAAAAAAAATCTTTCTGAACCTTCATTATTATAGTCATATTTTATCCTTCATTGTATCTAACTTTATTTTTTGTATACACATAGGGTTTCTTTCTTCTAAAAAAATTTGGGATACAACTTCTTCTTATAGATCAAAATATTCGCTAAATCTAGCACAGGGCTTTCTTCTAATCTCCAGACTGTGCAAATTCTCTCCACTTCTTTTTTCTTTCTTTTCCCAACCAACTTATCTTATCAACTCTTTTAGACTTTTTTTAAAATTTTCATCTTTACAGTCATTCCATCCCTTACCGTGTTTACCCTTATTTTTGTATATATAAATGTATAAGTTTTTCTTTAAAATTTTGGGAGGTAGTTTCTTCTAAGAGACCAAAGAACTCCCAAAATTAAGTGGGTAGCTCTTTTCTATTCCCCAGTCTAATATATATATTTTTTTCTTTTTTTTAATTTTTTAGTTTTTTTTAACTTCTTTTTACTCCCTTTTTCCCCCAACGATTAGGGGTCTCTTCTGATTTGGTTAACACATTTTTCTGGGGTCCTTGCTACCCTTTTAGTATTTTATACTCTCCTTCATATGTTCTTATCTGGATAAAATGACAAGGCAGAAAAACTCACCACAAAAAAAAAAAAAAAAAAAAAGAGGCAGTTCTGAAGGCTAGAGACCTAATCAATACGGACATTGGTAATATGTCAGATCTAGAGTTCAGAATGACGATTCTCAAGGTGCTAGCTGGGCTCAAAAAAGGCATGGAAGATATTAGAGAAACCCTATCTGGAGAAATAGAAGCCCATTCTGGAGAAATAAAAGAATTAAAATCTAACCAAGCTGAAATCAAAAAAGCTATTAATGAGGTGCAATCAAAAATGGAGGCTCTTACTGACAGGATAAATGAGGCAGAAGAGAGAATTAGTGATACAGAAGACCAAATGACAGAGAATAAAGTTGAGCAAAAGAAAGACAACTACTAGACCACGAAGAGAGAATGAGAGATAAGTGATACCATAAGACAAAACAACATTAGAATAATTGGGATTCCAGAAGAAGAAGAAAGAGAGAGGGGAGCAGAAGGTATATTGGAGAGTATTATTGTAGAGAATTTCCCTGATATGGCAAAGGGAACAAGCATCAAAATCCAGGAGGCGCAGAGAAGCTCCCTCAAAATCAACAAGAATAGGTCCACACCCCGTCACCTAATAGTAAAATTTACAAGTCTTAGCAACAAAGAGAAAATCCTGAAATCAGCCCGGGAAAAGAAGTCTGTAACATACAATGGTAAAAATATTAGATTGGCAGCAGACTTATCCACAGAGACCTGGCAGGCCAGAAAGAACTGGCATGATATATTCAGAGCACTGAATGAGAAAAACATGCAGCCAAGAATACTATATCCAGCTAGGCTATCATTGAAAATAGAAGGAAAGATAAAAAGCTTCCAGGACAAACAAAAACTGAAAGAATCTGCAAACACCAAACCAACTCTACAGGAAATATTGAAAGGGGTCCTCTAAGCAAAGAGAGAGACTAAAAGTAGTAGATCAGAAAGGAACAGAGAAAATATACAGTAACAGTCACCTTACAGGCAATACAATGCCACTAAATTCATATCTCTCAATAGTTACCCTGAGTGTTAATGGTCTAAATGCCTCAATCAAAAGACACAGGGTATCAGAATGGATAAAAAAACAAAGCCCATCAATATGCTGCCTACAAGAAACTCATTTTAGACCCAAAGACACCTCCAATTTAAAGTGAGGGGGTGGAAAACAATTTACCATGGTAATGGACATCAGAAGAAGGCTGAGATGGCAATCAGATAAATTAGATTTTAATTAGATTTTAAGCCAAAGACTATAATAAGAGACGAGGAATGACACTATATCATACTCAAAGAGTCTGTCCAGCAAGAAGATCTAACAATTTTAAATATCTATGCCCCTAACATGGGAGAAGCCAACTATATAAATCAATTAAAAACAAAATCAAAGAAACACATCGACAATAATACAATAATACTAGGGGACTTTAACACCCCCCTCACTGAAATGGACAGATCATCCAAGCAAAAGATCAACAAGGAAATAAAGGCCTTAAATGATACACTGGACCAGATGGACATCACAGATATATTCAGAACATTCCATCCCAAAGCAACAGAATACACATTCTTCTCTACTGTGCGTGCAACATTCATCAGAACAGATCACATCCTGGGTCACAAATCAGGTCTCGGGGAGCCTGGGTGGCTCCGTGGGTTAAAGCCTCTGCCTTCGGCTCAGGTCATGATCCCAGGGTCCTGGGATCGAGCCCCGCATCGGGCTCTCTGCTCAGCGGGGAACCTGCTTCCTCCTCTCTGTCTCTGCCTGCCTCCCTGCCTACTTGTGATATCTCTGTCAAGAATGAATGGGTCAACCAGGAAATTTAAAAAGAATTGAAAAATTTCATGGAAACAAATGATAATGAAAACACAATGGTTCAAAATCTGTGGGACACAGCAAAGGCACTCCTGAAAGGAAAATATATAGCGATACAAGCCTTTCTCAAGAAACAAGGAAGATCTGAAATACACAACCTAACTCTACACCAAAAGGAGTTGGAGAAGGAACAACAGAGAAAGCCTAAACTTTCCAGGAGGAGAGAAATAATAAAGATCAGAGCAGAAATCAATGAAAGAGAAACCAAAGAAAAACAGTAGAACAAATCAACGAAACTAGGAGCCAAGCTGGTTCTTTGAAAGAGTTAATAAGATTGATAAACCCCTGCCCAGACTTATCAAAAAGAAGAGAAAGGACCCAAATAAATAAAATCATGAATGAAAGAGGAGAGATCACAACCAACGCCAAAGAAATACAAATGATTATAAGAACATACTATGAGCAACTATACGCCAGCAAATATGACAATCCGGAAGAAATGGATGCATTCCTAGAGACATATAAACTACCACAACAAAACCAGGAAGAAACAGAAAACCTGGGGGCACCTGGGTGGCTCAGTGGGTTGAGCCTCTGCCTTCAGCTCAGGTCATGATCTCAGGGTCCTAGGACCGAGCCCTGCATCGGGCTCTCTGCTCTGCAGGGAGCCTGCTTCCCCCCTCTCTCTGCCTGCCTCTCTGCCTACTTGTGTTCTCTCTCTCTGTCAAATAAATAAATAAAATTTAAAAAAAAAAAAAAAGAAAGAAAGAAATAGAAATCCTGAACAGACCTATAACCAGTAAGGAGATTGAAGCAGTCATCAAAATCTCCCAACAGGGGGCCTGGGTGGCTCAGTGGGTTAAGGCCTCTGCCTTGGGCTCAGGTCACAATCCTGGGGTCCTGGGATCGAGCCCCACATCGGGCTCTCTGCTCGGCAGGGAGCCTGCTTCCCCCTCTCTCTGCCTGCTTCTCTGCCTACTTGTGATCTCTCTGTCAAATAAATAAATAAAATCTTAAAAAAAAAACTCCCAACAAACAAGAGCCCAGGGCCACACGGCTTCCCAGGGGAATTCTACCAAACATTTAAAGAATTAATTCCTATTCTCCTGAAACTGTTCCAAAAAGTAGAAATGGAAGGAAATTTCCAAACTCATTTTATGAGGACAGCATTACCTTGATCCCAAAACCAGACAAGATCCCATCAAAAAAGAGAATTACAGACCAATATCCTTGATGAACACAGCTGCGAAAATTCTCACCAAAATACTAGCCAATAGGCTCCAACAGTACATTAAAAGGATTATTCACCAGGACCAAGTGGGATTTATTCCAAGGCTGCAAGGTTGGTTCAACATCCGCAAATCAATCAATGTGTTACAATACATTAATAAAAGAAAGAACAAAACCACATGATATTCAATAGATCCTGAAAAAGCATTTGACAAAGTGCAGCATCCTTTCTTGATCAAAACTCTTCAAAGTATAGGGATAGAGGGTACATACCTTAATATCATCAAAGCCATCTATGAAAAACCCACAGTGAATATCATTCTCAATGGAGAAAAACTGAGAACTTTTCCGCTAAGGTCAGGAACACAGCAGGGATGTCCATTATCACCACTGCTGTTCAACACAGTACTAGAAGTCCTAGCCTCAGCAATCAGACAACAAAAAGAAATTAAAGGCATCCAAATTGCCAAAGAAGAAGTCAAACTATCACTCTTTGCAGATGATATGATACTTTCTGTGGAAAACCCAAAGACTCCACTCCAAATATGCTACAACTTGTAATGGAATTCAGTAAAGTGTGAAGATATAAAATCAATATACAGAAATGAGTTGCATTTCTATACACCAACAAGAAGACGGGAGAAAGAAATTAAGGAGTCAATCCGATTTACAATTGCACCCAAAACCATAAGATACCTAGGAATAAACCTAAACAAAGAGGCAAAGAATCTGTACTCGGAAAACTATAAAATACTCATGAAAGAAACTGAGGAAGACACAAAGAAATGGAAAAAATGTTCCATGCTCATGGGTTGGAAGAACAAATACTGTCAAAATGTCTACTACCTAAAGCAAACTACACGTTTAATGCAATCCCTATCAAAATACCATCAACATTTTTCAAAGAAATGGAACAAATAATCCTGAAATTTATATGGAACCACGAAAGACCTCGAATAGCCAGAGGAATTTTGAAAAAGAAAGCCAAAAGTTAGTGGCACCACAATTCCAGACTTCAAGCGCTATTACAAAGCTGTCATCATCAAGACAGTATGGTACTGGCACAAAAACAGACACACAGATAAATGGAACAGAACAGAGGGCCCAGAAATAGACCCTCAACTCTATAGTCAACTAATCTTCAACAAAGCAGGAAAGAATGTCCAATGGAAAGAAGACAGTCTCTTCAACAAATGGTGTTGGGAAAATTGGACAGCCACTTGCAGAAAAATGAAACTGGACCGTTTCCTTATACCACACACAAAAATAGACTCAAAATGGATAAAGGACCTCAATGTGAGAATCCATCAAAATCCTTGAGGAGAACACAGGCAGCAACCTTTTCGACCTCAGCAGCAGCAACTTCTTCCTAGGAACATGGCCAAAGGCAAGGGAAGCAAGGGCAAAAATGAACTACGGGGACTTCATCAAGATCAAAAGCTTTTGCAAAGCAAAGGAAACAGTTAACAAAACCAAAAGACAACTGACAGAATGGGAGAAGAGATCTGCAAACAACATATCAGATAAAGGGCTAGTATCCAAAAATCTATGAAGAACTTATCAAACTCAACACTCAAAGAACAAATAATCCAATCAAGAAATGGGCAGAGGACATGAACAGACATTTCTGCAAGGAAGACATCCAGATGGCCAACAGACACATGAAAAAGTGCTCCA
>PISX010000099.1:0-400782 GCA_004024625.1 Mellivora capensis | reverse complement strand
CTTCTGCCCATTTTTTGATGTGATTATCTGTTTTGCATGTGTTGAGTTTGAGAAGTTCTTTATAGATCCTGGATATCAACCTTTTGTCTGTACTGTCATTTGCAAATATCTTCTCCCATTCCGTGGGTTGCCTCTTTGTTTTGTTGACTGTCTCCTTTGCTGTGCAGAAGCTTTTGATCTTGATGAAGTCCCAAAAGCTTCTATTCTTTTAACTTATTTTGTTATATACAAAATCTTATCTATTTTTGTACTTTATGGTTCTTCAGTTTTGTAGCTTACTTAGGAAGGCCTCCCCTACCTTAAGGTTCCTAAAGTATTCAACTATGTTTTTCTCCTAACATCTTTAAAATTTTTTTAGGTTTAATTCTTTAAACCATCTTGACTATGTGGTTTGAGGTAGGTAGATGGATCGAATGTAATTTTTTTTGTTTGTTTATCCAGTAAGAAAGCAATTGTCTCCACATAATTTGTTGAATGAATTTATTTTTTTGAATCCTTTACATTTGGACGTTTTAAAAAATATAGAATGACTTAGCTTTCTGTGGTGCAGGACAAGGGTAAAGCTTTAAACAAAATTAACTTATCACTTCACATTTTGGTTCTCTTTAAAATAGGGATTTGGCATTTCCTAAAGCACAGATATGACAAGTTCATTCCTCTAGTCAAAGACCTTGACTGTGTTCTGTTTCCCTTGAGACCAAGGGCTAACCTCTGTCGAGTAGTTCTCTGTTCAGCAACCCCCATGGGCCGTTTAATATGACTTCCCTGCTTCTTTCCTAGAAAGGAGATCACATGATTTGAATTGGGTGACAAAAGCTGAAAAGATGTGTAGATATCTTTGTCAGCACTTTCTTTGTAACATTGTAATAATCTATTCACAATACTTCTCTCACCTACTGGTATTTCTCAATGTGGTCATTATGGGTAATTTGGACAGAACAATTCTTTTTTGCAATATAGTTAAGAGCCTGGCCAACAGACCACTAAAAGCTGCAGTGGTGCCCTCTTTTCCATCATCCTAGTCATTGTGACCACCAGAAAAAATTCCCACCTGTTTCCAAATGTACCGGTTCTACTCTTAGTTGGAAGGAAGGGAGAGAGGGAGGGAAACACTAGGATTCAATGGGAAATGACAGGATATCATCACCCAAAGTCCCTTTGCCAACACTGCTTCTCATCTCTAGATGTATAAATCTAGCCTTTCAAAGGCTTTCTTTTTCCATAAAGCTTTCCTAAATCCCCTTGGCTGTAGATTATTCCTCTTTTTATTTATTTATTTATTTATTTATTGTTTACTTTTTTCAATGTAATGTCTGCTCCCAATGTGGGGCTCAAACACATGACCCTGAGATCAAGAGTCACAGGCTCTACCAACTGAGCCAGCCAGGCACCCAGATGATTCCTCTTCTGATTCCCCTCTTCCATGCATTATTTCTCTGTCTAATTAGCCATCCATCCACCTGTCCATCCATCCATTTGTCCATCTATCCAGTAAGTACTTAGTGAGCACTTACAGTGCACCAGGCACCTTGAGCACTTTCTTCTTAGATTATTGCCCTTGGCACAAGTGTTCTCTCTTCCTCAAGAAGTCCCGCAGTTAGACCATGTGCCGGAGTGAGCACTGGTCTGTGCCCAGGGCGGTGGGCGCAGGGACAGTGTTTGAGATGCAGAGGACACATGGAGAGGACGCATGGGCAGTGATGCCGGGAGAGTGGAGGCATGATCGTGGCGTGGGTGGAGGAAAACCCCCTCTGCCCTTGGGTGGTGGCCCCACGATAAACGGGATCTGAGTCACCAGGGAAGGCAGGCAGTAACTAGGATGGGTTTATACATCAACCTCCCTCACTTCCTTTAGAGTCACTTGGTTGTTTTCAAATTCTCCACCCTTTGCCGGCCCCCGCCTCCCCTCATCACATCCAGTGTGTGTGTTGTGTGTGTGTATGCGTGGACATGAGCAGCTGGCTCTAGGTAAGAAGAAAATTAGCTAAAAACAGGAAATTGTGCCATTTTGGACCTATAAAAACAGCTTTTTCATATGGTCCAGCACATTGAGTAAATGGAAATAAAAACCCAGGCTGAAACTCTTCATGAGCTAATGTGTTGACCATGGTTCTCAGCTCCGTAATTTGTGCTCTCGTATCTTATTTCAATCAGAGGCTCTATTCTGAGACAGTCACGTTGCTGTAGTGTTAGCACAAGAGAACGTGAGTTCATATAGCACTTGCCTAAAAGACGGATGAAATTTAGGTGCAGACCTGCCCTGGGATTGGGTGATAACCTTGTTTCAGTTCTCTCGACTATCCACAAACCCTGTCTTGTTGCACTTCTGGTGTTTCTCTATCTACCCTCTCACCCTGTGGTAGGATGGGCTTTCAGGTGCTGATGATGACAGAGGACTGGGTCAAGCTCAGGAAACAATTTCAGCAATGGGTCTGTAGGATTTCATGAGGAACGGGAAGAGCTTTCAGGATGCCTGCTGAACTGCCCAGCTTTTTTTCCTGCCCCTTCTCCTGGATGTGCCTGCTTTGGATATCCCAAAGCTAGACACTTGGTGGCTTGAATTCTCATTCTCAGTTGAAGGCATTTGCTGGATCCATGTGGTCACCGTCCGACATGGAACTCCTACAGATGGTTGCCATAGTTTTAAGGACCAGCTATATAATTTATGGGGTCCCTTGTTCAAAGATTGTTAAGAATTTCAAGACAGCCTCAGCAGGTTCTTCTGAGTCGGAGTCCTGTGTGGCTACACAGGCTGCATGCCCATGGAATGGGTCCCAGTTGGCTCAAGGGCAGAGGCCAAGGCCACTATTAGGGCCCGGAAGGCCACAAGATGTGAAGTCTACTCAAGAGACCATCCAGGTGCACCTGGGTAGCTCAGTGGATTAAAGCCTCTGCCTTCGGCTTAGGTCATGATCTCAGGGTCCTGAGATTGAGCCCTACATCAGGCTCTCTGCTCAGTAGGGAGTCTGCCCCCCCGGCCCCCCGCCTGCCTCTCTGCCTACTTGTGATCTCTGTCAAATAAATAAATAAAATCTGTAAAAAGAGAGAGAGAGAGAGAGAGAGAGAGACCATCCAGATACCTTCCTATGGCAGCCCCTTCCCCTTGTCCACTACTTTCCATACAAGCTCACAGACGGGGTGCAGCATGGCAAGGAAGTAGGGAACAAATATAACTGTGGGTAAAACAGGGCCAGATCAGGACAGGAGAAACAGTCTTTGTAGAGCCTAATGGATCGTTCCAGGATAATGCCTAAATTCTCCAAATAACTTAACACAGACAGCTGGGAAATAGCTTAATGAGTCCCCAGGCAGTGATCATGAATATTGGTTGGGGTCAGAGTCTGTCACAGTTGCTGTTTCTGGCTATCCTTCTCTGTAATCAAAGTTCTGAATTGCCCTCACCTTCCACGTGCCCTCACTTGGGCCCCTCGCAAAGCACAAGCGAGGAGCCCACTAAGTGAGCCCACGAAAGGCGGCCAGCCAGAATCCCAGGGATTCACACGGACCCCTACCTAGCACTTTGGGCAACTCAGATCCGCAGAATCACTTCCAAGCCAAACACCACATTCATTCAGCATCCTCAGTTTAGTTTATCAAAAGGGCTGCATGGGATTCAGACTTTCTCAAGGGAATAGAGCGCCCCCTGCTGGGTAAATGGCATCGCCGTTAAGCTGTCTATTACCAATGCACCAAAATCTGAAAATACACCGTTAGTGAATTAACATCGTATAAGACCCAGAATCAACAGTATGATTCATAGTGATAAAGTTGTCAGTTATAGAAATTACATATGGATTTGGTGATAAGTTTATTTTTTACATGTTTCATGACTCCTGAGTTCCTAACAATTTTTTTTTTTTAGATCTTTATCTCAATTATGGAAACGAGGAAAACATTTTGAAGTGCTCAATGTTCCAGTAGGATTTCCCAGTCATTTCAGAGAAGAGTTGTTTCAGAAGATCTCACAGGGGAGGAGGCTGCATGGTCCAAGGAGAGGACATGGGTTTGGAGATCAGCCAGACTAGGTTGCTAGAGTGGTTTCAGCTTGGAACAAATTGTTCGATTTTGAGTTACCATTTTGTGATCACGAGGACAATATTATCCACCTTCAAAAGTGGATGTGAGGGCTAGAGAGCCTGTGCCTGAAGCGCTCAGAAGTGCTCAGTTAACTGTGGGTGTCATTGTTACTGTTACTCTATTATTATGAAGTGGGTCTAATTGGGCTTCAAAGGATGTGCTGCTTCCAGAAACAGAGCCTACCTTCCCAGGGGGTAGGAGCTCCATCTGGCTCAAAGAATTTGCCCCTGGGTCACAAGGGCAGTGCTCACACTGGGCACTCCACTTTCTTTTGAACCCCACAACCACACTCCGGGTGCTGGTTTTGTGATATACACCTCTCACTGGGCCCATCTGGACAATTCTCCCTCTAAGAGATCCCTCTGGTCCCCCTAATTCCACATCTGTCTTGCCAGCTCAAGCCACCTTCATCTCTCTCTTGAGCCAGTGCAAAAGCTCGTCTGTCGTTCCACCTCTGCTCTTAGCTGCTCAAACCCAGAGTAACTTCTGTTTGATAAAATGAGATCCTGTTGGGGCCACTCCCCTAGCTCCCCCAGCTTACCTGCCTGCCTTGCTTGTAATGCCAGTCTCACCCCTGGGCTTTATGCAATTTGCTCTCCCTGCCATCAATCCTCAGGCCCCAGATTCCTCCCCTGGCTACTCCTTCCCATCCTCCAGGTGTTAGCTCAGACACTCAAGGCGGGTATGAGAAATAGCACACTTTCTTATTTTCTTCAAAGCAAATTGAATTTTTTTGGCTTCATTCTGCTGTGCTGCAGCAGAAATTAAATCTGTGGCCACTAGGGTGTTTCTTCCTTTTAGGGTCTCACAGTTGTTTGGGATGTTCATCCCATGTTTGGGAGTGACCTCAAAAGTGGGCGAGGACCTCTATTCTTCAGCTCATCTGGGTCACGGCTGCTATCCTCAAGGCCAATTCTGAGGGGCTCTGGAAGGAGGGGGCTCCAATGCTTGGGAGTCCTTGCCCTGGCTGGAAAACACCCCCAAAACACAAGCCTCTGAAGCTCATCTCACTGGGTACCACCAGCAGCTGGGGCACAGCTTTCCACTACTTTTGAAGCTCCTCTCTCCTTTCCTCCCCTGCTTCCCAAGCAAGGGCTAGAGTTGTTTTTAAATTCATCTGTTCCCTATTGGGAACAAAAAGCTCAAAGGACCTAACCACTTACTTGGAGGAGGAAAAATTTCATAAACAAAATTACTATTTGAAGTTATGTGCCCAAAGTCTTGTTATAACATCTCACCATCATCATCCAGTCTAAATCAGGTCTCCCAAACCCACTCTCTATACCCTGTGCTATAGGGCTGCACTGCTGGGGCCCAGTCTGGTCTGTCCGTATACCCATCCTCTGACTACTGGCTCTGTGTTGGCTACCAAGAGTTCATGGTCACACTGTCCTCCAGGTAGCCTTGAACCCCGGCAATGCCTGCGGTATGTCTTCCCAGGGGACAGCGGGAAGGGCAGAACCAACGACTGGGCATTGCACACTGGATACAAAGGCCTAGCCACTTGCCTCCAGTTGGGGAAACGTGGTGACCTCACATTCCTAGCACCCATGGAACCTGGCTCTTGACTTCAGCTTGGCGCTCTTTGCTCAGCCTCCTCCTCTGCTCTAGCCTGTTTCCCTCACGGGCTCCTCCTAAGAGCACAACCTCAATAAATCCCTTACACACGAGACTCTGCCTCAGGCTTTGCTTTCAACCTAAGTGACAGCTTGTTATTTCCCTTCCCCACACATGTCACAATTTAAAATCATAGATGTGAAGAACTATTGGCTTGATGCTTGTTCCCCCTACTAAACAAAGGCAGATGTACTTCTGCTCACTGCTGTACTCCCAACACCAAGGGGGATGGCTTTTATGAAAGGCGATGCACTGAACTGCACGAGCACAGCCTCTCAAACCTCGCTCTGCAGACTTCCCTCTTGGGTGCTGTGCGACATTTGCTTGAAAAGCCGCCTAGCATCTCTTGGGGCCATCATCCTCAAGCCAATCCTAGATTCCCAAGCCGCAGTGGACAGTGTGGCCCAGGTTTGGTCACCTCATTCCTGACACAGTAAGCTGTGGTTTGGGCACCACGTCACAGGCCAAACTTGGCGTGGGGGGACTGTTCTTTGATGAGGGTGTAAGCCAAGCAGATACAGCAACAGCTATCTTTACGGGCATCATACTGTGATTCAGTGAAAATCAAGACAGCTTTCACATTTTACTGGTCTACCTATATCCCCGGGAAAGGCTGGATTCATATAAACATGCCCTGGATTCCTTGATGTCAGCGTCTTGGCTGTTACATACCTCAAGACTAGTTATAGTTCCTACACATCCTTATTTAATTAGGATGTGTAGGAACCATAGCATTCTAGGTACTTTCATTTTTTGAAAAACTGTTTTCTCTTAATATACATTTTTTCCTGAACATTAGAACCCTCTTTTCTACTGGGTTGTCTGTCTTTTGTTATTGAGGGACTGGTGATTGGGGTCTTTATTCTGAGATGACTGACTTGTAGCCAAGACATGATGCACAGGGAGATCAGCCTGCATGTGTCTGGATTACAGGAGTTGCTACAACCCATTTCCAATTGAAAACCTAAAATCAGCCCATTTGTGATATACTTCTTCCTAAAAGCTAGGTAAACAAAAAGGCCCCTAAAAAAGAAGAGGGGTGCCTGGGTTCAGTCAGTTGGGCGTCTGTGGGACGGAGCCCTGTGTTAAACTTCCTGCTCAGCAGGGAGCCCACTTCTCCCTCTTCCTCTGCCCAACCCCCTTCATGTGCACATGCTCTCTCAAATAAAATCCTAAAAAACAAAACAAAACAAAACAAAATGCAGAAGAGACACTTCAGCGATTCAGTCTTTCTAGTTTTTGAATGCGGGATACAGAAATATAAGTCAGGGCCTCTTCCCACAGTTCACAACCTAGGTAAGAAAACAGTGTGACGCCACTGAACAGAGGCAAATGATTCCAGGAGATAAATGTCCATGTTTTCAAAATAGGAGCTTTTTTTTTTTTTTTTTTTTTTTTTAAGATTTATTTTTGAGAGAAAGCGGGACAGAGAGCTAGTGGGGGGAAGGGCAGAGGGCAAGAGAAATCTCAAGCAGGTTTCCTGCTGAGCGTGGAGCCCAACCTGGGGCTCCATCCCAGGACCCTGAGATCATGACCTGAGCTGAAATCAAGAGTTGGATGCTGAACCGACTGAGCCACCCAGGCGCCCCTCAAAATACAAGTTCTTATATAAATGTATAACTGAACATGGGCTTCATGGTGTTTCCATTGTATCTGAAAGGGCTGTGAAAATAGAAAATCTGGTTACTGAATAAAAGTAGTGGTCCAGATAGCCAAAGGTCCTTTCCAATGGCACCTAATTAACTTGTACAGAGCAGAAGTACCTGTCAGATAACCTTTAATCTATGAATTTATCCAAATTTTGAAAATGCCACAGGGGATCTGAAGAATCCCAGCAATCCCAGATATCCATCCTACTGTCAGGGGCTCTACACCGTTCAGAGGGAGGCATGTGAGAAGTTAACAGTCCCCTCACACCTGGCTCCTCTGTCTTTGCCCGTCCCTCTCATCTCTTCAGTCACCTATGTCACGGGACACAACTCTGACAGTAAAGCAAAATCAGAGTGAAAGGCAAATGTTGAACCACTCATGTTCAAACACAAGGTAGTGAATGAAGAACTTTTGGTTCAAAGGGCCAAATATTCTGCATTCCTGAGAAATCTCAACCGGTTTCTCATTCTGGTGTTTTCACAATGCATTTTGTTGTCACAAAAACTAGTTGGGTGTACATTTTTTAGTGTAGATTTATCAGGTCAATATCTGAATGAGGAGACAGAAAGAAAACATTTTGTATCTATGTATTTTTCAAAAATCTGTTCATGAGAAAGGAGCCAGATGTTAGTTTCCTACAGGGGGAACATTCTCATGGAGATACTGTAAGGCCAAGTCGGTCCACTTCATTTCTTGTTCTTTAACAGATTCTGTGGTGCCACCGTTGTCCTGTTCAGGTTCAGGAAGCTCATTCTGCAAAGGTACAATGGACATTCAGAATGCTGGTACACTCTGCATTAAGAAACCCCTTAAAACTCAAGAGCACTTAGAAATCAAACCTCTGAGTTCTTAGAAACAGGCAGCATAACTGACAGAAATCTATCCTAAAGAAAGAACTAGGATGAAAAAACGGACCCTTTATCTCCTCTTGGGCAATCAGAGGAAAGAGTAGCCATCACCTCAGAGGTCAGCTGTGAAACTAAATGGGGTAACTGAGATGGAGTGCTCACCCCTGCGGGCAGCCATCTGATGCTCAAGGAACAGCTGCTCTTATTACTACAGGCTGGGCTCACCGACAAGACCCAATACAAAGTCCTTTTTTGGGAGGCTGCTTTCATTGAATACCACATTTCTGGAATATTCCTTAAGCATAAGAAATGTATTTTAACAAACTATCCCGTGCCCAGCATTCCTATGTTCTTACAGAGGTGGGTGGAGAGGGCTGAAAATGTAACATACTAGGCGAGGTGTCGCCCTAGTGATGGAGCACAGCAACACAAACCCCGGCAAATGACCGGTTCCTCCCCTGCTAGCATCTCTCTTAGAATGGTAAGCCACAGACCACACTTACTAGGGAATGTGACATATAGTGTTTTTTTCAGCTTGAGCTTTAATTTACATAGTAACACTGTGTGAGTTTAAGGTGTACCACACGATGATCTGACACATGCATACTATGAAATAAGTAGCACAACAGGGCTAGTTAACACACCCGCCACCTCATATAGTTAACTGTTTTTATGTGTGTGGCAAGAACTTTTGGTAGTTTCCTTATATTTTAAATTTAAATTTCTTTTTTTTTTTAAATTTTTTTAAAGATTTTATTTATTTATTTGTCAGAGAGAAACAGCGAGAGAGAGCGAGCACAGGCAGACAGAGTGGCAAGCAGAGGCAGAGGGAGAAGCAGGCTCCCCGCCGAGCAAGGAGCCCGATGTGGGACTCGATCCCAGGACGCTGGGATCATGACCTGAGCCGAAGGCAGCTGCTTAACCAACTGAGCCACCCAGGCGTCCCGAAATTTTTTTTTTTTTAATTTTTTAAATTTTTTTTTGTCAGAGAGAGAGGGAGAGAGAGCGAGCGAGCACAGGCAGACAGAGTGGTAGGCAGAGGCAGAGGGAGAAGCAGGTTCCCTGCCGCGCAAGGAGCCCGATGTGGGACTCGATCCCAGGACGCTGGGATCATGACCTGAGCCGAAGGCAGCCACTTAACCAACTGAGCCACCCAGGCGTCCCGCCCTAAATTTCTTATTACCAGGAGTCTGCTTTGTACTGGAGTTTACTGATACCAATATATTTCTTTTCAATTATTTCAATTTTTTGAAATTTGAATACTTTTTTGGGGGGCAACAAACTGTTATTCAATATTGAGACTTTCAATTTCCCACTGATTCCAATTAGCAGCACATGAATGTTTTTCTCTTTCAAAAATATGCTCAATATATATAAAGTGACTTACAATATGTACAAATGTATCTGAACACATGTTGTTCTGAGCACACATGTTGTTTTATAAACATAATATTGAGACTCAAACATATCTGTATGAATTACAAAGAACTATTATTTACTGTGGAGCAATCATACATTCAAACCTAAAGAGTAAGTTTGGTTCCAATAATTATTTATAGCTCACAAAGCACAAACAAGTCCTTGGTTAGTGAATTATTTAACTGACAGACAAGTAACTTAATTTCATCTCATCTGTGGTATATGTTCTTTTTTTTTTTTTTTAAGATTTTATTTATTTTGAGAGAGAGTTAAGGCTAGGGTTAAGGTTAGAGAGAGAGAGAGCATGTGTGGCGTGTGTGTGTGTGTGTGTGCGCCCAAGCAGACTCTGAGTGCACTAAGCCCAGAGCCCAATGCTGGACTCGATCCCAGGACCAAAAGATAATGACCTAAGCTAAAACCAAGGGTTAGATACTCAACCAACTGAGCCACCCAGGCGCCCCTCTGTGGTATAAGTTCTAAAACAGTATCTTTCATTTGGTCACTACTGTCTCTTACACTGAATGCCAAGATGAAAAAATGTGTACGTGCTTTGAAACCAACACAAAGTATCATAAACTATCATAAACCCAACTATCAATTATGGCTTATTGCAAATGGCCTCGATTCTTGGCAGCTACTCCCATGAAAAGGCAGAGTCTTATCTCCCCAGTGTCAGATGGGGACTGACCGAGTGACCTGCCTTGGCCGGCAGAGAGCAGCCACAGTGTCCTTGGGCCCATTCTTGGCTAAGCTCCACGAAGTCTCACAGTCCTTCTCTTGCTGTTCTTGGAACCCTGAGATGGCCAGGTGCAGTCTAGGCTAGTCTGCTGGGTAATGGGGCTTTGACCTCATCATCCCAGCTGACCTGCTACCTACCAGACGTGTGAAAAGTCTCCTCATCCCCCAGCCTCCAGCTGGCCTGCCGACTGGCTGCAGAATACCAAGGTCCAGCAGGGACCAGCTGAGCTGGAAAGACTGGAAGACCCTCTCAGCTGAGACACAAAATCACTCACGAGATAAACAGCTGTTGTTTGAAGTCACTCTGTTTGGGGGAGATCTGTTAGGCAGCAACAAAAGCTAACCAGTGCACATTCCCTGAGAGTCACAAGACAGGAAAAAAGACACAGAATAACAAGAAGGCCAGGCTACACCCTGGAAACTTCCTTCTCCCTCAACCCCTTCCACATAAGTGGTCCCCAAATCCTGCCATATGCCTGCAAATTTCAGCAGTTCCCCTCCACCTACGTGCTTTTGTTCAGGCTCTCCTCCCCATACTACTGCGATCACTTCCTCACTGGTCCCTCTGCCCTGTCACTCGCCCCTTTCTCCATGGCACACATTCCCTAACAATTCCCTTCTGAACTAACATTCTAAAACTCAAACTTGAGTGTGGCAGATTTCTATTTTGAAAACCACTCATTCCTGGTTATCCTCAGAATGAAGTCTATGCATGGTGTCATATACTCCTCTCAAATTCTGGGCCAAGCCCATCTTTTCTGCCTACCTTCGATGACAAATATAGTCTCTGTCCACAATGAATGTCTCACCATCTCCCAAAGCCTTTCAAAACTCTGAGCCTGTGCACATCTGCCCCCTCTGTTGAGAGTGCCCTTGTCTACCCCCACTACATTTCTGGCCCTCCCTTATGGCCAGCTTAAATATTACATTCCCTCTGAAGCCTTTCCTGATACTCAACAGGCATCAGCCACCTCCTATCCTACGTAGCTATTCACAACCTGGCTTATATTACTTATTTCTGTGTTGTCTCTCTAGATCCCCAGGGGCAGGAATTGTGCCTGCCAAGTGAAAAAACAAAAGTTTGCAAGACAGGATCTGAAGCCTTCACACAGACCTAAGTGTGAAGTCCAACTTATCAGCTACCCAGCTTTGCACAAGTTCCCTCTCTGATTCTATTCCCTTGCTGTAAAATGGAGATAACACCATTACCTTTGTAAGAGTATTTAAACAGTTAGAAATAACGTATGTCAAATTTCAACCTCAGTCCATGGCATAAAACTCATATTGAGTAAGTGGCAGCTAGAATTCTCATTGTGCACTCCCTTTTCACTATTTTTCTAAACTTGAACTAAGCTGTGACCTATTATCTGATATGTGTAATATTCACTGACCATAATATCATCTTTTAGTCTTAAATGAAAATGTGGGTGAGTGGAATTTTATTTCTCAGTAGGCAGCAGCAGTCTACTTGGAAGGTGCATTTTATTAATAGCTCTTCTCAGGGCACTTGGCATGCTCTGAAGAAAAACAATCCCTGGGGTCCGTTCTCCCTGTTTTTTGTTAGGCCTCTATGACATAAATAGGATTTAAAATAAGAATTAATGCACAACTTTTAGATGATTTATTACGGGAGGGTCAAGAAACTCCCTACAGGAGCGTTCTCTAGAGATCGGGAAAGATGAGAGTGTCCCAAGACCTGTTTGGTCTAAATCCAAGAGAAAACCCAGCTGTCTTCCAAACTAGTTTTCCAGGGAAACTAGGATAGGTGTGTGTTTTGAGAATATGTCTCTAAAAATAGTAAATGATTAATCACAGGTAGACAAGTAAGAAATATATTGTAAATGCCATTGCTTCTTGTTCCTCTCTATCTTTTGTACACTGAATTCTCATCTTCTGGTTTACTAACTTTGGTGTGGCAGACAGAACATGGCTCAGAAGTCTTGAGTCCAGTCCTGGCATGACCCCTAACTGAGCTCTTCATATCGACTCTCTGAACTACAGTTCTCTTCAAATGAAAAGTCAAACTATCCAGTGTCTTCTAGAGTTACAGGAATCCACATCTTTGTGGATTTCTTTGCCCTACTAGTTTGTCCATTGACATCCTACTTCTAGTAGGGTTCACCGGATCATACCTTTAACCCACCATCCTTGGCACAAACTATAGCCTACCAGTGGTATTGCAACATCCTCATATGGCAGCTTGTCTTCTCGCCAAGCATCGTCAATCAAATCCAAGATCCTTCCATCTCTCTGTACCTCACTGTCCATTCTTCTGCAGCTTTGATCTTGTCAGATCTGTAAGTCAAAGAGGTTATTTCTTAAGCATGAAGCTGAGGAGGTGATGAAATCGAGCATCAAGCTTCCCCAGGCTTTTTAGCCTGCATGTATCTTTTGGTATAACATCACCCTGGAAAATGGGAAAGACTCATCTTCTCATCTGGGTCAGGTGACAATCTAGTTCTAAAATCCCAGTCTCTCCCTACTGCCCATTCCCTTCCCCCAACCCATGGATGCTTTATAGCACATACAGGACAGACAGCAGACATAGCCTAGTTGACAGACCAGTGTCACAGTGTGACAGAAGCCTTGTGTACAAGGCCACAGTGTATCTAGAATATAGTTTTTCTCTCCTAATTTGCATTTCACCTTTCCTTGTTCAGAACGCCTTTAATGAATCCCTAATTAATAACCAAGTCTCCTCTCTGTCCCCGTTAGCCTTTTCCTGCACTATGTTTTACTAAAAAGTCTCTACCTGCCTCAGCTTTAATATTAGCATTCCTAGGCACAGGAGCTAAATGAACGTATTGAGATACTGAACTGGACTATGCGAAGTGACCAACTACAGAGCTGACAGAAATCCTCAGCTGAACTTTTAAAGGAAACTGTCTTTCTTAAAATAGTGCCCAATCTAAGTTCTGAAAGGAGCACCTGCAGGTGAACAACAGCAGCATGACCCCCTGCTGCTCATTTCTGCTTCCCTTTGGGGTTCTTTCCTCTTTTAATGCCTGGACCAAGTGGTCAAGATGTTACTTAGCTCCTTGGCCATGACTGACTATTTTTTCTCCTAAACATCTGCAGCCTACCTCTGGATTCCCTGTTTCCTAGTGTGGGCTCTGCTGCTCCATCATAGGTTCACTCTACTGTGTCCCCTGCCACAAAGCAGTCATCCTGATGGCCTGGAAGCCAGTGGCACCAAAGGCACTCCCAGTCACTCCTAGTTCCTGAGGCTAGGAACATTCATAAAAGGAACAATCTTTAGGGGTGGACTCCAACTCCTTCATACAGACCTATGCTTGGCCCCAGTAGTATGATTGCATAATAGCCCTAATGCCTGGGTAATAATTATTACAGGTTGGGGTTGGAAAAGAGTTTTTAACCCCATGGTAAAGAGCCAGGCAAAACTGAAGCAGAAGGTGCCCAGCTATTTTGGCTACCAGTGAAACAGTTGAAGCCTTGATGTTTCACTAAAGAATTAATCCAGTACTACCCCATGGATAACTCAAAACAAGTATAAGGATATTGTCTTTAGGAAATGTACACACAGTTCCAGTTATATTTTTGGAATTCCTGTCCCACAAGAGCCCTTTTTCCTGCTGCCAGTCTTGTGTCCCTGCTGCTCTGTCCCCTGCGATACCCTCCTCATTTTTCCAGTTGATCAGAACTAGCTAACTCCCAGTCATATGCAGACTCCACCTTTCTGTCAAGTTTTTTCAAGCCTCAGTGAGCATTTGGCCCCTGAACGTTTCCTTCTCGTCTTTATGATCCACCTAACAAGTCCGGTAGTCTTTGTAACAGATTTCTCAGGTATCAGTGCCTACAATTATTATGTGTAAATATTGCAGACTCTTTCCCAAAGATGTGCTTTTGCAGCACATCTTTCCCAAATTTGGCCTCAATCTTTTCTCACCGTCCCTCTTCCAAACACCACTAACCCTGCCATACTTTCCAGTCTTTGCACTTAAAAGCCTTTTTCCTCCTCAGTAACGCTTATTTTCCTTTCAAACTCAACACTGGTGTCACCTCATCTGGTCAACATCTCATTTCCAGAGTTGGGCACTAAGGTGCCTTCACTCTTCAGGGGCTGGCAGCGTGGAAAGCATCAAGACAGCCAATGTCCAGGACACAGCCACTGTCCAAAGCACCTACCACACTCGACAGAATGAAACACTACTACCTTCCTGAGCAAACTTTTCTTACACATGTAACAGTTCCAATGCCTAGAACGCTCGTTCCAATTCCTTTGTTTCCAGCTAAACTCCGGTCTAAAAAAATTGGCTCCCAGGTCGTCTCCTGCAGGAGGTCTGCTCCAGACCCAGGGGGAGTACGGTACCCGTCCTTCCTGGAGTCCCTTAGTTCCCTGGGCGCAGCGAAGGGTCCCAACTGGGAGCTTGTCAAACTGTCCGTTACATGGTTTTCCCAAACCCGCGGCACGTGTCACCCCACTCCTGTGCTCTGCAGTTCTACAAACGTATAATCACATGAATTAAACGGGACAACATTCTATCTAGCTAGACAATCAAAGTCACATGAATTAAACGGGACAATTCTATCTAGCTAGAATTGACCCTCACAGGCCACCACCATCCGTAGACAGGCGTGGGCCCGCCCCCGTCCCGGCTTCCGGCTGGATCTACCAAATGTGGAAGCGGGGGAGGTCCAGAACTGCCCCGCCAGTGCCCTTCCATCCTCCATGGCGTGCGGAAAGGAAAGTGATTGTGAAGATGAAGTGAGATATTGGCCTCAACTGACGGAAGGTTGGAAAGGGCGACGCTAAGGAACCCACGCGTCCCCGTCCCTCCAAAACCAAGACTCGGGGCGCGGGAAAACCTTACCCGCGCGGGACCCAGCGCCGCACCCGCTTCCACACAGCTCCGCCCCCTTTGCCTCACGTGACCCGCGCGCCTTTCTCACCGATCCCCGGATGTGGGTGAGCCCATATGCTTGCACGGAGGGGAGGCCTGGGAGGAAGCTTCTTCAATTCAAAGTGAGGGGGCGGTGGGCGGAACGAACGTGGCGACGCCGGAGGCTGGACGTCGGGTCGGAGGTGACGCGCGTGCGCGCCCCCGGCCGGAGGTAACGGCGGGAAGTCTCGGGGGCGCGCTCGCGCGGCCCCAGTAACCGCATGGGCGCCCGGTGGACAGGCGAGGGGCGGGCGTGTCCTGGTCCGGAGGCAGCCCTGGCTGCGGTGGCGCCGCGGGCTGCGCGGCCGTACGGCCCGGGGCCGGCCTCCGCAGCAGCCCGCTGGCCACCAGGCCTGCCCTCGCCGGCCCGGGTCCGCTGCGGCGCCGGGCCCGTCGGCCTCCCCGCGTACGCCCTGCGGACCCGCGAAGGCGGATATGGCCTTGCCCGGCGCGCCGTCCCGGCCAGCCAGGTGGTCAGCCCCTCCCCAGAGGCCGGGCCGGCGGGAGGGCGGCGGGGGGTGCGAGCAGCTGCCGCCGAGTCCACGTCTACCGCGGCGGAGCCAGCTGCGGGCCGCTCTTCCTTTGCAGAGGAGGGACCCCCGGCACAGCCCTCCCGCCTAGGCTGCCTTATCTGGTTAGCTTCCCAGCATTGTTGTGACTTAGGCCATTGACCGCACGTGATGCCAGTTCACTTATGGGGGGAATTTTAGCAAGTCTTAAAAAGTGAGTTAACGTTAGTACAAGAGGTACGGAAATGTGGCAGAAGTCTTGAAGGACTGAAGAAGTTGAGAAGCCCTGAGTTTACGGATTGCTCCATACAAATCAGGGGTGGGAGATGATGATAGGCTGAGGGTTTAAAAGGGACCGTTCCTTGGGGGCACTTTAATCGTGAAGATATTTGAGGACAGTAAATCTAGGCTCAGTGTTTTTCTTACATTCCTTACAACATCAGAGTAAAAATGAGTCTGCTGTCAATGACTGGTCTTCACTTACATTTAGGGTACCCTTATGTGCACGAAATAGTTTTTATTGAGCCTTACATCCAATTCCTTCAATTTCATTCCTTTAATAAAACAGTATTGTAGGGTAGGTACACTGCTGTTAAAGAGTTCCACTCATGCTTGCGTTCCATTTTGCAGATGTGAAGAAGTCATAATAAGGATCATCAACTACATATTACTTTAAAATATTTACATATACTTAATCATAGCTGTAGCTTAATGTTACAACAAAATACATTTTCTTACTTGAAAGCCAGTGCCGCCTTTAGATTTGTGCAACTTCTTCCCCTTTGACTATGTCACTGTCCGTGATCAGTATAGTAAAAATGAAATTAAGATGGGTTAGAGATTCATAAACATTTATTAGACATTCACACTGCCCTTAAAAATGTATGTAGATTCAGGTTTTTAAAAACTATTTCTAATAATTGCATATGTTAGTTGTACTGTGCCATTTTCCTCCCATTAGAAGGTAGAAGACCTTTGCTTTGTCCTTCCCTTTCTCATTTTATGTAGTAGTGGTAGCCGGCTGGGACAGCATCCCTAATCCATTCTGATATATCAAGAGTTGCCTACTTAACCTTTTGGGCCACCCAGGTGCCTCCAGAGTTACCTACTTTATCTTTTTTTTTTTTTTTTTAAGATTTTATTTATTTATTTGACAGACCGAGATCACAAGCAGACAGAGAGGCAGGCAGAGAGAGAGAGAGAGAGAAGCAGGCTCCCTGCTGAGCAGAGAGCCCGGATGCGGGCCGATCCCAGGGTTCTGGGATCATGACCTGAGCTGAAGGCAGAGGCTTTAACCCACTGAGCCACCCAGGCGCCCCCAGAGTTACCTACTTTAAAAAAAAGTCAGCTTGATTTGAAATTCGTCTGAAGCTAACATGAACAGAGGTTGCAGGGATTGAATTTATTTTTAGGTTGTTTCTTTTTTTTCCTCTGAAAGCTAAATTTGCTTTTTTGATTTTATAAAAGTGGATTACTGTCATCACACCTTTGAAAATTTGTAAGAATTCCATGTCAGTATTCAGTCTGGGTTCAGATTTCCCCATCTGTCCCTTTTAAATGACCTTTTACAGTTAGCTCCTTTAGATCAAAATCCCATAGAGGTCCACATGTTGTATTTGGTTGATACATTGTTTAAATCTTTTTTAATAGGGCAGTTCCCTTGTGTCCCTTATCCCCCTCAGTATTCTAGATTTAGCTTAATGCATCCACATGACATCCTTTTAACAAGTACATCTTTCCCTTTAAACCAGTAGTTAGATCTAGAATTGCACTGTCCACTATGGTAATCACCAGCCAGCTCTGGCTATTTAAATTAACTAAAATGAAATAAAACTAAAAATTCAGTTTCCTAGTTTCGTTAGCCATATTTCAAGTGCCCAATAGTCACAGGTGCTTGGTGGCTACCCTCTAAATGGTGCAGACAAAATATTCCAATAATTGCAGAAAGTTCTGTTGAATAGCTCTGCTCTGGAAGATCAGATTTAACCTTAAATTTATTTATTTGTTTGTGGGCATGAAGACGATTCCTAGGTGATGCAGTAGATAATCTATTGCATTAATTATCAGAGAGGCATGAAGTGTCTGAGCTCTCTTATGTTAAGATTGAGGAGTGTAATGGGTTCAGGTATTGTTAGCCCAATCCATCCATCCTGAAATTCCCTGTGAGCTTTTCACTTAATGGTGAAATCTTTTTATGGATTTAGACACCTATATCCATTATTGCATTAGGGATTGCAGAATGGTGATTTTCTAATCCTATCATTCCTTCAGTATTTATTAGCTAAAAATCTTTTATGAAGAAGAACTCTACCCCACCAGCTATTTGACTGCCATCAGCTATATGAAATATAGCTTGTACAGGAAAGGCAAGAAGAATGCTTAATTCTTTCCCTGTTTTCAGACTACAGTAATGAGGTGGTGGCCTACCAATCTCCAAAGGTAACCGTGAGGGTTTTTGCCTTTTTTTTTTTTTTTTTTAAATCATCATGGACTTGACTATATTTAAACTGTTTCAATTTGTTGGAGTCTTTTTTTAATACTCAAATTGCTCTGCCTTTGGTCAGTGGTACCCCTTTATGTTGGCTCCTGTCCATCTTCATATGACTAGTAGTCTTTGATAATTAATTTCCCTATTTTCTGGTAAAACATGTTCTTTCATCATTTATACATTAATGGCTACCAAAAAACCCTGGTTCCTTTGGGTGGGAGATGGTATTTAGAGACCCTAGTCTGGGTGCTAGAGGTGCTCATGGTGCCAGGTTGGTCAATGGTTCTAGGATTTACAGTGGCCAGAGTTAGGAAATGCATATATTTTAAAATAAATATACAGAATTCACACTGATACTTATATTTTAATTTAATTTTTTATATTTGTTCTTATGTTTGGGTCTTTTTGTCTTGCTGAAAACCTTGGAACCTAATATAGTTAATGTAATTACTTTTTTTCCTATCCTATATTACATATATTGATTTCAGATTATACCAATTTTATTATTAACAATATGATTCCTGAATAGTGTTTAGGATTTCTTTGCAGTTCTTTTTTATCTTTAGTTATATTCCACTCAGGATTACAAGTACAATAGAATTATTGCATTTTAAAGGTATGTGAAACATTTTATTATATGGTTAGTTTTCCACCTTGATATCTAATTGATAGTTGATTTGTTTCATTTTGTTTCTAATTTTTCCAAACTGCTTCCCCCCCCATTTGGATTTGATTTATTATATGTAAAACATTAACATAAAACTAGTACTATAAAACAGATATCCAGACAAGTTTAGTGTTCATTCCTCTTTTCTCTACCCTAGTTCTCTTTCTCTTTCTTTCTTCCTTCCTTCCTTTCTTTCTTTCTTTTTCTTTTTTAAAGAAAATATTTATTTTGAGAGAGTGAGTGAGAAAGGACAAGCAGAGGGGCGGGGCAGTGGGAGAAGCCGACTCCCAACTGAGTAAGGAGCCCAGTTTAGGACTTGATCCCAGGACCCTGGGATCATGACCTGAGCAGAAGGCAGATGCTTAACTGACTGAGCCACCTAGTCACTCCCTAGTTCCCTTTCTTATAGGTATCATATTTACTAGCTTGGGTTTATCCCTTCATAAAAACAAATGCATTATCTGCTTGCTTTTCCCCCGTAGTAATATATGCCTTGTAGATTCTCCTAAGAAGTATGTCATCTGTTTTTACAGCTTCATAATATTCCACTGGTGGATGAATATTCAATTAGTCCCTGTTGATAGGCATTTGTGTTGTGTGCAACTGTTGCATATAGTGCTGCACTGTGTGTCCTTATACATATGTGATTTTGTATTTTTGCCATTGTGGCTTTGGGAAAGCTTCCTAGAAGTGGCATTGTTGGATCAAAGGGTAAAGGCATATTTTTTAGGTGCTAAGTATTGCCAAAATCTCTATAGAAATTGTACCATTTTCCATTCCTGCCTACAATGTATGTGAGGGCCCTTTTTCTCATAAATATACTTTGTCATAAGAGTATATTGTCAAACTTTTGAGTTTTGGTTAATCTAAATACAGAAGAAAAGGTAACTTGGTGTATTTTAAATTTGTATTTTTCTTCTTGTGAACAAGATGGAGTATCTTTTCATATGTTTTGTTGTGTGTGTTTTAGTTAATTAATTTTAAGTGTTTATTTTAATTCCTGTTAGTTAACATACAGTGTTTTATTAATTTCAGGTGTACAAAATAGTGATTCAACAATTCCATACATCACCCAGTACTCACCAGGACAAGTACACTCCCTAATCCCCAACACCTATTTCACCCATCTCTCCACCTACCTCCCCTCTGGTAACCATCTGTTTGTTCTCTGTAGTTAAGAGTATGTTTCTTGGTTTGTGTGTCTCTCTCTCTTTCTTCCCTTTTTTCATTTGTTTTGTTTCTTAAATATATCAGTAAAATCATATGGTATTTATCTTTTCTGACTTATTTTACTTAGCATTATACTCATTATACTCTCTAACTCCATCCATGTCATTGCAAATAGAAAGATTTCATTTTTTATGGCTGAGTTATATTCTGTCATATGTATATATCCATGGAGATATGTATATCAATCCATTATGTCTATGTATATTTATCTGTATATCTGTCTCACCTCTTCTTTATCCATTTGTCAATTTTTGGACACTTGGGCTGCTTCCATATCTTGCTTCCATATCTTCCATATCTTGGCTATTGTAAGTAATGCTGATCTTATATGTTTAAGGTCATTTGCATTTGTTTTTCTGTGAACTACTTGTTCATAACTTGTGTGCCTTTTTCTATAGATTCCTTTTCTCCCCCCTCAATTTTTATTATTTTATTTTATTATTATTTTTTAAAGATTTATTTATTTTAGAGAGAGAGAGTGAGCGAGCTTGGGGGAGGAGCAGAGGGAAAGGGAGAGAAAAACTCAAGCAAATTCCACATGGAGCGCAGAGCCAGACAGGGCCTTGACCTCAAGACCCATGAGATCATGACTTGAGCTGAAACCAGAGCTGGATGCTTAACTGACTGTGCTACCCAGGCATCCCTTCTCCTCAATTTTTAGACGCTTTTTATATATTTGGATAAATAATCCTCTCTGATGAAACTTTCAAATACTGTGGTCTTTAGACTTCGCTTATGGCAATTTTCCTACATAAAAGTGTATTTTTACCTACTCTGATTTCTTCGCTTCCTCCTTATTCTTTCTGGATTTTGAGTCATAGTTTGATCAGTGTTTTAAAATTCCACTTTTATTTTGGAAAATTTCTTTGTTACTGTATCTGTGATTTTTTTTCCACCTTAAGTTTAAGTAGGAACCTTTCTGGGCAAAGTAAATTATTATTTATTGGAGTAGCCAGTTTATCAACCATAGTAAATCTGATAGAGCCATAGATCTTTGTAATTATGGTAATGCCAAGACAGGTAAGGGACAGAGTATTGTTACCCTCCTTTAAATGAGACTTGTTGAGTAGGCATATCCCTTCTATTAGTACACATTAAATCATAATTCTATCCAGAGTTTTTATTTTCTTCCTGTGTCCCATTTTGTGAGTAATTTGATCATGGGTTTATACTTGTAATATTTTTCCTGATCTGTAAATGAAGAGTTTAAAGAGGAGTCCTTCAGATCCTTTCTAGCTCTTAAATTCCAGTATGCTAATGAATTTCAAAGCTTTGCCTTTTATTAGATATCCTATCTGGATTCTTTTTCCCCTAAGATTTAAAGTGTATTTTCCCTGCTTCCTACCCTGTATTCCCTTTAATTCTTCTATTTTAGATATCACCGATTTAAAATAGCCTTCATTCCAAAGGAGAGTTACAATAAATAACTTAAAAGAGTTATAATTAATAAGTTATATTTGTTGATGTCTTGGTTTAACTGCAGAAGTGACAATTGTAGAGCTACACAGTTTTTATGTAACCACGTTAGCATTTTACGTTAGTGGCAAGGAGTAGTAGATTATCAAACAGTGAGTAAATTTGAATTTATTATTATGAACAAAGAGTATCTAACTTTACATCGCTATCACATGGCACAGGCAAAAGAAGAAAGCAGAGTGACATAGTATATAGAGGTGAATGAGGCTCGATGTGGTTAGGAAGGATTGATGATGTAGTTGTGAGAAACTCAGATGAGAAAAGTCCACAGAAAATCTGAGCCCTTGCTCTTTACCTGGTTCTAAACAATGAGAACTGATGGTGTTTGGCAGCTGTTCAAATAGATGGTGAAGGTATTGGTAAAGAGACTCATTACACATTAGGTCATTTTCTAGAGAAAATGTTGCTGGTCCTCCACCCCCAATTTTTAAAAACAGAGATCTCTTTGTCTTAGTCTTGGACCATTAGTTTTCCTCCTAAAATGGCAGTTTCCCAAGGTGTGGGTTGTTTTCACTATTGTGCTACTGCCACCTGGTGTCCATGGTGGTGAGTTTGCATTTTTTCCTGTACCCAGACTTTTTGGTTTCATTTAGTGCCAAGAAGACACTATTAAACCGAAAGGAAAGATGAAGGTATCTTAAGATCTGTAATCCTGTAAAATTTATGAAGATTGCACATTGGTTGGGACTTGGGAGTTACTGCTTAAGTTTGATCCTATGACTCTAATGTGTAGTTTACTGTAGTCAACCTATTTAACCTTCTAAGCCTCAGTTTCCTCAAAGTAATTGTGTCTGTCTTTTATGAGTCTTGTGAAGAATGAATTAAACAGTGTGTAGGAGGCAGAACGGTTGTGCACTCAGTGACTGTTACCTTCTGTCGTAAACATTGCTAATTATTAATAATATCATCTAGAAAATATATTACCACATATTACTAAGTGTGTGTTACTAATTTATATTGTTAAATATATTAATGTTTAAGAATGAAATGACCTAAAGAAGTATAATTTTACTGATGATAGTTTTTAATGTCTGTAGTAGCGCTGTGCTTAGGAATAGCACTTTCTTACGGATTTAATAAATATCCGTGTACAGTAGGCAAGAGCATGCTACTTACAGTGGACGTTGGCTACTAGAATGCCATGACACCTTGGGGACTATAGTTCATACTGCTCATTTTACAGATGCAAAAACTGCAGTCTAAGGACACAAAGCTACTTAGTTGCAGAATAGGACTCTCTCCAGGGTTTTTTATCCACATGGTACTGTGTAGACTGGGCATTGCCTCGCAGCTCCCCAGAGTGGTATAAGACATGGAATCAGGATTGTGCTGTAATTGACCATATCGAGGTTTGAAAGAAGGTGGATTAGAACATGAAAACCTCTATCTTTAGGTGTTTATTTTATTTAACATTGGTGTAAGGTGAAGGATAAGCCAGCTGGAGAAAAAGCCTCTCTGCCATATTCGTGCACAAATAGTTAAGTACTTCCGTTAGTGACTTTAGAAATGGACGCAAATGGCATGCAGTGGTTGTATTTTCCAATCTTCCTCTCTCCTCTCTGTCTCCAGGACACTCTGTCCTCACCTCTGTCACTGCATTTATCATACTGAGGGGACATTCTGGGTTAATTTTTTCTTTCACATACTGGACTATTAATTCCTTGAAAAGGAGCATGTCTTTCATCCTTGTGTATCTGGTGGTTAGTATGACACTGAATTCTCTGTTAAATGAAGAAATCCCCTTCCAGAGCATTGTAATTTTTGGACGAGGCATTAGGACGAAGGGGTAGAACCTCCCACCACAGCTTTTGAGAATTACCTAAAGACTAATTCAGGACTGAACCTTTGAAGGCTTAAGGAAAAAAGCAGTGTCTCAGGAGTGAGAAGTAGTTTGACATTGGTTGATGTTTTGTAGAAGTGAGAAACCAGCAAAGGGTACTTCTCATTGTCATTTCCGAATTGAAGGGTGATCTTTTGCCTCTCTTCCTCACCTTCCTTTCTTCATGGTGTGTCTTTCCCTTTCTATGGCAGCCTGTTCTGTCTCCTTCCTTTCTTTCTCTACTGTACGCTTCTCTATGCCCAGCTTGTACAAGGGGGTTGGGAAGAGGGAGGGGAATTGTGATAAGTTCAGCCAAAAACATCGAACATGTGCCATACTGAAACACTAGGCTCTTGAGCTGGAATACAATTAGATTTCTGTCTTTGAGGGCTGAATAGTAAGGAAAACGTGTGCAAGAACCTCATTCCCAGATCGGTGTAACTCCTGTGAAAGCACCTGTTAAGGACTAGCAGTGGGGAAGTAGAGAGGAGGGATGGCCTATAGAGCTGCCTTTGAAGGGAGGGAGAGTGTTCTAGGAAGCTTCACCAGCCTGTCATCTGAAGGGTATGGGTAAGATCTCTTATGGTGGACCAAGGAGTTCAAGCTCAGGGCATTTAATCTTTTTATAATGTCTCTTAAAAAAAAAATCTACTTTTCCTCTGACGTGTGTGACCCCTGATTCCACTCATTTTGTGGGAGGCTTTGTATCACTGTCCCTCTGCTTCTAGCCCCCCTGGTTCACAGGGGTACAAGAATGAGGTATGATTGCTATCATGTGGGGAGAGTGTCAGCACAATTCAGATCATTGTAAGTTACTTTCTTTCAGCCTGAAGTGTATTTGGTTTGAATATTTCTTGAAGTGGTGTTCCTTGACTACTTCTACAGTCATCCTAAGAAGTGCTACATTTTCTCAGTGTTACTTGTTATTGTGTGCTTTCACATTCTTAGGTTTTTAAGTCGGACTGTTAGAACTTAAAAAAGGTATTTTCTCCTGACTGATTTTTTTTTTTTTTCTTTCCCAGTTGCCAAACCAAAGGGGATTTGGCGATGGAGGCTTTGTTGGAAGGAATACAGAATCGGGGACATGAAGGGTAAGTTTGTTATTGACCTTAAGCTTCTCGCTAAGTTAGTTAGTTTGTTTACTTATTTATTAAAGATTTTATGTATTTATTTGAAAGAGAATGAGAGAGACAGCATGAGACAGGGGAGGGTCAGAGGGAGAAGCAGACTTCCCACTCAGCAGGGAGCCGCGATGCTGGACTGGATCCAAGGACTCCAGGATCATGACCTAAGCCAAAGGCAGTCACTTAAGCAACTGAGCCACCCAGGCACCCCTCTCGCTAAGTTTAAAAAGCATATTCAAGGTATGCCTCTGACCATTTTTTGCGTTGGGTATAGAAACAAAAATGCTGAGTGGAAGCTCAGCCGATCCACATCCTGTCTGTGGACAGCATCTCTCTCTGGGGTGTTTGCCTTATCTCAGCAATGTGGAGCTAGCTGCTTGCTTTCAACCCACTCTCAATTTTCTCTTCAAAAGCAAAAGTCGAAGTTCAGAAGTTTTGTACACTAAGAACCAATGCTTTTATAGGAAAGTATTTAAGCCTTCCAAGCTACAGCTTTCTGTGGCTATTTCTGGAAACCTGTTTGAATCCAGTATTTCTTTGTTTATTTCTTTTTCTGCCTCTGAGATATCTGGCATCTCTTGTAACTGTGAAGGACAAAGGTCAGTTTACAATAAAGTCGGTTGCAATAAGTTTCTAGTAATAAGGTGGGAAGAAATAGTTGAAATACATCTGGCTCAAGGATGCGTTTCTTGAAACAGCTCTTAAAATTGTATTGTCATTTTCCCAATAGCTTCCTCACTTCAAAGGCTTTTTATTTTGGTTAGCTAAAAATGTGAGAAGCTTGCCTGGATTCTTCCTGACAGTGTTTCTAAAACATTACAAAAGGGCTAGTTGTTGGTTGTGGAAGCATTGCTCACAAGCCTGACTTACACATCAGTCTTGTGTTTGACCGAATGACTTAGGCTTCAGAGTTGGGTATTAGAGGAAGGCAAGATATGTAGGGGAGTAAGTAATCACCTTAATATGAACATGGAAGGGAAACGCTCAGAAATCCTTTTCTTTGTCTCTAATAAGTTCTTTATTGACATCATTCTACCTCAGCAGGGTCTATATCTGCTATATTTTTATACAGGAAAGAGAAAAAATCATGGGCGTATGTTCTTATTTACAGGGGATTTTTGACATCCTGTGAAGCAGAACTACAAGAGCTCATGAAACAGATTGACATAATGGTGGCTCATAAAAAATCTGAATGGGAAGGGCAGACACATGCTCTCGAAACTTGCCTGGACATCCGTGAACGAGAACTTAAGGCCCTTAGGGGTCAGCTGGATATGAAACACAAAGAGGTAAAGCTGTTGATTCACTCCTCTTTTTGATATTTGACCTTGGCTTTTATATTAAATATGTTTCTTTTTTTAAAAATTCTTTATTTAAGTTCAACTTAGTTAACATGTACTGTATTACTCGTTTCAGGAATAGAATTTAGTGATTCATCAGTTGCACGTAACACCCAGTGCTCATTACGTCACGTCTTGCCTTCAAGGCCATCACCCAGTTACATTATCCCTCACCCCCCTCCCCTCCAGCAGCCCTCAGTTTGTTTCCTAGAGTTAAGAGTTGCTTATGGTTTGCCCCCTCTCAATTTTCATCTTAATTTTTTTCCCTTCCCTTCCCCTATGTTTATCTGTTTTGTTTCTTAAATTCCACATATGAGTGAAATCATATGGTATTTGTCTTTCTCTGACTGACTTATTTTGCTCAGCATAATACCCTCTAGCTCCATCCACATTATTGCAAATGGCAGGATTTTGTTCTTTTCGATGGCTGCATAATATTCCATTGTAGATGTGTATACACACACACACACACACACACGCGCCTCTTCTTTATCCATTTATCTGTCAATGGACATCTGGGCTCTTTCCATAGTTTGGCTATTTGTGGACATTGTTGCTCTAAATGGGGTGCATGTGCCCCTTTGAATCACTCTTTGTAACTTTTGGATAAATACCTAGTAGTGCAATTACTGGGTCATAGGGTAGCTCTATTTTGAACTTTTTGAGGAACCTCCATACTGTTTTCCAGAGTAGCTACACCAGTTTGCATTCCTAAGTATGTTTCTTAAATATTTGTTGAAAAAAGCATTTGTATCTCAAGTTAGTTTCTATATTATATTTTAATTCTCATGGTTTTTTTTTAGGAGAAGAATTTGTTGTGAAAACACATAAGAATATTAATATTTATTTCAAGTTATATTTATATATCAGTATTTATTTCATATTACCTTGCTCACATATAATGCCTAACTTCTTTAAGAAAATGTAGAGGGTGTATTTCCGTTATCCTATTACATGCCTTTGTTAACATTGACTTGAGTTTAGTGAACATTGCTTTTGGCTTCATTTTATGGCTAGGGTAAAAAAGTTAAGCTCAAAATTTAGTAACTTGCCTCTTTGGGTTCGATGTAAAATGAAATTCAGAAAACCCTTTAAAAATTTTTTATTTGCCCTTGTTGAAAATTGGGGGAAAAGAAAGAAAAGAGAAAAATAAAACTTACTTGCAATCCCACCACCACTAGTTATTGGTAATTTGGGGGAAAAATTTACTAATATGCTGATCGATTTCTCACAGTTTAGCTGGTACAGTAAAAGGAAGAACATGGAATATTGGAAGGAAAGCAGAAAGCACTTCTAAGCCCAAGAATTGCGTCTAAATGCCTGGCATCAATGTCCATGTGAGGGTTGGAAAAGTTGTAGGGAGGCCCCGGTCCCAAGCCCCACTCTGCTGGACTTTGCTACCAGTAGGATCACCACACATGAGTACTGTTGACTCAGCTTACTTGGGGACACTTCTGTGAGTCTACACACTGACATTATGATTCTTTTGATGACACATAGCAAGAGTGTCATTTTAAAAATGTTTCATGTAACAAGGAAAGGATTAGTCTTCATAAAAAGTATTTTATGTTTGTCAGGGGAATCTCTCAGTGGCTGGCCATTTGCACTTTGGATCAAAGCAGTACAGAATACAATTGGCCACATCAAATTCAGTTTTCTGTGAATGCCATTTGCTAAACTGGAATTTATTTTAAAACTTGAGTAGACCCTAAAGAATGTATTTTAAAATTATAGCTCATGCAAAGATGTAGAAGGTGGCAAAAAAAATACATGGAATGATAATCATACTTGATTTTTTAAACATTGTAATTTAGATAGGGTCAGTGCTCCTTGTCTGGTAAGCTACTTTAGCTACCACTTCTTTATTTTTCCTGGGGTGAAACAAAAGTAGTTTTGTTTAGTAAGCTAAAGTGATTTGGTTTCCTAGCTAAGAAAAACACTGTATGTATATATAGATATCTAAGTTGTTTATTTTGTTAGAAGCCCATTAAAGAAATTCCCACGTGTGTGATTATGAGAATATTTAGTCACCCGGAGACTGTTTAAACTTATTCCTGTAGCTTAGTTTTAATCTCAGGGGCATTACTGCCATTACTTAATACCTTAAAAAGAAATTAAAGGGATTGAATGGATAGGTTCCATGGTAAGGATGTGAAGATTACAGTTTTGGCCTGGGAACATAAAAGAAATTTGGAATTGTAGCTGTCTGGTCAATTTACTGCTTCATTGATTGGGTTGCTGAAAGTTGATTAAGTTTCTAGAAGTAAAGTGCTTTTACCAAACGCTAGTAATGGGACTCTATCCCATAGAGTTCTTCTGTGAAATTGTGTTGGTTTTTAACACGTTCATAATCTATTTTGATATAAGAGTTAGAAAATAGAGCTTTAAGTTTTTGTCATTCTTATTTGTTTGAAAGTTCCAGGCCTAGAAGCCGCGCTATGGTATGAACCAGTGCTACTCAAACGACACTGAGATGGAAAGCTTTCACCAGAATGTGAATCAGTATATTGCATCCTCCACTTCATAGAAAGTTTTGCTGCATAAAAAAATGCCAGCTGCACTGAACAGTGTGTTTGGTGATGTCATTGCTTCACATTCTGCCTCAAGCTCCTTATCTTGCACTGGATTGCTGTAGTGATAAGCTCCAGCCTGTGTACAGATCATGCTTGTGGGAGTACTAGCATAAACAGTTCATTTTGTAAGTGAATGCTTTAGCTGTTTTCTGATTACATTTTTGGGCTTGGCTGTTTCTGCTGGTGATAACTCCTAATGCCATGCAGAGCAGGCTGACCTGATGAAATGAGTGAGGAACTTGGGAGTCCTGACTCTGCCTCTTTTCTGCTGATTGGCCTTGGACAAATAGTCTAACCTCTCTGAGCCTGTTTCATCATGTGTAAAATTGGGATATAATGTTTATGTCCCAGGGTGGTTGTGAAGAGTGAGTTACTATTTAAGAAAGCTCTCTGAAAACTCAGTTGTATCTCAAATGATCTGTTATTTCAGCTCTTTCTAATATCATCCATACTGGCAGTTTCAAACCTTAGCTCCTATTTCTCTGCCCAATGCCATTCCTCACTCTCGGCATTCAACCTTTTTTTCTCCTTTTTTCTTTAAGAGATTTCAATATTGGTGAGTGCCCATCATGAACTGATCTTGGTATGTAAATAAAATAAAGCAATCTTTATCTTCTCATTTAATATTTATGCTTGCCACTTGTAGTAAATAAAAAGAAAAATGGTTCTGTAAAGCTGGTAAGAAAAACCAGTATTCACCTGCCTGCCCCTCAGAAAGTGGGATTCTGGCTTCTCTGAAGCAGTCATTTCAATGCCTTTAATTCTTTCTTTTGGTATTTTCCCCATGTTTCTAAGTGACATTCAATACTGATTTTTCTGAATTTTCAGTTTTAGCTATTTATCTCATGACTTGCTGCTGTAAGAGATGAGTTTTGCTCTTTTACATAAAATTCCCATCCCCTTATCCTGCCAGGATTATAGATCTTACTTTTTGGTTAGATTAGCATTTAGTATTTACATCATTAAGATGGTAAATATTATTCACATCTGAGTCAGAGAGTATAATGATAAACTTATTTCTTAAACAATTTTTTGTTTTCCTGGGAATTTTCATTTGCTTTTTAAAAATGTACCTACCACTGATTCTTCCCAAACTCTCTGACACAAGTGTAAGTCTTCTTTGTATCTTCAAATATATCAGGTAACCTATCTCTTATTATTTCTTCTTCTCCCTCCTCCCCCTCCCCCTCCTCCTCCTCCTCCTCCTCCTCCTCCTCCTCTTCTTCTTTCTCTTTTTTGGAGCTTGCCATTCTCAAATAAGGATAAACCATTCTCTAGGTTAGCTGAAGAGCTATCATTTTGGCAACTCCCTTCACCACTATTCTGGAGTTTATCCTGCTTTTCTCCTTTTTGTCTCTGTATTCTGTCATCTTCGTTTATTTCTCCATTTTTGGTAGAACATACTTTTGAGATCTTACATGTATAAAATATCATTATTCTCTTTTTACATCTGATTGAAAGTTTGATTGGATATAGAATTCTGCTTTCAAAGTAAATTTATTCAGGATGTTTTCAGTTAAATATGAATCTTTCAGACTTTAACATCTGGTAAGGACAGGCTAGTTATTTTGGGCCAGCCCACCCGGTGAGGCCAACTACATAAACTAAATTAAAAAAAAAAAGTCTGCTTGAAGTAGAGTGCTAAACAAGCTAGTGAAGAATCAGGCCAAGATCTCTGCTGGCTAGAGGTTGAGGGAGGAGCCTAGGGCTTGGGACAGTTGAAACTAGAGAAGGTAGCTCAGAGGATAGAGACTAAATGGAGTTTTTGATAACTTCAAGGTGCTAAGAGAATAAATGATTTGGTGTCTAAGGCAGCTCTGACTCCTCCTCACTTTGGATTGGGACCCCAAAAGGCAGCACCCTAGGAGGGAGGATGGGCTGGATATAGAATAAGCCCTCTTGAAATCACCACTCAGCCATAGGCATTTACATTTCTGAAATTAATTTAAGGTGATCTTAGAGTGCCACTGTCCCTAAGCATCTCCCAAGTGCTAAGGCTTCCAGGAACCTGGAAAAGCAAGCTTAAATTTTCTCCAAAGGGAGGAAAACACCATTCTGGGGCTTAAATTGTTACCTCAAATAATTTTGCAAATACAGTACTTGGTACCCACTCAGAAAGTAACGCCTGACACAGAAAGACAAGCAATAAAAATGCAAAAAGGCAGAAGCAACAGAAGATAGAAACAGGCCCATGGCAAATCTAGATACTGGCATTACCATGATCCGACTTTGCACTAGCTATGTTCACTGTGGTCTAGGAGATAAAAGATAAGATTGAGCACTTAAAGAAAAAGTGGAAAACCAAAAAAACCTGAAATGAATGGAAATTATAAAATTGAAAAATAAAGTAACTGAAATTAAGGCCTTAAAGATTAAAAGGTAATTAGTGAACTTGAAGATAGGTCAGAAGAAAATGTTTAGTATAAAGCATGGACAAATGATAGAAAACATAGAGGAAAGATAAGAGAAAGAAAATTCAGTGAGAAGGTATAATATGAGTGTTTTTGGAATCCCTGAAGGAGAAAAAAAGTGCGACTGGGCAGAAGCAATATTTGAAGATAAATTAACTAAGATTTTGCCAAAAGTGAAGAAGGCCATGTATTTAAGAAGTCTGAGAATCTCAAGCAAGATAAATAAAAAGAAATATTTACCTAGGTTGAAAACTAAAAAACAAAGAGGAAATCTGAAAAACAATCAAGGAAAAAAAAAAAACATTATTTAAGAAGAAAAAAAGACAGATTATCTACAAACAGCTCCAAACAGCTGACTTGTCTGCTAAAACAGTGAAAGCCAGAAGACAATAGAATGATCCTTAGGAAGAAATGACTTTTCCCCCTGCCAAACCAAAAATGTGTACCCAGAGTAAAGATAAGACAATGATATTTTCAGATTAATAAAAATTGAGAATATGTTATTGATAGACCCACACCAAGGAAATACTAAATATTCTTCAGGCAGAAGGAAAGTGATCTCAGATCGATGCTCAAGAGATAAAGGAAGAAATGAAAGGCAACAGTAAATATTTGGGTAAATCTGAGTGAATATTGACTGTATATAACAACAGTAGCATTTTCAGTTTAACATATATGTAGAATTATAATGGCATTTAAGTCTGGTTGGGGGATAAATGGAATAGAAGTATTTCTTTAGTCCTTGGGTTGCTTGGGAATTGGTAAAAACGACTAATTAATGTTAGATTTATTAAGTTGCAAACCCATGTTTTAATCTCGAGAGAACTGTTTAAAGTATATATTGATACATTAGTAGAGTACATATTTTATAATCTAATAAAGGGAGAAAAATGAAATGATAAGTTACCATTTCCAAAGGAGGCCAGAAAGGTGAGAAAACTGGATCATAGAGCTCAGTAGGTACACATTGCACTTAATAAGATGAGAGATTTAAATCCAGATAGGAGGTTCCCTACTCTCTGAAAGTGCACCTGATACCACTTTGCTTTTACAAAAGACTTACATCAGTCCCCGTTTTCGCTAGCTGACAGAAACGTGAAGAGGATTTCTACTTTCATGAAATGATCACTGCTTCTTTGCTATAGCCATTTTGACTTGCAAAAGGTTTCATAGAACACTCTACTTTCAGATAATGGGGGAAACCTTGTAGGTCCTTTAAATGTAATTGCATACAATGGCCTAATTAAAAGATGAAAATTGTCCAACTGGGTAAAAATAAAGTCAACTATTTGGTGTTTATAAAGATACAGCAAAATTGAATTGTTCTTGTAAGAATTTTGTTTCTGGTTTTTTTAAACTGAGATAAAACATATTAGTTTCAAGTGTACAATGTAATGATTCAGCATTTGTGTATATTGTGAAGTGATCACCACAGTAAGTCTAGTTACCCTCTGTCACCCTATGTACTTATAAAATTTTTGTGGGTGTGGTGAGAACTTTTATTGCTCCAAAGATTTAGATGCCTCTATTTTCTCCGTTATTGATATTGCTTATTAGAATATGAGTGCTAAGGTATTTGGTGATTGATATTTTTATTTTATTTTATTTTAAATTAATACATACAATATTATATTAGTTTCAGGTATACAACATAGTGATTTGATATTTATATACTTTACAAAATGCTCACCAAAACTGTAGTTACCATCTGTCACCATACAAAGTTACTATAGTATTATATAATTATATAATATTATATACAATACATAATATTAAAGTTATTATAGTATTATTGACTATATTCTCTATGTTGTACTCTTTATCCTTGAGAGTTATTTATTTTGTAATTGAAAGTTTGTAGCTCTTAATTCCCTTCATCTGTTTTGCCCATCCCCCTGCCTTCCTCACTTCTGGCAGCTACCAGTTCTCTGTATTTATGAATCTGTTTCTGTTTTGTTTTGTTCGCTTGTTTTGTTTTTTAGATTCCACATATAGGTGAATGATGAGCAGTTTCTGCTCATCAAGAAAGAAAGATCTCTTTCTTGCTTGTTTTTGAAATTGCCATTCTATGTTGTGATTATTACCTGGTATTCCCCATTTTCCTTCTCCCTCCTCACTTATTAATAGATGAAATTCTAACCAGTTATGGAGAGACGTAGAGAGAGACTGATGGGTATTGATGGAGGTGAGGGCTGGTCATGAACCAGCTGTGGCTGGTATTAAACCATTGAAGAATGGGTTAGGATAGCGTCCTTACTCTGGTTGGTGAAACTGAAGTGAGGTAAATGATGAAGTTTCCAGGCTCCTGGTATCTTTCCACCTGACATTACTATTCTGTTCTTTAATATATATATATTTTTCTTGAAGCCTCACTGATTTTTGTTCAGTATTCTTAGTTTCCAATGTTGTTATAACTTTGTATATCTAATTTTTTATGAGTTTTTTTTTAATAAAAATTGTTAGGGAGAATAAATCAAACAGCAAGTTTTCATTTAAACCTAGAGATTTTAGAAAGGTTATTAAATAAGTAGATGTTTGACTTCCTAAGGAGTGGGGTTATTACCATATACCATTGAGAACTTGTTTTTATGGATAAGTACAAAGGTTATTTCCTTTTTTTATGTTTCAGAGGTATTATTTCAATGCCAGTAATGAAAAATACTACTACCTTTTTGCTTCTAGGTTGGAATGTTGCGTCAACAGTTAGAAGAACATGAAAAAGTCAAACAAGAGATGGCCATGGACTATAAGCAGGAGTTAAAGAAACTACATGAAGAAGTGAGATTTTAATTCTATTATGTGTTGTATAATTCTTTCTCTTTAACCATTAGAATTTTGTCAATGTGCCCATTTCTACTTGATAAAGTAGGAAGTATATAATCCATGGGAGACACAGGGGTAGAAATCTGTTTCTCTGTTCTGTGAATCCAGGCAAAAGAGTCTTGTCAAATTGTATGTTTGGTACTATCTAAACAGGGATTCTAAAATGTGTTTCTCAGTTGAGTACTTGAAAGAAATAAAGCTGTTTTTATATAATACTATGAAATACTGATACCAATATTGATATCAATATTGAAATAATAATATTTTAGGGTTTTTTTTTTTTTAGATTTTATTTATTTACTTGACAGAGATCACAAGTAGGCAGAGATGCAGGCAGAGAGAGAGAGGGGGAAGCAGACTCCCTCCCGAGTAGAGAGCCTGATGCAGGGCTCGATCCCAGGACCCTGGAACCATGACCTGAGCCGAAGGCAGAGGCTTTAGCCCACTGAGCTATCCAGATGCCCTGATATTTTTAATTCTTGAGTTAAATCAGTTACTAGATTTTAAGTGATGGAGAATCCAATATATTCAGAAGCATTTTGGGATAAATAAGGAAAGTAAGAAAATTCTAGCAATTTAATATTATTCCTCAGATTGGGAAAAAACACTGCTTTTATTTTTATTTAATTCCAAAATACTCCTGTCCTGCTTATTGAATATCAATGTTCCACAGGAGAATGGCTCAAGAACCACAGGAGAGGAATTTTTATTTGCTGCTTTTATCATGGGCGTGGTTTATGGGATCCTTAAGTGCAAGGTTATTGTAATAAAAGTAAAAGTTTTGTTTAAAGAGTATTTTTCCCTCAGTTTTTTTTTTCGATGCAATATCTTTCTCTTCTAGTGTTTATTTTTTATATGCAGATTTGAATTGTTTTGTATTTAATTTGCAGATCTAACACGCCCAGTCTATTTTCAGTAGTACTCTTTAGCACTGCTCTTGCTTTTATGAAACCAATTTGTTCCACCATCACTGTTTACAAATTCTTAAATTTTAAGTCTAGAAATAACTGTGTCTACAGTTAGGCAGACTGAAGAGAAGCTATGAAAAACTACAGAAAAAGCATATAAGGGACTTCAGAGGAAATGCCAAAAATCACAGGGAAGATCGTTCTGAAATTGAGAGGTTAACTGGAAAAATAGAGGTATGTTCATAGTAACAATTTCTTCGTAGTGGTTGTCAGCCTTCCTGTAGGAAGGTGCTGTTCCTAATAGTCCTAGTTCTGAAACCGATCTTCTACCATCTCCAGGACTGCCGTGGAGCTATTTCAGAGGCACATCCTGTCATCATGTGGTCCCCTGGGGCTGATGGGGTTACTAGCTATCAGTAGTTCTCACTAGGGCAGTACCACCCTTTGAGAGTATTTGGAAATGTATGGAGACATTGCTTAGGTTGTTCAAATGACTGGGAGTGAAACTGGTGTTGAGGGGACAGGAACTAGGGGCACTAAACCAGGGAATGCCCAGGACCATTCCATACAGGAAGAGTTATTGTACCCAGAATACCAATATTGAGAAGTATTGATCACCATTTCCTAGCAGTCTTCCGTGGGTAGTGTCCTTGTCTTATTTATCTGCCAACAGAGTTGGGGCTTAGTGAATGTTGAAAGTACATGGCTTTTTGTACAGAGTACTGTGCTTATCAGATTGTTTATCCTCAGTTCCCATTTAGATGTAGTACGCCCTTTACCCGCCTCTTTGCTGACTTTGTTTTTATTAAGACTAAGTAACTCTGCGGTTATTGTGTATGTCGATTCCCAAACAACGTAAGGGAGGTGGCGAGTTAACACTGCCAAAGGTAGATGAAGCAACAGCACAGGGCTGTCACACTTTTCCCTTTCATCTGCCACTCCCCTCCTCTATCCATGCCATTGGTTCTCCAGTGTCCCTAAGAATCCCCGAGGTCCTCTTTAGGCTGTCAGAGATTCTGCTCCAATGTTATTACATGAGACCTAGGAATCTGCATTTTATCCACCTCCCCTGGCTGATTGTAATTTGAGAAACATTGCTCAGCATCTCTCTGTGATTGCTTACAATTTGTCAGAGTGACCTTTCATCCACAAAAATGCAATTATCACTACTTAGAATCGTAATTTCTTTAATATTCTTTTACATCTTAATGGGTTTTTTTTAAAGATTTTATTTATTTATTTGACAGACAGAGATCACGAGTAGACAGAGAGGCAGGCAGAGAGAGAGAGGGAAGCAGGCTCCCTGCTGAGCAGAGAGCCCGATGTGGGCTCGATCCCAGGACCCTGGGATCATGACCTGAGCTGAAGGCAGAGGCTTTAACCCACTGAGCCACCCAGGCACCCCTACATCTTAATGTTTTTATACATTTGAAGAGCTTAGACTCAGAGGGCTGTGCAGATACTGCTTCCTCTCCAGCCATCTTTAATGACACCTGGGTTTTTTTTCTCCCAAACACCTTATCTTCCTTTTGCCACTCATTACCATTCTCCTTTATTTCTACCTTAAAACTGCATCTTTGATTTTCATGTCACAGGCCGGTACCCCCAACCAGTATACGTACAACCAAAGTAGCCATCTTCTGATCCCTGAGTTACTTCCTGGCCCAGAGGTTTCAGTGTCCAGGGCATTGTCACTCTCTTCAGTGTTATACTTGTCATAATTCTTGAGGATTTCAGTATCTATAGGGATTATGCTTATCATACTTTGCTCTTTGAATTTCTTGGTGTTCTTTCCTCCATCCACACCTTGATCTCCTTCTTGTCTCATCCATCCATTCCCACTGCCTTTCCGTGGGTGTCAGTCATTACCAAACTTACAAATTTCCTGGAATCACATTTTTAATCATCTCATTCTTTAAATGCCATCCTTCTCTTTTCAGTTCATGCCCTCTATTCTCAATAATCTGTTGGCTGTCAATAATCACTTGACCCCATCCCCAAGTGATTGAATTCTGCTACTTTTTCACTGCTCAATAGCTACCCCATGTCCTCACATGTCAGTCCTTACACAGCTTAAATTCCGTGGTTACATTCCTTACATTCCCCTTCAGCTCTTGTGTTCCTTTCTTCCCTCATGATATTTGCTTGGTAAAACCATTACTCTAGTTAAGTCCAGCTTTGTGCCTGCTCTCTACTTGCCATGTTTGGCAGAACATGGCTGGAGAAAAACATAATCATACTGACTGGCCTCATTTTAAATTCATGTTCATCTACCTCAAGGAGTTCCTAATGCTTCCCAGAATCATACTACATTTCCCCTCACTCTGCTACTTTCCATAATGACTATTTTATACTTTCTCTTTTCTCAAACTTTCAGTACTTGTTCCCACATTCTCACCATTGAGTGATGATCTTGCTTTCCATTTACTTGAAAAAATGGAAGCAATAAGAAGAGAATTTTCACAAACTTCCAACACTATCTGCCCCCCTGTTTGCATCTGTGTCCATATGCTCTGCCTTCCTGCTAGTGGAACTGTCCATACTCTTCCTCGGCCCCTACCCGAGACATGGCTCCAGCCATTCTTTTCTTTTGTGCTTCCTCCCTTCCTTTCTACTGGATGTTTTCCACCACCATCCAGCTTTCTCCCCTCTTAAATATCGTCTCTTCACCTCTCTCTTCCTCTGGATGCTGCCCCATTTCCCCCTTTCGTTTTATAACTAAACTACTTTAGGCACGTATACCTGTCTCCAGTTTGTTTTTGCCCATTTTTTTGCATCCACTCAGTAAGGATTTTGCCCTGTCACTCTCTGGAAGCTATTTATGTGGAGGTCACCAATGAGTTCCACCTTAAAACACTTTCTTGATTTGACTTAGAGAACAACCACGCTTTCCTGGGCTTTCTCCTACCTTGTTAGCTACTTCTTCTCAATCTCTTTTGCTACCTACCCTTTTAACATTGGAATACCCTAGGGGTTATATCATTGGACCTTTTCTTTTTTGTATCTGTGCTCACTCCCTTAGTGATATCATTCACTCTCCTATTTTTAGCACTGTATGTATGTTGATAATCCCCACATTTATGTATCTAGTCTTGACTTGTCCTTTTTGCTACAGAGTAATTTCCAACTGCCTGGTTCAGCTGTTCACAGCTCCACCTTGATGTCTAAAGCTGTGTCAGACTTGACACATCCAAACTAAACTTCCTGGTTTCCTCTTCCCCACCCCCCAACACCATTCCTGTTTAATGGCAACTCCATTCCTCAGCTTCTCAAGCTGAAAGCCTTAGAGTGACCCTTGACTTCTCTTTTCTCCACACAGCAGCCACCATGATTCTGTTGTAAGTCAAAGCATGTCCTCTCCTTTACAAAAACCTTCCAGTACTGTCTCTTAAAAGCCAAATTTATTCTGATGACCTATATAGTTTCACTCCTTGTTAACTGACCTTTCTTTACCTGCTTTTCCCTTACTCCATTTGAGCCACACCAGCCTCCTTGCTTACCCTTAAACATACCAAGATGCTTCCACTTCAAGCCTTTGTACTTGCCTTTCCCTTCCCAGAATAGTGTAATCTCATCCCCATCTCCCTGGAAGTTTACTTAAATGCCATCCCTTTTTAAAATTGCAACCTCCAACTCTGAGCATCTGTGCTCCATTTTCTGCAAAACAGGTATGATCATCTAATGTCTCATACACTGAATGTGTTGCCTATTGTCAGTTGAGTTGGGCTTGCCTTTTTGTGTGTTTTGTTAACTATTGTAGCCCTACCACTTAGAACAGTTCCTGGCGTATTTAGGAGAATGGATGAGTGAGTGACTCTCAGAAAGCTGGTTAACAGTGATTATCCCAAACTCACTTCTGACTTCTGGAGTTGAGAATCCTGGAGGACAGTGATGTAGAAATCCCTTTGATTTGTCCCATTTTCATAAATACTGGGCTCATTTTCTTATCAACAGGAAGTGATCCGTGATTAATTTTGACTGTTTGGCTTTGGATTACAAATATCTGTATATCTCTTAGAATTCAGTACAGATATCCCCTTGTTATTGAAGTTTTTGCAGTTCTTCTGTTGAGATAGTAAAAATTTGGATATCAAAGGGTATTACATTATCTGAGTCTATTTTGTTCCTGAATTTCAGATACTAGAAGTAAGAATTGGGCTACCCATGCGAAAATTTATTTGATCTGTTCAGTTTCTGGGTTTGGATATCAAGAATTTGGGTAATGGGATCTCCCCATAATCACATTTTGAGATTTTAGTTCTCTTAAGATCAGTTTTCTGTAAAATCACTAAAAATGATAACAACCTTTAGGTGGCAGCAAATCTATGAAAATCATCACGAACCTAGGATTTAGCATCTGTGTTTCATACTCTTCACCATTAGGGTGTTAAATTTAGAAAGACAGATAATCTAGAGGCACAGAATGTCAGGAATTCAGTATTGCTCCACAGTTCTATCAGTTAAGTGAGTAATGGGGCTCCTGCTGGGGAGAAAGGTGCATGTGTGCCCAGGGAGGAAGGGGGAAATTAAAGTAAAAGTGAATCAGGGAAGCAGGGACAGCAAGGGGAGCACTTACGAGTTAAGTACCTTAATTGCCTCTTCAGGAATTTCGTCAGAAATCACTGGACTGGGAGAAGCAACGTTTAATTTATCAGCAACAGGTGTCTTCTCTGGAGGCACAGAGGAAGGCTTTGGCTGAACAATCAGAGATAATTCAGGTAGGTTTAAGCTATTTTAAAATAATGAAAGGCCGAGAAGTCTTGATGGCATTGGCACTAGCTTAATGTGGTCCGTGTTTGCTCACTCATGTCCACACTCGTGTCCATGCACGTCTTCATGCCACACACTCTTTTGCTTTCTCGCTCCTCCCTCGTGCTCCCTCTTGCCCTCTCTGTCTTGCATTCTCCTGCTCACTCCACGCTCACACTCATGTCATTTTCTCCTGATCTTGGTCTTCCCTTTTTCTCCCTTTCTGTCCCTCCTCATCTCTCTCTTTCTACCTCAGTTCTTTCTCTGTCTCTCTTTCTACTTCTTTGGGTCTCTGGCTTACTAGTCTGCGTGTTTCGGGCTTTTGCCTTGGCTCCATTTCCACATCGTGCTCCATCTCTGCTAACTGGGGGGACCTTGGCTCCCTCAGTTGGGGAGCTTCAGCCCGGCTGCTTGGGCCTACAGGTACCAAGAGACTGACACCGCATTGATCTGCATACTAACTAAAAGCAGTATTTTTGTGACAACAGAAACATGTTCTAGAACTCTAGTAAAAAAATTTTTTTAAATAAAGAACTAGTGACTTAAGCAGAACCAGAGAATAGCTATCTAATTTAGGGATATTTCTTCTTAGAACATACTCTGTTTTTTCAATTAAAAACCAAGAACACAAAAGGAAATGAATATAGAGGGGAATAAATATTTGTGACCATCTGTTGTGTGCTAGACACAGTCTTAATGCCTCTTTTAGATTGCAGTTATCTAGAATATGTGGTTCTATGTTGTCTGTTTAATATCATAATCTGTTAAGGTTATCTTAGTTTTATAGAATGAGGGAATTACTGGATAAGTTAAAAGAACTGAAGAGAAGCTTAAAAAAATTTTTTTTTAAACAGTCTGCATTATTTGCTGCTTTAACTCTCAGTAATGTTTTGGCTTGTAATCATTCCCCTGAAATATCAGCTGGCCAATTAATTCCCGTGAATGGCTCTGTGACTCCACTCAGGATGGGAGGAGGGGCCCACAGCAACCTCAAGGAAGAAAATTATTTACTAGGCTGCTGCAAGCTAAGCAGTCAGAGGGGCCAATAAAATCCTGGCTGTCTAGACCACAGTTTTTTTTGACCTGAATGCTAAAGCACTGTGTAAACATAAATAGCTATAAGGCACTGTTATATTCTAATTGTAGCTTTCAGTTTGGAAAAAAAAGAAAATCAAGTCCTGCTTTTTAGTTCTCAATTACTCATCTGTGGAGTATGCTTATTATTGATTGCAAATCCTTTTTTCAAATTACTATTGTGATTACTCTGCATAATTAAACTTCATTGTTAGTAAAAGTGAGATTTTTATTTACCATAATTTAGGGAGGCCAGAATAAGAAGCCTTTAAAAAGCCAACATTTATTTGTTTTCCCTGCTAAGGGTATTTGAATCTTTCTCCTGGTAGTTTGTTTAAAACTACTTTCCCTGCTTAACTCGAAAAATATTACTATAATGTATTTCTCTTCCCCCCTTAGCAAACTAAACAAAATTAAATCTTTCTGTGATTCAGTATGTGGCAATGCTGTATGACCATCATTAAAAAAAAAAAAAGAACTTTTGAATTTCTGGATAGTTATTACCCAGCATTAATAGTTACTATCATTTTGCTAGTCTTTTTTTTTTTAATTGTGGTAGAATACATTAAAATTTACCATCTTAGGGTGCCTGGGTGGCTCAGTGGGTTGAAGCCTCTGCCCTCAGCGTGGGTCATGATCCCAGGGTCTTGGGATTGAGCCCCGCATCGGGCTCTGCTCAGCAGGGAGCCTGCTTCCTCCTCTCTCTGCCTGCCTCTCTGCCTACTTGTGATCTCTGTCTGTCAAATAAATAAACTCTTTTAAAAAAAATTTACCGTCTTAGATATTTTATTAAAATTTTTTTTAATGATTTTATTTATTTATTTGACAGAGATTACAAGTAGGCAGAGAGGCAGGCAGAGAGAGAGGGGCAAACAGGTTCTCTGCTGAGCAGAGAGCCCTATGTGGGGCTCCATCCCGGGACCCTGAGGTCATGACCTGAGCTGAAGGCAGAGGCTTAACCCACTGAGCCACCCACGCACCCCTATCTTAACCATTTAGTATAGTAATATTAACTCCATGCATGTTGTTGTGTAACAGAGCTCCAGGACTTGTTTTACTTGTAAAACTAAGACTGTACCGATTGACAACAGCTCATTTTGCCAGTCTTGTTTCATCCTTCCCCACTTTTTACCTTTGGATGGAATATTACAAAGCAAATCACAGAAATTGTCATGTTTCCCAACAGATAAGGAACTTAAAAATTATAATATACCTGTATTACATTAACAGAATAATTTATTAACATAATTTAATATTCAGTATGTTCAGACTTCCCCAGTTGTCTGAAATTATATCTTTTTACAGTTGGATATTCAAATTGGAATCCAGTCAAGGTTGACATGTTACATTTTAGTGTTATGTGAGTCACCGTTGAATAGTCAAACGAGAAAATCTGGGAAGATGGATAAGAGGAGATCAGCATCCACACTTCCCCCAGTTTTTAAAAATTTGATATAAACTTTCTTACATATTTTTTAACATCTGGAAGTGGAATTCCCAGTAACTTCTCAATCTTTGAGTCCTATGTTTGCTCAAGTTCTTTTCATCAGCTATTAAAGTTATTGAATACATGTTCATTTTGGAAAAAATGAGAAAATGTCAATGAGACAAGAATTAAATAAAATCACTCATAATTCCATAATTTAGAGATCTCTCATGATTAACATTTTGGTGTAAATTTTGTCCATCTTTTTTTATGTTTCTATGCAGTGCACGTTGCAGTCATGTACATTTACTAGAAAAACACAGTTGTGTGTTAGGAGGGTAATATGTATGTTCGGTTTTTAGATTCCATGATAGATGAAATCATACAGTGTTTGTCTTTGTCTGACCTGTTTCACTGAGTATAATGCCTTCTAGGTCCATCGGTGTTGTTACAAGTGGCAAGATTTCATTCTTTTTTAATGCCAATAATATTCCATTCTAATAGAATACAAATACACACCAACACCCATTCCCCACATCTTCTTTAGCCATTTGTCTATTAATGGACACTTGGGTCGTTTCCATATCTTGGCTAGTTTAAGCAGTGAGGTAGTGAACATAGCAATGTGGTTATCTCTTTGAGTTGGTATTTTTGTGTTCTTCAGATAAATACCCAGAAGTGGGGTTACTGCATCATATGGTATTTTCTAATTTTAATTTTTTTGAGGAGGTGCCAGACTGTTTTCTATAGTGGCTACTCCCAATTCACAATCCCACCAACACTGTATAAGATCTCCCTTTTCTGGCGCACGTGGGTGGCTCAGTGGGTTAAAGCCTATGCTTTCGGCTCAGGTCATGATCCCAGAGTCCTGGGATCGAGCCCCACATCGGGCTCTCTGCTCTGCGGGGAGCCTGCTTCCTCCTCTCTCTCCCTGCCTGCCTCTCTTGCCTACTTGTAATCTCTGTCTGTCAAATACATAAATAAAATCTTAAAAAAAAATTTAAAAAAAAGATCTCCCTTTTCTCCATATCCTCACCAATACTCGCTATTTTTTCTTTTTGATACTGGCCGTTTTGACAGGTGTGAGGTGATATGTCATTGTGGTTCTGATTTGCATTTCTCTGATGATGAGTGATGCTGAACATCTTTTCATGTGCCTGTTGGTCACCTGGATGTCTCTGGAAAAATGTCTGTTTATGTCTTCTGCCCAATTTTAAATCAGGTTTGGTTTTTTGATATTAAGTTGTGTAAATTCTTTATATGTCTTGGATTTTAACCCCTTATCAGATGTATCACTTGAAAGTATCTTTTCCCGGGGCCCCTGGGTGGCTCAGTGGGTTAAGCCTCTGCCTTCGGCTCAGGTCATGATCCCAGGGTCCTGGGATCGAGAGCCCCGCGTCGGGCTCTCTGCTCAGCGGGGAGCCTGCTTCCCCCTCTCTCTCTGCCTGCCTCTCTGCCTACTTGTGATCTCTGCATGTCAAATAAATAAATAAAATCTTTAAAAAAAAAAAAAAGAAAGTATCTTTTCCCATTCAGTAGATTGCCTTTTTGTTCTGTGTACAGTTTCTTTTATCATGCAAAACCTTTTTAGTTTGATGTAATTCTGTTTGTTTATTTTAGCTTTTGTTGCCCTTGCCACAGGATACTGGTCCAAAAAAATATTGCTATCACTGTTGTCGAGAGCTTACTGCCTGTGTTTTCTTCTAGGAGTCTTAGGGTTTCAGTTCTTTTTTTTTTTTTTTTTTTTTTTTTAATTTATTTGACAGAGAGAGAGAGATCACAAGCAGGCAGACAGGCAGAGAGAGGCAGGGGGAAGCAGGCTCCCCACTGAGCAGAGCAGAGAGCCCTACGCGGGGCTCAGTCCCAGGACCCCAGGATCACGACCAGAGCCTGAAGGCAGAGGCCCCACCCACTGAGCCACCCAGGCGCCCCAGGGTTTCAGTTCTTATGTTCAAGTCTTTAATCCATTTTGAATTTTGTATATAGTGTAAGGTAGTGTAGCTGTCTAGTTTTCCCATCATTTATTGAAGAGACTCTCCCCATTGTTTGTTCTTTCCTCCTTTGTTATGGGCTAATTGACGATATAAGTGTGGGCTTATTTCTGGTCTCTATTCTAGTCCATTAATATATGTGTCTGTTTTCATACCAGTACCATACTGTGTTAATTTCTATAGCTTTGTGGGATAGTTTGAAATTAGGGGGCATGATACCTCCAGCTTTGTTCTTTCTCAGTATTGCTTTGGCTATTTAGGATCTTTTGTAGTTCCGCACAAACATTAGGATTCTTTGTTACAGTTCTATGGAAAATGCCATTGTTATTTTGATGGGGATTGCACTGAATTTGTAGTTTGCTTTGGGTAGTATAGGCATTTTAACTATTCTTCCAGTTCATGAGCATGGAATATCTTTCTATTTATTTGTGTTGTCTTCAGTTTTTTTCGTCAGTGTCTTATGGTTTTCAGTGTACAGATATTTCACCTCCTTGGTTAAATTTATTCCTAGATGTTTTATTCTTTTTGATTCTAATGTAATGGCAATTATTTTATAATTGCAATTTTCTGATAGCTCATTATTAGCGTACAGAAATACACTAATATGTTAGTATGTTAATTTTGTATTGTACAGCTTTACAGAATTCATTTATTCTAACAACTTTTTCCGTAGTCTTTAAGGCTTTCTATATATAGTGTTATGCCATCTGCAAATTTTGATAGTTTTATTTTTTCTTTGCCAATATTGATGCCCTTTTATTTCTTTTCTTAGCCTAATTGCTGTGGCCAGGACTTCCAATACTATGTTGAATAAAAGTGGTGAGCGTGGGCATCCTTGTCTTATTTCTGATCTTGAGGAAAGGCTTTCAGCTTGTTGAGTATGAAGTTAGCTGTGGATTTGTCATTTATGGCCTCTATTGTGTTGAGTTATGTTCCCTCCATATCCATTTTGTTAAGAGTTTTTAATCATAATGGATGATGAATTGTCGTTTGCTTTTTCTGCTAGTGTGGAGGCGATCATATGATTTTTATCTTTCATTTTATGGTGTATCACATTGATTTGCAGATGTTGAACCATCCTTATACTACTGGAATAAATCCTACTTGATAATGACCCTTTTAATGTATTGTTGAATTCAGTTTGTTTATATTCTGTTGAGGATTTTTAAAGTTTGGAAGCTTTCCTTACTCTTCAGTATTTTAGAATAATTTGAGAAGGATACTTTTTTTTAAAAAAGATATTATTTATTTGACAGAAAGATGGAGAGCACAGGTAGGCAGAGCAGCAGGCAGAGGGAGAGGGAGAAGCAGACTCTCTGCTGAACAGGGAGCCTGATGTGGGGCTCGATCCCAGGACCCTGGGATCATGACCTGAGCTGAAGGCAGAAGCTTAATTGACAATTACCCAGGTGCTCTGGTACTAACTCTTCTTTAAATGTTTTGTAGAATTCACCTGTCAAGCTGTCTGGTTCTGGACTTTTGTATTTTGGGAGTTTGAAAATTACTGATTCAGTTCATTACTTGTAATTGGTTGATTCAGATTTTCTATTTCTGTGTGATTTAATCTTGGAAGGTTGTGTGTTTCTAAGAATTTATCCATTCTGAAGGTTTTCTAGTTTGTTGGCATGTAATTGTTTGTGGTAGCTTTTTATGGTCCTTTGTATTTCTGTGGTGTCAGTTGTAACTTCTCTTTTTTTATTTATTTGTTTCTTCTCTCTTTTGTTCTTATCTATCTGGCTAGAGATTTATCAGTTTTGTTTATCTTTTCCAAGGACCAGTTTTTAGTTTCATTGATCTTTTTAATTTTTTAAGCCTCTATTTCATTTATTTCCTCTAACCTTTATTATTTCTTCCTTCTACTAACTTTAGGCTTTGTTCTTCTTTTCCTGTTTCCCTTATGTGTAAAGTTAGACTGTTCATTTGAGATTTTTCTTGTTTCTTGATGCAGGCCTCTATCTTTATGAACTTCCCTCTTAGAACTACTTTTTCTGCATAGTGTTGCCATTTTCATTTATCTAAAGGTATTTTTTCTTTTTTATTTTTTTTGTTGACCACTTAGTTGTTTATAGCATGTTGTGTAGTCTCCACATGTTTGTGTTTTTTCCAGTTTTCTACTTATAATCAATTTCTCTTTTCATATTGTTGTGGTCAGAAAAGATACTTGATATGATTTCAGTCTTACTGAATTTATTGTGGTTGATTTTGTGGCCTAACATGTGATCTGTCCTGGAGAATTCCATTTACACTTGAGAAGAGTGTGTGTTTTGCAGTTTTTGGATGACATGTTTTGTTTCTATCTGTTAAATCTATCTGGTCTAATGTGTCATTTAAGGCCAGTGTTTCCTTATTGATTTTCTGTCTGGATGATCTATCATTGATGTAAATAGCGTGTTAAAGTCCCCTACTCTTTAATAAATTACTGTCAACTTCTCATTTTATCCCACTTAGTATTTTTTTTTTATTATTTAGGTACACCAAACACTTTATAATACAGTATTTTATTTGATTATCATGCTTAAATTTTTCCTTTTTAAATATGACAGATCAACAAATGTGTAGTCATAATGATTGCATAGAAGTCCAGTCTACCATTAAATATACCATAATTAACATATTGAATCCCTTATTGTGGTAGAACATTTAGCTTTTTACTCTTGTAAATAGTGCTTGGGTGAATGTCTTTGTCTAAACATCTGGGAGTATATGTCCATTAATATTCTTAGGAAATGGCCCTAGAAGTGAAATTCTAGGTACGCTGTACCAGTGTACTTGTACATTCTTAAAGATTTTAATATATATTGGCAAAGTACTCTCCAAAGTTACATTGATCTAGACTTTCACCAGCGGTATTTGGGATTGTCCATTTTCTCACACTTTCCAAATATTGGACACTATTATTTTTTTAAATTTCCCCTACTTTTAAGCTTGTCTTTGCCAGTGTGATAGGTGAAGAATATGATAAATGATTATTTCTTTTAATGTGCATTTCTTTAATTATGAATAAGGTTGTGTATTTTTTCATCTACTTATAGACATTTCCATTTTTTGTAAATTTGTCTGTGTCCTTTGCTCATTTTTCTTTTAGGAGATTCATATTTAACTATTTTGAAATAGCTCTTCCTACATTAACTATATTATTAACGCTTTGTTGTTTTGTTGCAGTTCTGGGTGTTTCCTAGTTTGCCTTAATTTTTGCCTAATAGTTTCAGTGGAAATACAGTTGTTTTATAAACAATTATTTAGAATTGCTTAATTCTCTTCTAATTTTTTCTGTAGGGTTTCTATGTTCAATGTCATCGTGTAAAGCTTTATCTAAGCCAAGATTTCTTCTGCTTTATAATTTTTTTTTATATATTTGATCTGGTCATTATTATTATATGGTATTTGATAAGCTAAATTTGTTTTTTTCTAAATGGTTATCCATATAATTTATTGACTGTTAGATTTTGAGAACTTGACAGAGTGATTCTAAAATTTTTATGGAAGAATAAATGAATGGTACTAAGCATTTTCTAAAAGAGTGAGGGTGATGTTCTATCAAATATTAAAATGTATTATATTAAAAAGAACAGTTCTTAAACAACGTGACATTATTAGATGCAATGATAGAATGATGGTTATATATGCATAGAAAAAGATCTGTTTAGTCACTCAAACATAAGGTTATTTCTGTTTAGAAGGCAAGAAATCACATGCTACTTTCCCTCTTGTCCATATAGAAATGTTGAAAGGAGATATTAAGAGAAATCTTTGAGAACATTAAAACATTTAAAAAATTAAAGTATTAAGCCAGCAGAGAGTATAAAATATTTAGCTGATAAGTGTTATGTGAGAAAAATAGAGGTTGCATTAAATATACATGTTTTCCTTTTGAAATATTTAGATGAGCTGTATATCATTCAAGTTAGTTTTAAATCCACTTCTCAATTTTATATGTATGTGTGTGTGTGTATATATATATATATATATATATACTTATATATATATATATATATAAAATTTTTAAAGCATCCTTTTCATGTTACAACCTATGAAGAAAAGATGATCCTAACGCAAATGTTAATCTCTTGTCTTGGTAGAAATATTAGAGTTAATTGAATTGGGTCAGACCTACTGTTGAAAGTTTATGGTGACATAGACACAACAGTGATAAGAGGGTGTTACTGGGAGCCAGTCTCTTAATGGGCTCTTCAAGCTGCTACCTGTTGGAAATGCTGCAAGGCTGTAGCCTGCACTGACACCTTTGGAGTCAACACTGATGGGGAGGTTGATAAAGATGGATCCTGCCTCGGTCATAGCTTCATTCTAGGATCCTTTGGAAAATAAAAAGCCCTTGTTTTTTCATATCACATTGTTCTCAGGAATCTCGCTATCCGGGAAAGCCATTCCATTGAAGCACCAGGATTACAGTAAAGCCAGAGAAGGATTTGACCGCAGTCCGAGCCCCCAGCCCTTTCCCTACTCTCACACTTCCATTGCCCACCTTGGATTTTATTCCCATCTCCTTGACATAAATTGTCTCTTTAATTATTTCTTTACTTTTAATACCTCTTCTGTGAGTTGTATTGTTGAGATAATTCCACCCATTCCAACAGAGTAGTTAGAATGCCACATGTTAGATTAATAAGAGGAAGTTCTGCAGAGGGGCAGAAGGAAGTATAGAGGGAGAGATGTATGGGGATGGGTTCATATTTACATTTTAATGGTAACTGTTATTGTGTGTGCATCTCTTTGGCTGTACTATAGGAATACATTAAGTGTTTCAATGGAAACATACCTCCCTGCTAATATTTGAATAGTATAAATTGGATAATGAATTCTTTTAGAAGCATTATATGTTGTGTACTCTGTTACTTTATGTCTCAGTTTTAATTGAACATTAAAGGAATGCAGTATTATAATTGTAACCTTGGCAGTGTCTTTATCTAGAGGCCTGTTTCCATTTTTGTCTTTTATGAAATTTTTGTCTCCAACAAAGGCAGGATTACATTTTTTTTCTTTCAGATGGAGTTGGTGTAGTATATTCTTGGTTATCCAAATACTCATAGTTTGAGGATTTTTGAATGATAAATATTCGCAGTGTGTAAAAAAGCATGATACATAACTGTACGATTTTAATTACATTAAAATGCTTACTTGTGTAGATACACACATGGGACCCAGAAGTCAAACTGTAAACTGCTTGTGATTATGGATGACTTTGTTCTTTGCTTCTTGTGTTTTTCAGTTTCCTCTTACGCATGTGTTAACTTTTAAAAAAATAAGTTTTTTAAAAACCTAAGAAAAAAATAAGAAGTTGTTCTGGTTTTGAGTTCAAAAAATTATTGGCAGTGGTTATTGCCAAAAAAGCTCAAAAATATATTAGCCTTAAGATTCCTCTAATGACAGATATTTAAGAGAAATAATTGTTACTTTATAACAACTAAGTAGCTTATACTTAACTAGTTTAGTTTATATGGTAAACTATAGTTTACCATAAGTAGTTTATATGGTTGTTTCTGTTAGTCTTAGAAGAGGTATTTTGGAGATATTCTAGTGTAGTTCTGTTCAATAGAAATAAAATGAGAGTTATATGTAACTTAAAATTTTCTAGAAGTCACATTTAAAAAGTAAAAAAGAAAGAGGTAAAGATTTTCTTTATTTGAGAGAGAAAGAGAGAGATAGCAAGAGCAGAGTTAGGTGCAGAGGAAGAGAGAAAAGCAGATTCCCCAGTGGGGCTCAAACCCAGAATCCTGGGACCATGACTTGAGCTGAAGGCAGTTGCCTAACTGACTGAGCCACCCAGGCGCCTGCTACTGCAGTGTTAAACACATAATGCTAGTGTTTTGTAATTCCGTGTTGTCTTTCATCTCGAGTGTCCGTTTGGGCAGAGGCTTTCTAGCTCTGTTCTGCCAAGGCCCAGGGTGTTTAAGGTGGGGTCGGAGGGTTCAACAAGTTGGACTCCAGCCTCTCCTTCGCACCCTCACCCAATCTCTTCGGTCATTTTTTCTGTACAAAGTTCTTTATAAGATTTTTCCTTGGGGCAGAAAATGTATATATGCATTTTAAAAGTTTGGACACAGTTGCATGCTTGGAAGTTATTCTTGTGGACCTAAACCTATTTGATTTCTTTTTTTCAGACTGTTATAGGAATCTGGTAAGAAGTTTTTCGTTCTTTACACTGGAATCTTGGTCTGTAATTTCTACAAACACTATTTGTCTGGTTCTTCACCTTTTCTCCTTCCAGCATTCCTCTGCCTTATGGACACTATTGAGCATCTACTTTATGTGATCATAGTATAAGATTTGGGTCCTGTACAGTATACAGTAAAATCTTTAATCCATGGCAGATTGATTTCCTAGAGACATTTCCATTTAAATTGCTAAAAATAAAATTGGATACCTTTACCTTTTAAAAATATTTACAGTAATACAGTTTTACTTACACAGATGGTTCATGTCTGTCTTCAGCATTTAGATGAAGTACCTATTTGGATGCAGGATTAAAACTTGTGAACGCTAGAAAGTTGGAAACTAAAAACTAGGATAGCTGGGATACACAGCCTAGGAATTATCAAAGTCTGCTGGAACTTTATACTATAAGTCTGTGAGATAGTCACTAACCAGTTTTAATCAATGTACCTCCGTAGATAAATCATTGAAAGAAACTAATTTTTTTTGTAAAGAAACTAATTTGAATTACACTGTATTTGGTTAAGTCGTTTAGCTCAGGGATTGTTTAAATATTGATGATAGAACCAATCTTTCCTCTCCTCCATGCACCTTTTTTTCTCAAGGAACAAAATTCCTCAGTTCCCTCCACCCCAAATGTAAATATCTTGTGGTCATTTTGAAACGTCTGAACATGCATGTTTGTAATGTATCTGAAAATACAGAATAATTAACTACATGTAACATGTTCTGGGAAAGGAAAATTTGACCTGGAAAGTTAAGAAGTTTAGTGTTTAAGAAAAAAACCCCAATTTATGAGCTTCCATAAGAAATAAATTATAGTTCCTATATTTCCTGTGATATAAAGAGGAGAGGAATCCAGTTTTCCTATGTGATGACTCAGATGCAGTTAGACTTCTGCACTAGCGGGAGAATAATGCAGCTGTTCTTATAGTAGGTGGGCAGCATCTCTTCTCCTGAGGAATCCTTTTACTTTCTCAGTTCTTTCTTACCGCTTCTCAAGGTAGTTATTATATGATTTCTTAAGATTTCATTATTTGAGAGCAGTTTTCTGTTTGCAACAACATGGAAAGGGAGGTACAGAGATTTCCTGTGTGCTCCCATACATGCGTGGCCTCCTCCATTCTCAACATCATTCACCAGAATGCTACCTTTGTTACTAGGGATGACCCTACACTGACACATGATAGTTTACTTTAGGGCTTCCTCTTGGTATTGTTTGCTCTGTATGAGTTTGTACAAATGTGTAATGACAATACCCATCATTGTAATAGCATACCGAGTATTTTCACGGCCATAAAATTCCTCTGTGCTTTCCCTGTTCATCTTTCTCCTGCCCCGCATCCCCATAATCACTGATATTTTTATTGTCTCTCTAGTTTTGCCTCTTCTAGAATGTCATATAGTTGGAATCATACACTATATAATCTTTACAGACAGCCTTCTTTCCCTTATTAATGTGCATTTAAAGTTCCTCCGTGTCTTTTCATGTCTTGAATAGCTCATGTTTTTAGCACTGAATGATATTCCATTGTTTGGATGTACCACAATTTATTTATCCACTTACTTACTGAAGGACATCTTGGTTGCTTCCACGTTTTGGCAATTATGAATAAAACTTCTGTGAACATACATGTGCAGGTTTTTGTGAGAACATAATATTTTCAACTCCTTTGGGTAAATGGCAAGGAATACAATTGCTGGATCATATGGTAAGAATATATTAAATTTTGTAAGAGAACACCATATTGTCTTCCAAAATGTGTATAACATTTTGTATTCATACCAGCCACATCCTCACCAGCATTTGGTATCATCACTGTTCCAGATTTTGGTCATTCCAATAGATGTGTAATTATTGTATTAATTTGCATTTCCCTGGAAACATATGATATAGATCATCTTTTCATATGTCTATTTGCCATCTGTATATCTTTTTTTGGTGAGAAGTCTTTTCAGGTCTTTGGCCCATTTTTTTAATGGAGTTGTTTGTTTCCTTATTCTTGGGTTTTAAGAATTCTTGTTATATTTTGTATAATGGTCCTTTATCAGGCATGTCTTTTGCAAATATTTACTCCCAGTCCCTGGCTTGTCTTGTTGTTCTCTTGATACTGTCTTTCAGGGAGTGGAAGTATTTAATTTTAATCAAGTTCAGCTTATCAGTTATCTCTTTCAGGCTTATGTCTTTGGTGTCGTATCTAAAAAAGCATTCCTATGCCCAAAGTTACCTAGGTTTTCTTCTATGCTATCTCCTAGGAGTTTATAGTTTTGCATTTTACATTTAGGTCTATGATCCATTTTGAGTTAATTTTTATGAAGGGTAGAAGGTCTTTGTCTAGATTTATTTTTTTGCTTATGGATGTCCAGTTGTTCCAGGACCATTTGTTGAAGAGACTGTCTTTGTTCCATTGTATTGCCTTTGCTCCTTTGTCAAAGATCAGTTGACTCTGTTTTTAGGGGTCCATTGCCGGGCTCTCTATTCTGTTCTATTAAACCGTTTCTCTTTTCTTTCACCGGTATTTTGATGTCTTAATAATCATTGCTTTATAGTAAACCATGAAGTCAGGTAGCATCGGTCCTCCAACTTCTTTTTTTTTTTTTTTTTAAGATTTTATTTATTTATTTGACAGAGAGAGAGAGAGATTCCAAGTAGGCAGAGAGGCAGGCAGAGGGGGATGGGGGAAGCAGGCTCCCTGCTCAACAGAGAGAGCCCAATGCGGGGCTCGATCCCAGGACTCTGGAATCATGACTGGAGCTGAAGGCAGAGGCTTAACCCACTGAGCCACCCAGGCACCCCTCCTCCAACTTTTTTCTTCTTCTCCAATATTGTGTTGGCTAATCTGAGTCTTTTGCCTTTCCATGTAAACTTTAGAGTCAGTTGGCAATATTCATAAAATAACATGGAATTTCTTCTCATTTTCTTAGTTCTTTGATTTAATTCATCAGAGTTTTATAGTTTCCTTTAAATAGATCTTGTATTTATTTAGTTATATTCATACTTAGATGTTAATGTAGATGATACCATGTTTTTAATTTAAATTCCACATGTTCATTATTGGTATATAGAAAAGTGATTGAGTTTTGTATATTAACCTTATATCCTGCAACTTTGCTATAATTGCTTATTAATTCCAGGGTTTTTTTTTTTCTTTTTAGGTTTTTATTTTAATTCCAGTTAGTTAAAATACAGTGTAATATTAGTTTCAGGTGTACAACATAGTGATTCAGCAATTCCATATATCAGCCAGTGCTCATCACACTAAGTGTACTCCTTAATCTCCATCACCTATTTAACCCATCTCCCTCTGATGGGTTAAATTCTACTCATGAGTGAAATCATATAGTATTAATCTTTCTCTGACTTACTTCTCTTAGCATTATACTCTCTAGCTCCATCCATGTCATTGTAAATGACATGATTTCATTCCTTTTCATAGGTAATATTCCATTGTGTATATATACTACCTCTTCTTTGTGCATTCATCAGTTGATGGATACTTGGACTGCTTCCATAGCATGGCTATTGTAAATAATGCTGCTATAAACATAGGGGTGCATGTGTCTCTTTGAATTAGTGTTTTTTATTTGTTGGGTAAATACCCAATAGTGGGATTGCTAGATGGTAGGGTTCTATTTTTAATTTTTGAGGCTTCTTCCAGGAGAGTTATTTGTTGTTGTTGATTCTTTCAGATTTTCTTTCTTTCTTTTTTTTTTTTTTTTAGATTTTATTTATTTATTTGTCAGAGAGAGAGCGAGCGAGCACAGGCAGACAGAGTGGCAGGCAGAGGCAGAGGGAGAAGCAGGCTCCCGGCCGAGCAAGGAGCCCGATGTGGGACTCGATCACAGGACGCTGGGATCATGACCTGAGCCGAAGGCAGCTGCCTAACCAACTGAGCCACCCAGGCGTCCCTGATTCTTTCAGATTTTCTACATGGACTATCATGTTATCCTTGAGCAAAGGCAACTTTGTGTCTTCCTTTCCAATCTGTATACCTTTTATTTCCTTTTCTTGCCTTATTGCATTAGCAAGGTCATCCAGTTGATATTAAAAAGGAGTAGTGAGAAGTGTATCCTTGACTTGTACCTGATCTTAGTGGGAAAGCTCATTATTAAGTATGATGTTAGCTGTACAGTTTCTTTTTAGATCATCTTTAGCAAGTTGAGTAAGTTCCCTTCTAGTCCCAGTTTTTATCATGAATGGGTTTTTTGGGTCATGAGTAGGTTATTATAAATAAGCTAATGCTTTACATTTTTTGGCAGTAAAACTCACTTTATTTTACTCTTCCTTATTCATCAATTCTTCTTTTATTATTTCACTTCTGTCTATTGGTAATCTGTGTTTCTAGGCTCAGCTTGTCAATCGGAAACAGAAATTAGAGTCTGTGGAGCTGTCCAGCCAGTCGGAAATTCAACATCTGAGCAGTAAGCTGGAGCGGGCCAATGACACTATCTGTGCCAATGAGTTGGAAATAGAGCGCCTCACCATGAGGGTCAATGACTTGGTTGGAACCAATATGACTGTTATGCAGGAGCAGCGGCAAAAAGAAGAAAAATTGAGGGAATCTGAAAAACTATTAGAGGTTTGTTTTAAAATTACTATAGTTAGTGAAATGTGTGTATGCATGTTTTTAAGAGAAAATAACCCAAAAGTCCATTAACTGAATGGATAAAAAAGATGTGGTGTGTGTACACACACACATACACACGCACACACAGTGGAATATTACTCAGCCATCAAAAGAATGAAATTTTGCCATTTGCAATGACACAGATGGGACTAGAGTGTATTATGCTAAGTGAAGTAAGTCTGAGAAAGACAAATACCATGATTTCACTCATATGTGGAATTTAAGAAACAAAACAGATGAGCATAGGCAAAGGGGAAAAAAAAGAGAGGGAGGCAAACCATAAGAAACTCTTAAAGATAGAGAACAACTAAGGGTTGCTGGAGTGGAGGTGGTTTGGGGGAGGGGATAATTGGGTGATGGGCATTAAGGAGGGCACTTGTGATGAGCCCTGGGTGTTATATATAAGTGATGAATCACTGAATTCTCCTCCTGAAACCAATATTACATTATATGTTAACTAACTAGAATTTTTTAAATTTATCTTTTTATTAGTTTCAGAGGTAGAATTTAGTGATTCATCAGTTGCATATAACACCCAGTGCTCATTACATCACATGCTCTCCTTAATGCCCATCACCCAACTATCCCTTATCCCCCAACCCTTCTCCCCTCCAGCTAACCCTGAGTTTGCTTCCTAGAGTTCATAGTCTCTTATGGTTTGCCTCCCTCTCAATTTTCATCTTATTTATTTTTCCTTCCTTTCCTCTATGTTCATCTGTTTTGTTTCTTAAGTTGCACATATGGCTGAAATCATATGGTATTTGTCTTTCTCTGACTGATTTATTTTGCTTAGCATAATACCCTCTAGCTCCATCCACATTGTTGCAAATGGCAAGATTTCATTCTTTTTGATGGCTGAGTAATATTCTGGTGTGTGTGTGTGTGTGTGTGCGCGCATGCGTGTGTGCGCCACATCTACTTTATCTGTTCATCTGTTGATGGATATCTGGGCTTTCATATTTTGGCTATTGTGGACATTGCTGCTATAAACGTTGGGGTTCATGTGCCCCTTCAAATCACTATGTTTGTATCCTTTGGATAAATACCTAGTACTCCAATTACTGGGTCATAGGATAGCTTTATTTTTAACTTTTTGAGGAACCTCCATACTATTTTCCAGAGTGGCTGCACCAGCTTTCATTCCCACCAGCAGTGTAGGAGGGTTCCCCTTTCTCTGCATCCTCACCAACATCTGTTCTTTCCTGAGTTGTTAATTTTAGTTATTCTTACCAGTGTGTGGTAGTATCTTGTTGTGGTTTTGATTTGTATTTCTCTGATGCTGAGTGATGTTGAACATATTTTCATGTGTCTGTTGGCCATTTGGATGTCCCCTTTGGAGAAAATGTCTCTTCATGTCTTCTGCCCATTTCTTGGCTGGATTTTTTTGTTTTTTGGGTGTTAAGTTTGATGAGTTCTTTATGGATTTGGGTTAGTAGCCCTTTATTTGGTAAGGCATTTGCAAATATCTTCTCCCATTCCGTGGGTTGCCTTTTAGTTTTGCTGACTGTTTGCTTTGCTGGGCAAGAGCTTTTTATCTTGATGAAGTCCTAGTAGTTCATTTTTGCCCTTTTCCCCCTTGCTTTTGGCAATGTGTCTAGTGAGAAGTTGCTGCAGTCAAGGTCAAAGAGGTTGCTGCCTGTGTTCTCTAGGATTTTGGTGGATTCCTGTCTCACATTTAGGGCTTTCATCCATTTCTTGTTTATTTTTTTATATGGTGTAAGAAAGTAGTCCAGTTCATGCTTCTGCATGTGGCTGTCCGATTTTCCCAACACCATTTGTTGGCTAATTAGAATTTAAATAAGAACTTAAAGAAAATTAACCTCGAACTAGATTTGAGAATCTGTGGGTTTCTTCCATATTCCCTAGCTAATGGATCAGACATTGATAGCCTTATTAATATTGTACCTGTTATAGTCTGACTCCCTGGCTTTCTTTTCTCATGAAATAGAAAAATTGTAATAACATCTGACTTTTTTCTATTTTTCAGATTCTCCAGGAAGAAAAGAGAGAATTGAAAGCAACACTTCAGTCTCAAGAAAATTGCATGCATGAGGAAAGAATGCAAAAGGAGAAGCTACAGGCAAAGTTAAAGCCAACTGACACTCAACACACAATAGAGGCCGTAAGGTATAATTAATCTTCAATATTAATTACATCCACTTGGAGGTTTGGCATTGAGCACCAGTTTTAATATTATTATATATTCATAATTTTATGTTTGATCACATTATGGGTTTTCTTATTCACTTTTAATTTCTGAGTTAGATTTTTATAGCGTTATACAATTTTGTGTAGTTAGTTTTTATCTGCCTCCAGTTTGGGTCCCTAACGAAAAGACTGTGATGTTAGAAAGTAGAAACCAGTTGGTCGGTCTGTACTCTTGGTAAAACTCCCAATGTGGACGGAATTGTCCATGTCTCCTGGAATGCCTTCCTTTCTTGGTGGACTGGGTCATGACTAGGTCATGACAAGTGGCTGCTTGTCACATCAACATCATCAATAAGGCAACTGTCGAGATAGCTCATTTAAAAAAAAAATCCTTCACCTCATTGTATTTCTATATAGGAATTATTTCTGTGAGGCTTGGAGAATAATAGAAGGAACTCTGCTCCTTTCGCTTGATTTAAGTCTGGTACACATTTCTGTCCTTGCCAGAACTTTCCTGTAACTTTTTCAGCTTTTTGGGCTCAAGGTGTCAAGTGGAAACAAAAAGTTTTGTCATTTTTGCCTTTTTCCTTGGAAAACAGGCCAAATCTCAGTTGAAAAAGGAGTTAACTGCTGCTGACTTTTTTGGGAGGCATCATCTGACGCCTCTTTATTCTCCCAAGTGTTCTTTTCCTGAAGCAGGAGACAAGCTAAAGAGTTCTGAAGAGTTTCATTACCAAAAACAAGTAGGAAACACGAACTGATTGTGCATTGTTTTATTTGCGAAGATCAGAGGTCTTTAACAGCCCTCCTCTGTCTTTAGGTCACTGGAGGAGTCACAGGCCGAAAGGAGGTACACCTTGCAAGAGCAGGGGGACTTAGGCAACATGCTGTCCCATCTGGATTTCACCCACAGTAGTGAAGAACTTCTGCAGGCAGAGGTGACTCGTTTGGAAGGCAGGTAGATAATTACATACACATTTCAAGAATGTTCAAGTAGCTAAAAATGATTCTTGATCATCATATTGATAAACTAGTGTAATAGTCTTAGTGAAGGGGCACCTGCATGGTTCAGTCGCTTAAGCAACCGACTCCTGATTTTGGCTCAGGTCATGATAGCAGGGTTGTGAAATGGAGTCCCATGCCAGGCTCTATGCTTGGTGGCAGTTTCCTGTCCCTCTGCTCCTCTCCCTGATGGTGCTCGCTCTCTCTGTCTCAAAGAAATAAATAAAATCTTTAAATAGTCTTAGTGAAAAAATAAGTGTTTTGTTTTTTTTTCTCTAGCAGCCACAGATAGCCTAACTTTTTATTTCATCGCGAAAACAGAAGCTGTAAAAGGAGAGTTTCCTAATTTTTTTTACTTTTACAGTTACAAATCTACTGGTCTTCCTGTATCTGTGCCTATAGTCTGTTAGAACACACGAGCTGATAGATGACATGTCTGTTCCCCTAAGATTTCACTATCGTCCTGTTTGCACAGTTTTTAATTTTCTTTTTACATCATCAAGTTCTTCCTTTCTGCTGAATCATTCTCACTGGTATAAAGTAGGCTTTAATATTTCCCATATTGGGAAAAGATTAAAACCCTCCTTGAATCCTATATCCCTGGCAAGTTCTTCCCACATTTCTCTGCTCTCCTTCAAAATCAGATTCTTCAAAAGAGCTTTCTATACTGACTGTACCAATTTTAATTTTGCATTTTGCCTGTGTAGAACATTTCCAGTTAGGCTCTGCCCTGTACCAGCCATCTCACTGGAGCCACTCTCAGTGAGGGCACAGTAGGCACATGGTGCTTCTTCCTTCTGTCCCGAAGTGCTGCTGATCATTTCCTTGGTGCTGGTTGAATCCCGAGCTATGCTAGAGCATACCCAGCTCACCTGTTCCATCATCATACTTGTGAACTTCTGTTTGTCATACCTCTAAACTCTGTGACTGGGAAGAGTTTGATAATTTGTTTTAAACATGAAATGTCATTATTTGTAAACTTGTGTTTTCTGTATATAAAAGATTTAAAAATATATGAACTGTTAGCCTTTAGGCAAACAAACAACAAACATTTTGCTCTTTTACCCTTTCAAGTTTATCTTTAAGTTTTACATTTTTTACTTATTATTTCTGTTTTTGAAAACCACCAGGTATTTTCTTTACATATTAAATACCATGAGGACACGGTTTTTTGCTTTATTTGTTTTGCACCTTGAAATACTTAAGATATTCTTGGTTATCATTATTGAGGTGGATGTGTATGCTTTATTTTTTTAAAAAAGATTTTATTTATTTATTTGAGAGCGAGAGAAAGAGTGAGTTAGAGATAGCACCAGTTGGGGAGAGAGGCAGAGGGAGAGGGAGAAGCAGACTCCCCACTGAGCAGGGAGCCTGATGCCAGGCTCAGTCCCAGGACCCTGAAATTGTGACCTGAGCCAAGGTAGATGCTTAACCAACGGAACCACCCAGACGCCCCAGGTGTGTACACTTTAGATTAAATAAAATAAAGCCCTTTCTTTATTTTATTTTTTAAATTTATTTTCTTTATTTTATTTTGCCATCGAGAGCAAGAGTCTGTGAGTGGCTGAGAGGAGGAGCAGAGGGAGAGGGAGAGAGAGAATCTTTTTTTTTTTTTTTTAAAGATTTTATTTATTTATTTGTCAGAGAGAGAGAGTGAGAGAGTGAGCACAGGCAGACAGAGTGGCAGGCAGAGGCAGAGGGAGAAGCAGGCTCCCTGCCGAGCAAGGAGCCCGATGTGGGACTCGATCCCAGGACGCTGGGATCTTGACCTGAGCCGAAGGCAGCCGCTTAACCAACTGAGCCACCCAGGTGTCCCTTTTTTAAAAATTTATTTTTATTTCTTTTCAGCGTAATAGTATTCATTGTTTTTGCACCACACCCAGTGCTCCATGCAATATGTGCCCTCCCTAAAACCCACCACCAGGCTCCCCTAACCTCCCACCCCCTGCCCCTTCAAAACCCTCAGGTTGTTTTTCAGAGTCCATAGTCTCTCATGGTTCACCTCCCCTTCCAATTTCCCTCAAATCCCTTCTCTCCATCTCCCCATGTCCTCCGTGTTATTTGTTATGCTCCACAAATAAGTGAAACCATATGATAATTGACTCTCTCTGCTTGACTTATTTCACTCAGCATAATCTCCTCCAGTCCCGTCCATGTAGCTACAAAAGTCGGGTATTCATCCTTTCTGATGGAGGCATAATACTCCATAGTGTATATGGACCACATCTTCCTTATCCATTCGTCCGTGGAAGGGCATCTTGATTCTTTCCACAGTTTGGCGACCATGGCCATTGCTGCTATAAACATTGGGGTACAGATGGCCCTTCTTTTCACTACATCTGTATCTCTGGGGTAAATACCCAGTAGTGCAATTGCAGGGTCATAGGGAAGCTCTATTTTTAACTTCTTGAGGAACCTCCACACTGTTCTCCAGAGTGGCTGCACCAACTTGCATTCCCACCAACAGAGTCAGAGGGTCCCCCTTGGAGAGAGAGAATCTTAAGCAGGGTGCACGCTCAGTGCAGAGCCTGACATGGGGCTTGATCTCACAACCCTGAGATCATGAGCAGAGCCGAAATCAAGAGTCTTGATTAACTGGCGGAGCCACATAACTGCCCCAAACTTTATTATTCTTTTTGACATTGGAACTGAAATTTACATTTTCTAGCATAGATTTTCCATTGATTGACTTTTTAGTATCTTACATGCAAGTATGTTTTACTGTGTTCCCATCAGACTCTAAGGACCTACTTCTTATTTCTGACTTGCAGTGTGACCTTACACCCTTAGCCTCTTTAAGCCCCAGTTTTCCCATCAGTAGCTAGGACAAGAGTTTCTGTGATTTTTTCTCTCTCTACCTCAGTGTTTAACACAGTGTACTAATGTACTTAGTATCAAATAAGCAAGCATTCTAGGATATTTAGAAATAGGTAAAATTGAGATAAATGGAAATAAACACCAGTGTTCGGTAATAACCAGTGTTCAGTAATAAAAAATGTCTTTAAAAATTTTTTTTATCAAAAGAAAAAGGAACCCATATTAGATAGTTTATTTGTATTGTTTAGTTTAAACAAAATATTCCCTGAGAAAAGAGCAAAAGGATTTTATTAGCAGAAATGAGTGATGAGATCTGAGAGTTATGGTGCCCCTGAGGTTCTCATATCTGGTGAGGGATTGATTCCTAAGTAAGGGTGACAAGTTGGAAGCTATGTGTAGGCTGGAATTGTAATTAAGTATGGTAGAAATTAGAATTAGGATGGTAACTCCTGTCCAGTTTAAGAGAGAAAAGTGGTAAAGTTGCTCTAATCTTCAGAATTTTATAACCAGTTAAATTTTAAGCAGAGGCAAAGGGTGTAGATAAACACAGAAATCAAAAATATCCCCAAAAGTTTGAATTGGATTTAGTTGCCTCTGGTGATGAGGAAATTGGAAATGAGTTTTAAATTGGGGTGGGCGGTGCTGTTTAAGATAATTCTTGGACACCAAAAAGTTAGTTAGATAATTGAATCTGTGGGCTTCAGGGTTTTTGAAGTATGTGATCATATTTTTGTCTCATACACAGCTTGGAGTCTGTGAGTGCAACGTGTAAACAACTGAGCCAAGAACTGATGGAAAAATATGAAGAATTGAAGAAGATGGAAGTACATAACAATGAGTACAGGGCAGAGATTAAGAAGGTAAAAATCTGCCTGTCTGCAGTCGCCAAGTTGTATATATTAGTGGACTGAGCTGTGGGTTGGAAAGTCACAGGAGTTACATTTAATGAGAGAAAAATATGGTCCAAAGAGCCATTTGATATTCGGGAGTAGACATGCACCCGCAGCGTGCTTAGGGAAAGTCATCCTCAAGGATGCCATAGAAGCGTTTCGAGGTAGTTGAAGCCTCTCCTCTCTGAACTCTAAGCTTTATTTTAAACATGTTTTGATGAAAAACTTTCTAAAAGATTTACACTCTTTTGCTTTTAAAAAGGTTTCATATGAACGAGCACTTAAGATTTTCATAGACTGAAGGTGGTTGTGGGTATGTATTCTGTGCCGCCGTGTACTCAGTACCCTCGTTGGCTGCTGAGGTATGCAGAGCTGTCTATCTGCATTCATGGGCCCCGGCTGGTGTGTTTGTTGACTCGTAATTTTTATCACTTATTTGAGATTACTTCTAGCTTCCTTCTTCCTTTTGCATTTCTGTTGTCTTTTGTGGACAAGGAAGCCGTATAAACAAAATTTTTAGCTTTGCCGCTGAAAAAAAACAATGAAGGGTACAGGTCCTGTCCTCTAAGTAATGTGCGCATGGACTTAGACACAGATTTTCAGCATTCGAATAAACCATCTCTCCCTGTTTTGAGATTAATAAGTTATTGTGGGTGTAGCCATCTGACCTTCAGTGTAGACATACAGCTTGGTAAATTGCTAATTTTCTGCGGACTGAATTAAGGAAAAAAATTCATGTCTTGGGGTAAGGTAAAAATTGCCCTATTATTTTAACTATTGACATATTTATTTGTCTGTGTGCTTTCTTTTTATTCTTTATGCTTTCCTTTCTGTTTCTTTGTAGTTGAAAGAACAGATTTTACAGGCTGAACAAAGTTACAGTTCGGCATTAGAAGGAATGAAGATGGAAATCTCACAGCTGACTCGAGAGTTACACCAGCGAGACATCACTATTGCTTCCACCAAAAGCTCGTCCTCTGACATGGAAAAGCGACTCAAAGCAGAGATACAAAAGGCAGAAGCAAAAGCCGTAGAACACAAGGTGAAGCCTGAATAAAAACTCTTCATTTCAAGTATTTTTGAAGATTGAATTCAGTATAAATATAATTTCCATAGTATTTCATTCAGCAAATTTTTATTAGACTCCTGCAGTGGGCTGAGATGTGCTGGTTCACAAGCATTCTGTGGGGATTGGTGGGGAGGGGAGAGTGGGTACAGAGTAAGAGGCTGTGTCTGTTGTGCATGGCAAGAGTGTGATGTGTTCACTGGAACAGACTGGAATACACATGGGTCAGTGCCCCAAGGAAGGGAACTAGAAGCAGGGACAGGCTTCGGACAGGCCCTGCTGGGATGGGAAGGGCTTAGTGTTCTCTTGAAGCCAGTAGGGAATGGCTTCAAGGTTCTCTTGAAGGAGGCATCCAGGTTCTCTTGGTTGTGATATGGAGAGTGAGCAAGGAGGTAGAGAGACCACCCAGATACTCTTACAGCAGTAAGGTGGTGGCTCGAGCAGTGGGCAGGGGAAGTAGAGGGGAATGCAGGAATTCTGAGATATGTGGCTGGTAGAATTGACTGGGCTTTGCATTTGATTGGGCAGGGAGGGCAAGTTAGACAGAATTAGGGGAAGATGTCACTCAGGATTGCAATGTGGGCAACTGAGTAGAAAGTGATGCCTTTCAGTGCAGGAGAGAAAAGATAGGGAGCAGGTTAGGGAAGATACTGAGTTTGTTCGAAAGTAACACAAAATAGGGAAGCTGGTGGAACAGACACTGTTTTGAGATTAAGGCTGGATGTTTGTAGGAAATATCTAATAGTCAATTCCACAGAAGACCTGGAGTTCAAGGTTAAAATCAGGGTGAGGCATTTGGCTGTGGGCATTTGAAACACCCTGAGAGACTTGGAAAATGTGGTGAGAAAGCATAGAGATGAAGACAGAGATTGAACCACACTTGGGGAACTACTCATTTAGGGAAAAGAGGTATTAGAATAGAGCTAAACAACAACAAAAAAAAGGTAGCAATAAGGAAGAAAACTAGACAGTTTTCACAAAGGAAGCAGGAAGCCAAAGAAGGCCAGAGTCTTTTTCAAGTAGGAATGGTGGAGCGGACCAGCTGAGGAGAGTGAGGAGGGAGAGTAAGCCACAGGCACACCTGCTCTTACTGCACTTTGCTTTATTACGCATTGCGGATGTTACATTTTTCACAGACTGAAGGTTTGTGGCAACCCTGTAATGAGCAAGCCAGTCAGCACCATTTTTCCAACAGCATTTGCTTACTTCATGTCTCTGTATCACATTTTGGTAATTCTCGCAGATTTCAAACATTTTCATTATTACTATATTTATATGGTAGTCTGTGATCAGTAATTACAACTTGCTGAAAGCTCAGGTGGGGGTTAGCATTTTTTTAGCAAAAAAGTATTTTAAAATTAAAGTGCATACATTTTTTTTTTAATTTATTTATTTGTCAGAGAGAGAGCGCAAGCGAGCACAGGCAGACAGAGTGGCAGGCAGAGGCAGAGGGAGAAGCAGGCTCCTGGCCCAGCAAGGAGCCCGATGCGGGACTCGATCCCAGGATGGGATCACTCAGATCATGACCTGAGCCGAAGGCAGCTGCTTAACCAACTGAGCCACCCAGGCGTCCCTAAAGTGCATACATTTTTTTAGATGTAATGCTATTGGACACTTAATAGACTACAGTATAGTATAAGCATAACTTTTATATGCACGGGGAAACCAAAGTATTCATTTGACTCATTTTATTGTGATACTTGCTGTATTGCGGCACTCTGGGATTGAACCTGCAACATCTCCAAGGTACGTCTGTAGTCTCTTGTGAAAGGAGTGATGTCGGAGGTGGAAGCTGCATGAGAGGAGGCTAACACTGGAGAGTGGGAGGGATTGACCAGGGAACGTGGTCATCTTTTTTTTTTTATTTAAAGATTGATTGGTTGATTGATTGGTTTGAAAGAGTGAGCACGAGCAGGGAGAGGGGCAAAGGAGAGGGAGAGGGAGATAATCTCAAGCAGACAGCCCACTGAACAGAGAGCTCCGATGTGGGGCTCGATCTCAGGACCCTGAATTTGTGACCTTAGCCAAATCAAGAGTCAGCCGCTTAACTGGCTGAGCCACCTGAGTGCCCCGAACTCATTCATCTTCCTAGAATATTTTAAATACATGTGTATTAATACATCTTGACACATCTTTTAAAAAAATCTTTTTATTTTTTAATTTTTTTGATGATTTTATTTCTTTGAGAGAGAAACCATGCATGCGTGAGTGGCAGGGAGGGACAGAGGGAGAAGCAGACTCCCTGCTGGGCAGGGAGCTTGATTCAGGGCTCTATCCCAGGATCTTAACCGACTGAGCCACTCAGGTGCCCTTAAAAAATCTTTTTAGAAAGATATTTATATATATAAATATGTTATATGTTTATTAATATATTAATATATTTCTATGAATGAATAGTACATCTTTGCCTCAGGAAAATTATATATGGAAACATTTTGTAGATGCATTTGATATATTTATTTGTTTTTCTGCTTTTCCCTCCTCAGGAGATTTTAGGACAGATGGAGTCACTCAAGTTAGAAAATCGTCATCTCTCTGAAATGGTGATGAAATTGGAATTGGGTTTACACGAGGTACATAATAGAAACTTCAGTTTATCTGTTATCCAAGCCTTTTTAAAAAATCACTTTGTAAATACTGACATTTTAAAGAGAGAGTGAAGATCAAACTGTGGAATGATCCTTCTGCAGAAACTTGCTCAAATAAAAAGAAGTCAAGACAGTGATGGCAGTGAGCAAAATACCACTCCCCACTTCAGCAACTGGCAGATCTTTATATATTATATATATGACAAAATACATGCACAGTCTGTGTTCTTGGTAGAGAGCATGTACATAAATGCCTGGCATTTAGTAAGTGCACAATAAATGTTAGTTGCTATTATTATTATTGTTACAATGATTATGTTCATAATATCTTTTTCTTATAAAGTATATCATCTTTCACATAATTTGCCTTTAATTATATTTCTATAAGATATAATTCAAATATTATATATAGTATATATATTATAATATTTGAATTATTGTATATATATATATAGTATATATATTATAATATAAGTCAAATATTCTGAAATCTTTTGTGTTCAAAGTATTTTCATAGGCAATGAGACGGACGCAGTGATGAGTCAGATAAAATTCTTGGCTGTAAGAGATTGAGAGTGAACCTAGTAGGGGAGCATGAGTAGTGTGTACCAGCTCCTGTGAAACGGGGAGACTGTGCTTAGTTTAACAGTGAGTTCATAAACGGTATGGATGTCCTTTTAGCTATTTTGTTATAAAATCCTTATAATTTGCAAAATGACCCATCTATTCTGAACCTTCTTCTTGATGTAGGTCAAATGCTCAGAGATTATAGAAATTTTTTCTCTCTGCATTTCCAGAGACTCTGTGCCCCAGAGACATATGGCTACACAACACCCCTATTCACTACTAAGTAGTTTTAGTTTCACAATCGTGGATTATGGAGGCTGCAGTGGAAGAAAGTGCAAAACATTAAATGAACACTTTATTTTAAGTAAAAGAAAATATCGGGGACCGTTTTTATATTCTTTTGGGACAATAAGATTCTCTTAGCGTCATAAAACCATAAAGAATTTTACAACATAAACAATTTTGCAACATTAAAATGTAAAATTTGTGGATGGCAAAATACCCCATAAAAAAAACTAATAGACTGGGGGAAGCAATCTATAAATAGACAAAAGTTAATATATTAATATAAGGATTTCCTGGAAAGATAATAAAAAGATTAGAATCCAGTAGAAAAACGGACAAAGAACAGGGATAATTCATAGAAGTAATGCAAAAATCCAGTAAACAAGAAAAGCTATTCAGCATCCCTAATAATCAAAACTAAATAGGTAAATGCTTTTTTGCTAACTGGCTTGACAGTGATTTTTAAAAATGAATATAGCCAGTATTTGCGAGGATATAGGGCAACAGGCTCTTATGCTCTGTTAATGGGAAAGTGAATTGGTATAGCCTTTCTAGGGGACAATTTAGCAATATCCATTAAATTTGTAAATATATATAGCTTATAAACTTCTGGGTCATGTGCATTTCTGATTTTGATAATTATTGCAGAGTAGTTTTCCAGAAAGGTCCTATCAGTTTGCATTCTCAAAGAATCCATCCTATAGGAGCAAATGTGCTGAAATGGCCATTTTGGTGTTATTTGCAATGTACAGAATTTTGAAGTAAACTAAAGTTCACCTGTAGAGGGATGATTGATCTATGGCTGTCTATACTATGAAATATTATGTCATTTAAGGTGGCAGATGAAAATATGCATCTAATCTTGCTCCTTCCCAAATCCCTCTAACACTGTAATGAAAGGATTTTTTTTTTAAGTGCAAACCCACAAGGGATGGGAAAAAGAGGAGAGGAGAGGACAGCTAAACCTTTATAAGGGGGAAGTTGGAGGGAGAGAGGAAGGAAGGAAGGAAGGAAGGAGATTTTATTTGCCCCTGTAAAGCCTATATGAAGCTAGTATAGAGAAAGCCAAGGACCAACCTGATTTATACCATAGAAACTTCAAAAGGCTCAGGATTTGACTGGCAATACCTGATTGAGAGAATCTTATCTTATGCAGTGATTACCTGTTCATATTTAAGAGTTGAGAACCCTCATGGGTGCTTAAACCAGACTATGACCAGAGATTCTGTTGAGCTTAATTTCTCCTGAAATCCCCATCTAACAGTGATAGTCCTGTCCTTTCTTCACACAGCCCAGCATGTGCTTGGCACACAATTTTTATATTACCTCTCACATTAATTTTTTTAAATTGTCAATAAAATAATTGAGAAAACTTTAAAAGATGCCTGCCAAAAGCAAAGCACTGTTGTTTTTTTTAATAAAAAATGTATATTCAGTGACACCAAACATCAGACTCTAACGGGTCAAAATCCCATCAAGCAGTTTAAACTTCCTCTGGTTTTGAAATTACACAGTGTGAACATGTTGTATATAAGAAGAATAATTTTTAGAAAGTTCCTTTTTGCATTTTACCACCTAGGAAGGTGGAATTATTTTTACAAATGGATGTTTGGATTAAATAACTATTTTAATGAAATAATTATTTTAATAATGAAAACAGTTCTGATAAAATTATTTGCCACCTTTAAAAAATTGACAGTAGTTTATCACTTACTCCTATGTCCTGCCTTTTTTTTTTTTTGGAGGTTTTAACTGGCATTGACAACTTATTAAAAAATTTTGTGACTTATTCTCACTACTGGTACACAGATAGTCAAAGACTACATTTTAAAGTTTCTGTTTTAATTCTGTTAAACTACTTCGACCAACTTATTATCAGAAAATTCTTTATAGAAAAGATCAAGCTAAACGTCATATTAAATTCCAAAGAAAATTACCATAATTTTTCAGAATGCTAACAAAATATTTTGTCAGAGAAAAAAACAAATGGTCCAGACTACTGTGTTTTCAGGTAGAATTACCAGGAAACACCTAGAAAAGTAAAATTCAGGATCACAGAACCCAGACCAGATCAGAATAGGATCACCTACCTTACATCTGAATGCTGTCTCACTGTATACTTCAAATTGATTTCTCGTACCACAACAGGTGCTGATGTTAAGTAAAAGTCCTTAAGACCAGAGAGTACTTATTTAAAAGTTGTCCCTGCCAGCTGGAATTCCTTTTCTGAACCTTCTGTTCAAATGTCTTTCTTTGAACTAGGTCTCTCAGTTTTCTTCCATAGATGCTCTGGAAGAACCCATGCACAGTGCCATTTTCTTTCTTTTTTCTGTTTCTGATTCTCTCTTGTAGCTCTCCGCCCTCTGAGTTCCAGCCTTCCTCTAGCTCCTTAGATCTTCCTTGGCACATCAGGGAAGCCCATCGTGCTCCTCATTTTCCACCCCCACTCACTGTAAGAAACAACACTTGTTTTCTCATAAGGGAGGGGGCCAACCATAAATAGTCACTTTTACCAAAGTAAAGCCATAGATGAACTAGTTACAACTAAAAAAAAAAAAAAAAAAATGATTTCCCGCTAGCGGTATCACAGATCACAAGTATTCTTATACAAATTAAGTAACTCTAGTATTCTTTTTTATTAGGCAAAAGAGATTTCACTAGCAGACCTCCAGGAGAATTATATTGAGGCATTAAATAAATTAGTGTCTGAAAATCAGCAACTACAGAAAGATTTGATGGATACTAAGTCTAAGCTGGAAATTTCTACTCAGATGTGCAAAAAAAACCATGACAGGATCTTTAAACCGATACACGGCAGAGCACCTGAGTTCAAGAACACAGAGTTCAAGTAAAATTTCTTCACAGTTTACTTAAGACATGTACCGTTATAATTCTCATTTCTTTGAGAGTAATTTTAGACTCACAGAAATTAAATCTTCCTCAAACAGCTCTATGTTTGACTCTTAAGTACAGTGTATACAAGTAAAGCTGCTATGAGGTCACAAAGTGGTGGAGGGGCTCATAAAGCACCTTTATTCAGATTTGAGTCACACACTCTGGACGTATGGATAAACAGTGTCCTCCCTCCCCCGAGCCTTTCCATGCTGCCTCCCACTGCTCAAACCCCCACTGGTACCATAAGAAGTCAAAATTGGCTTTTTTATATTAAGAGAGCTTCCTTTGTATTTTTGGTCAATTAATTATAAGCTGTTACCATAAGAAGTCAGCATTCCAGGAAAACCCACCTGGCTTCAGCTCTGACTCTATGGCTCCAGTGTTTTCCTGCCGACCTACCGAAGCCTGTGCTGACGCCTCACCTCCACTGGTACCTTGACACCAGGTTCCCTGTGCACAGTACTTCCCTCTGCCCTAGCACCAGACACGCTAGATGACTCCGGCAGCTTGTCTTCCTCTCTGTATTGTCCACGTGTGAGGGCCGGGACCTGGCAGCGGGGATTGGATATGGGGCCTGAATGGATGGGAAGAATAGAGGGTCTGAGTGGGCTGCTCATTTTATAAATTACAGCCTTAAACTGGTTAGCTTGTTCCTTTATTTTTAAGTTCCTTTATTTTAACTTCCTGTAACAGTTCTGTGTTAAAAGGGAAAAGTCACTACAATTTATATTTGTTCTGTTTTCTAATCTGCTATCCAGGCCAACCCATGGCCCGTACAGACATGGTGGAATGAAGACTGAGCACTACAAAACAGGTCTTCATTCTCCGAGACGACAAGCATTGGATAGTATAGAGCCCATGTCCGGGGTCCTCAGCCCCCTGAGTTCTCAGATCACCCCGTGCAGTTCCGTCTCTCTGCCTTCTCACTTTCTGTACAAAACTAACTCTCTGCCTTCAGTGCTAGATACAAATGAAGCCAATTATTCTGACACTGTCTCTGAGAGTATAAATGACCAAGAGGAGTTTATGTCTTCGGTACGGAAACTTTCTCATTATTTATTAAGTCTGTTTAGTTTGGTTTTAGTTTTTATTTGAAGGATAAAGGAGGGTGAGGGGGTGTGTTGGTTTCTTACTAGTTCTCTATCTCAAGTACTCTGTATTTTTCTCATGTATTTCTGTCTTAGGATTTTGCTTGTGAAGACACATTCAGCCGTGATTACTTTTCAAAGTACATCTTAGTTCTGAAAGTTAATAGCCATGCCTTTGTTCATAACCCTAATTGGAAATTCTTTTCCTGCCTTTTTCAGAGAAGATCAATTTTGTAATTGGAGTGGTTGGTTCAAGGAGTGTCTCTGGATGCCAGGATAGTCGTGAGGTCTAGACAGCGAAGAAGGAAGGGAGGAGCTGTGGGAAAGGGAGAAGGGTGGGTGGAGGCAGAGGAAGGAAGTGGTCTGATGCGTCCAGAGCACGGATTCAGTGCCACGTAAGGCGACGCTGCGCTGACCTCCTGTTCCTGCAGCTGCCATGCAGACTGGGAACTCTCGCCTCCGGCCAGTCATTGCCCTCCCCAGTTAGTGGTCCCACACCTGTGGAGGTTCAGTATTTGCAACTTTTCAATGTACCGACAAGTCCATGGAGAGGTTCTCTTTTCCATTTTAAAATAAGTCTCCACTTCACCACTTGTAATTCTGAAATCCAAAAACGTCCTACATTTGGCACAAAACTTAGTTGGCACTAAAACCTGACCTGACCTGAACAGATGTGGTAATATGTGTAGACTTTATTTTTCTACTTAGCATTTTACTTCAGAAATATCAATATGTTTGATTATGGGATGTTACCTCAGACTCCGATAAGGTAATACAGTAGATCCTTGTTAATCATGGATTCTGTGTTTGTGAATTGCCTACTTAACTAAACTATTTGTAACCCTCTGTCAATACTTGAGGGACTCCTACGATCATTTGTGGTCGTGCGCAGAGCTGTGAGAAATCTGAATCCCCAGACCTGTGCATTCCCAGCTGAGATTGGGCGAAGTGGCACTCTGCCCTTCTGTCCAGCTGTCACACAGAGGTGACCAGAGTGGGGAGGAAACGGGGACAGCACAGTGTAGCATCAGGAGCGTGGGCTCTGGGGCCTGGTAAACAGGGTTGGAATCCCAGCTCTGGCACTGACTAGTGGAATGGCCTCCGGCAAGTCACTTCACACTTTTGAACCTCGTTTTCTCTTTCCTAAAATAAAGAAAATTGACTCTACCAGGATGAATTGTTTTAGGATGATTGTGTGTGTGTGTGTGTGTGTGTGTGTGTGTGTGTGTGTGTGTGTTTCCCCAAGGAGCAGTGATGCTTTATTCAGTAACTCATTGTTTGAGGTGACTCTAGAAATAATGACTGTGTGTGAGGAAGAACTGTGTGCGGTACATGTCCTATATCCCCTTTCTGAGCTCTGGATTCGGAAACACCATGGCCCAGGAGTTTCAGATGAGGGATTATGGACTGAGGTTTTGGAGGTGGGAAAGTACTGATTTCACTTGGTATCTAATATGTTATCAGTAGTTTGTTGTACTTTAAAATCGAAGTAACATATTCAGATTTTAAAAGTGAATTTGCAGTAACAGACAGTATACTCTCTTCTGGGGTATTAAAGGCTATATGTGTACTTTTTACAAAGTCTAAGCAGATAGTCTTCAGATCCATAACTAACTTATTTATTTAACACTTCACATTTATACGATTTGGGTCAGAAAGGAAGAGGTCTGTATTAATTTTTCTAGGATGTCTCCGTCCCTCCCTCCCTCTCTCCCTCCCTTCCTTCCTCTTTACTAGTTTTGCCATTAGGATAAAAACAAATATCTCTTCAGAAGAAAAAGTAGTTTTCTAAAAGTCACCTCTTAACATTTCTGGTTAGAAAATAGCATGAAAATATATGTGAGAAGCATACTGTTCAACTTATTATGTCAAACTTGGTTTCTTCTGCAGTGTCCCTTGCCTGTATCACCTCTTGGTTCAATAGCTACCAGATTTTTGGAAGAGGAGGAGCTGAGGTCGCATCATATTCTAGAGCGCCTGGATGCCCATATTGAAGAACTTAAAAGAGAGAGTGAAAAGACAGTGAAACAATTCACGACCCTAAAGTAGCCTTAAAAAAAATCACCAACTTGGAAATAAAAATAGACCCTGAAGAGTTACTGTCACCTGGAAGTAGCAGCTCTTCACAGCACGAACGTACAAAAAATCTGAAGACAAAACATCCTAACACTGCTGTGAAGAAACGTGAAAAACCAGCACTTCTCTGAGGCATTTTCACTGCACTGGTTTGTTGGAAGAACTTTTTCCAGCAATAACTTGTAAGAATAAACCACTTTGCTAGCCTTTTTTTTTTTTCTCACATTAGTATTTCTTATAAAGTGATGTTTTCTCTTGATGACTTAAATGTGACTAGCTATAGACTAATTAAAATAAAGATTTTATGATACAAGTTGAAGATAAAGTAAGAAGTATGTAGCAGAAGCCTGGATTTCAGAGGCAGACTGATCCAAATCCAGGGCAATGGCCTGGCCTTGCTGCTTACTAGCCAGCTGGGCTGCTAGCGTGTACAGGGGCGAAAGAATTTTGCCGGGAAGTCCCCTCTTGCTCCGAACGTAAGTATGAGAGAGAAGCGGGGGGAGGGGAGGGGCTGGTTTTAGGTGTGGGGTGCCTGTGGAACATCAGATAGAAATGCTCTGCCTCTGCCTTTCTGAGATCTTTAAAGGGGAGACGAAGATCTCAGTGTGCAGAAGGTGTTCGAAACCAGGGAGAGCTGATGAGGTCTACCTGATGAGGTCCCCAGGGAGAGTGTGTAGGGAGAGAAGAGCAGAAGGCAGGGCCGGGGGTGCTGAAGGACACCAGCATCTGAGGGGCACAGGCAACGCATCCATGTGCAAGCCATTAGGAGGTCCTGTCAGTTTTGCTTCCAGAACCGCTCTCAGATGCAGCCATTTCTCTGCTCCAGTGCCTCCACCCTGTCCAGACTAACCCAGTCTCTCCCTTAGATGCTGGCAGGAGCCTCCTACCTGGCATCCCTTCCTCTCCTGACCCCAGTAAGTGGAACGGTGTTGCTGCTGCCTCCCTTGAAACCCTTCAGAGGCTTCTTGCTGCACTCAGAAGGACTCTGAATTACCTCCCAGAGCCTACAGAGCCTTCGGTTATGGGGCCTGCCTGCCTCATGCAGCACATCGTCTTTCGTCCACGGTGCTCCAGCCATGCTGCCCTCCTTTATGTTTCCAGTGCAGCCAGCTTCAGCCTGTTAGGGTCCTTGTCCTTGCCGGGTGCCTGGAATTCTTCTCTCACCTCACCCATGGTTGGGGTTTCTTGCCGTCAGGTGTGCACTCTAAGGTCTCACCTTGAGGAGAACTCTGACCAGCTTCTCCCAGTTTCTCTAGCTCGCTGCCTTGAGTTATTCCCTCTGTGGTACTTCCCACTCTGAAATCATTCTGTTACTTGATTTAGGTTTTCTGTTCATTTTGTTTTGTTTTGTTTTAAGTAGGCTCCATGACCACCGTGGAACCCAGCACAGGCCTTGAACTCACAGCCCTGAGATTGAGACCTAAACTGAGATCAAGAGTTAGATTCTTCACTGAGCATACAGGGGCCCTTTGATCTATGTTTTTATCATCTGTTTTTACCCATAAGCTCCTTGAGGGCAAGGACGTTGCCTGTCTGGTTTGTGGTGGGGACCTCATGACCCAGCACGAGCCTGGCCCTGTGCAAGTGCTCTGATGGGTAAATGTCCTTCCCCAGATGCACCACGCTGTCCCTTCGTGCCTACGTATGTGCTGCCCCCGGGGTCAGCCTCCTCTTCCCATACTTTCACATGGCCCTGCTGTCTTGTTGGCAAAGCCTTCCCCCAGCCCCTGACCAGAGACAGCCCCTGACCATTAAGAGAGCTTCTCATTTCTTGGCATGCCCTGTGTGTGCCCCTCTCAAAGCACTGACCACACCATGCTGTCTAATTTCTGTCTCTCCCAAAGACTCCTTAAAAGCCAGGGCTAGGTCCTGCCTGCGTCCAGGGTGCTGCCTCACACATAGTAGATGCCGAGTGACGTCTCAGTAGATAACAGTCGCTACTGTTCTTGGCTTCATTGCACTTACCTGCAAAATGGGGATGATACCTCACAGGGTGGAGAGGATTTATTGAAAATGCATTTCTGAAAGGGCTTTGCAGACTCTGAAAGTATTGTACCCACCTGGATCGGTGTGCAGGGATTTCTGAATTTCAGACTGTCACAAGCTCCCACCTAAAATATGTAGGGTACAGCCCCAAATTTCCAGTGGCTTATGCTGATTAGGAAGAACAGGGACAGACTCGAGTCACCGGAGATACGTAAGGAATCCTGAGGTACTATGTACTTCTTAAACTTCCACCACATTGTTAAAGTTGAGGGAAACAATCTAGATCTGTCAGAATATTTGATTGCAATTTAATCTCCCAACTTCCTTTTTCAGAAAGATACGCCAAATACTAAAATGCGTCAGACTAAATTTGAGCTAGTTTCTTAATACACATTTTACAGGATCTCTGTAATCAGGATACTCCCATGAGAAGGAACGGTAAGGGGGCTTTCATCTACTTTTGGTGTTTACAGATGATGTTGTGTTGGGTCAGTTGCCTCGTTCCTCTTGGTCAGCATTCTCTGTGAAGTTTGGTCTGGATTTCTATGCAGATTTTAGCTGAAGAGGACAAAGTTGAGTTCTTACTATGAGTGGGATGCTGCCTTTCCATGGAGCCTCCTTTGATCTCAGTAAGCCTAGGAGGCAGTGGGTATCACTGTTCCAAAACAATGGTGAAGATTTAAATGGCTTGCCCGGACCTGAGAGCCCCGGCTCTCTTTGGCTGAGCCTAGGTAGAGGTAGAGAGTGTGGACTCTGCAGGCAGGCGACCCCATTCCTATTCCTAGCTCTTCCGCTTACTGGTTGTGTGACCTTGGGCAAGTTAATTAACCTCCCCATACCTCAACTTTCTCACCTGTAAAATGGGAAATGAAAATCATACCTCCCTTTTGGGGTGTTCGTGAAGATGAGTATTTGTAAAGTACATAGAACAGTATTTGGCCCAGTAAGCACTATGAAAATATTTTGTTGAATAGACAAAGAAATACACTGTTTCTTTTAAGATTTTGAGAGCAAGCACGAGTTGGGGCTGGCACAGGGAGAGGGAGAGGTGGGCTCCCCACTGAGCAAGGACCCCAATGCAGGGCTTGATTCCAGGGCTCCAGGATCATGACCTGAGCCAAAGGCAGACACTTAGTTGACTGAGCCACCCAGGTGCCCCCAAAATACAGTTTCTATTATGTCTATTCAACTTAAAAAAATTCTACCTTCCCTCTCATACACAGACACGTGACACCTAGTAAACTATGGGTGATGGTAATCTGTTTGCAAAACACCCCTGAGTCTGGAAACTAAAAGTAACATGTGAGAAAAATAACTGTGAAATAAGTTCTGTCATAAAGAACACACATAAGCAATGAGTTGTCATGAATGGCAGTCAAGTACAGAAAGGCAAGGTTAGGAAGAGATTTGTTGACTTGTTCTAGAAACCGTTTGAGATAGGATGCAAAATGTACTAAAAGGAAATGAAGAGTGGAATCAGGGCAAAGGGAAAACGAGAGCCATAAATGTCCATTCACAAACTAACCTCTAGTTCAGCTGCTAGGGCGGGCAGCAGATTCACCTCTGAGCTGCTTAAGGACAAAAGCAGAGAAGGAGACATTACTTAACAGCTTGATGGTGCCCACAAGATCAAAAGAGACCATGGGTTCAGGAGAAGCACAACTTCTCTGAGAGTGTATATGAGCATTTGGCTGCAAGTCTGAGCGTTAGGAGAGCTCCTACAACTGACAAGAAGGAGAGCATCTGTACAGCTTCCTTGCAGCAGGCCTCAGTAAGGGCTGATGGCAAAGGCTGGAGAGCAATCAGACCAGTTCTACGGCGGTCCCAGATGGGATGGTATAAAGCTCTCGTGGTCCGGCCTGACCCAGGGGAAATTTTAGAGAAATGATGGGCTGCAGGCCGTCAAAGCAATCTTCTATAAAAGCTATTTCTCCACAGTGTGATTTCGATAATCTGACAACCAGTTCACTCTTCTTTCTTCTGTGGGAACCGAGAGTTTGGGCATTTTATGTTGCCCATTAAGGCTAGGTTCAAATGATTGGACAGTACAATCAGAAGTAAGTAGATACTCTTCTTACAAAAAGAAAGAGCCTTATCAAGGCAGTGCTTGAATGGTGGAAGGCCCAGGAACTCCCTGATATTAAATGTAACAGAGATCAATTTGCGTATGTCCATTTTTTTTGTCGGAGAGTGTCCACCAGTTTAGAAGAACCACCACTTTAGGGACTGGAATTTTCACAGAATTGTGTTCTGTTTTCTGGGGAGAGAAACAAAATTGTAGGAGTCCAACTAATTCGTATTAGGGCTAAGTTTTAAAGTGTTGAATAGTCACTGGAACCTCAAGCTAATAACCCAATTTTAAAGTGGGTTAAGGGGGCGCTTGGGTGGCTCAGTGGGTTAAAGCCTCTGCCTTCGGCTCAGGTCATGATCCCGGGGTCTTGGGATTGAGCCCCGCATCGGGCTCTCTGCTCCCGCGGAGAGCCTGCTTCCTCCTCTCTCTGCCTCCCTCTCTGCCTGCTTGTGATCTCTGTCTGTCAAATAAATAAAATCTTTAAAAAAACAAATAAAGTAGGTTAAGAATCTGAATAGACATTTTTCTAAAGAAGATCTATAAATGGCCAAAAATCACACGACGAGATGCTCTGCCTCACTAGTCTTCGGGAAAATACAGCTCAAAACCGCACACGCTAGCACTTTGCAGCCACTGTTGTACAAGCCATGGACAACAACAAGTGTTGATGAGAATGTGGAAGTGTCGCAGGCTTGCGGGGTTCTCGTCTCACCGAGTCGAAGAGTGAATCTCGCAGACACAAAAGGGTGAGGTGGAAGATTATGGAGTCAAGGTGAGAACAGAAAGGAGAGAGCGAGCTCTCTAGAGCAAGAGTGGTCCTGAATGGGTTTCCACTGAGGGTTTTTAGGCCAGTCTTATTGAAGACTAGACCAGCGAGCTTGTGGCCTTGAGATTCTTGCTCCCTCTTGGTCTGAGCAAGGACAATTGATAACACCCTTAATGGCTGACTTCGAGGTTTGGTCATTTTCTGTGATTACACTGTCGCCGCCAAAGAAAAATGCTCCCTAACACCCGAGACCTGGTGGTCTAGTCTATTCCCTGATCGCTTGTTCACTGTTTCAGAGCCTAGTCAAGGGCCCCCACCTCTCCCAGAACCCTTTCCTTACTCAGAGAAATGGGAACCCTTATATGTTGCTGGTGGCAAAATAAAATGGTGCAGCCACTCTGGAAAACAATTGGACAGTTCCTCCAAAAGTTAGAGTTACCGTTCCGCAGCTGTACCAACCCTAGGTGTATGCCCAGGCTCACAAAAACACAGGTCCACGCAAAGAGGGGCGCATGAATGTTCATAGCGTTACTCCTGGTAGCCACAAGTAGAAACAGCGCAAATGTCCATCAACCCATGAGCCCATAAACAAAACGTGGTGTCTCCAGACAGTGGAATATGTTTTGGGAATAAACAGGGATGAAGTACTTCTGCCCCAACACCGAACCACTTTGAGAACTTTCTACTGTGTGACAGAAGCCAGTCATGAAAGACCACATATGTATGATTCCATTTATATGAAGCGGCTATGATGGGCAAATCTGCAGAGACAGATAGTAGACTGGTGGTTTCTAGGGGCAGGGAGAGGGAAGGTTTTGGGGGGTGCTGAAGACTAAAGGGTAAGGGGTTTCTTCTGGGGGAATTCTGAAATGTTCTACAATAGGTTTATGACAGTTGCCCAACCCTGAATATAACACCACCCGAATCTATTGAATTGCACACTTTAAATGGGTGAATTACATGGTATCTGAATTGTATCTTCCTAAAGCTGTTACCCAAAAAAACCTCCCTGATGCGTAGCAATGCCTAGAAAATTCAAGTTTATATTCAGACTACATCACCGCACGTACATCACACGCATGCCAAAGTCTCGTCGTTTCCACTCCGTGCTCACACTCAGGAGTAACCGTGGTGGTCCTCTGTAGAGAAGGGGTGACCAAGCTCCGTGAGCGGAATTGCCTGTGAAAGGAGCAGTTCCTCACTGCAAGATAATGTGGGCAAGGGCTTTGCCAGGAGCTGGGTGTACTGCGAGGCTCTTGCCCTTCCTCCTGCAGAGCATGCTCCTGTGCTGCCTGCGAGGGGAGCAGTTTCCAGCATTCCTGAGGGTCCTGGCGGCAAAGTCAAAGTCCATAATAACCAGCCAGGCAGAGTTTCTTGGCTCAGTATCTCGTATGGAGAGGCTGCAGGAATGCTTGGCACTAACCTCAGTGGTGAGGAGGGCTACGTACAGGACGTTTCGGAGAGCGTTACAGACCAATGATGGGGGAGTGTGTGAATATGGGACTTGTGCCCTAACACTGCTTGGCAAATCCTTCAATATCTCTCCAAGCATGACTAGGAAAAACAGAGAAAGAAAAGCCAAATCCATTACATAAACCGGTTCATTTCTTCAGCTATGGAACCCAGATGAGCTAAGACCATTTGACACTAGTTTGCCCAATGCTTTCATGGAACAGCCACTCCTTTGGGAGGCATCTAGCGTGGCTGAGCTAGTTGTTGGTTTCCAGAGCTGTTCTAATTCCCATGACATTGGTTTCAGGAACCAATGAGGGCCTCTCGGTAGGCCACCTCTTGGATTTGTCTTGCCCCTGATGGATAGCATGAACTAAAACAACCCATCAGTCCCTGAATCTTTCTGGAAACTAGAATGCATGTTTTAGGTCCTCGGCTCCAAATTCAATCCCATAAACAAAAAGTGTTTTCTACCAGTTAGTTTCGTTTCTTTTTTTTTCAATTAATGAATTTATTTTTTAAAAAAAGATTTATTTGAGAGCGAGACAGAGGGAGAGAGAAACCCAAACATACTCCCCACTGAGCATAGAACCTGACCCAGGGCTTGATACCATGACCCCGAGTTCATTACCTGAGCGGAAATCAAGAATCCGATGCTTAACCAACTGAGCCACCCAGGCGCCTCCCAGTTAGTTTCTTCAACCACGGTGGAATATATAGCCTGCTCCCAGCAGGAGCATATACTCTGTGTGCACGGTTCCCCCTATAACCCAACAGAGCTGTGGCTGGGCAGGAGCCCAGTGGTTTCCCCAGTGATCTCCCTCCTGGCTGACAGGCCCTCAGCCCAGCATGGAATCCTAACCTATTCATATTAACAAGTCCTGAACCATGAGCAAAGGATGGGAAAGTTTCTAGGTGGCCCGTACATTCAGCCTGTGACCTCCTGAGTGAGCTCTCATTTGTAGACTAAGAAGGCATCACCTGATCTTTTTATTTTGCTCTAAAAAGTCTTAATATGAAAACATTTTTAAACAACACCAGGCAATTCCAATCTTCTCAGGTGAAGTCATTCCCTAAATCCATATTTTTCAAAAACCACTTTCCAGAAATCTGAAATTTTTCAGTGTTAATATGTATTCCTTAGAAATATGCCAAAGTAGAATGGGAAATGCTGCATATCTTATCTCCTAGGGCCAGAACAGAAGTGGCAGAACTGCATCTCCTCCTTTCACTGGCCAAGATCCCTCCACTCCTCCACCCTCTCCCAGCCTCCCATATTGTTTTCCAAATCACTGGGAGCGGATGGCCTTAGACACAGCCTTCTTAACCTTTTGTGTGCCAGGGACTTCTGTGCAGACTGGGGAAGCCTATGGACCCCTCAAGTCATGACTACTTGCATAAAATACATAGTGCTAAAAGGAAAACCAATTATTTTAACGTTCTGTTATCAAAACCTAGGAGAAAACAAATTTGTGATATGGTATTATATATGTTTCTTTATTAACTCATTAAATAACAAGAGCAAGTGGCAGGTCTGTTGCAGACTATGCTTTCAAAGCATGAGTGCATGAAAATAATATTTTGAGATGTCTACAACAAGTGTAATAAGATATGAAAACATCTGTGATTTCTTTTTGAATAAAGTCCCAGGTACTGGTAGTTGCTGTGGTTTATGGTTTATATTCCCTAATGAAATAAAAACCAAATTTCAGTTAGAGCTTGTTGAGAATTAGGGTGTCGGTTTTCCCCATCCAAGTTCATGGAGCCCTACATTCTCTCCTTGGCCCCATTTGTAGGAGGTCTGTGAACTCCAGTTTAAGAAATCCAGAGCCTTGGGGCACCCGGGTGGCTCAGTGGGTTAAGCCTTTGCCTTTGGCTTATGTCAAGGTCTTGGGGTCCTGGCCCCGATCTGGCTCTCTGCTCAGCGGGGAGCCTGCTTCCCTCTCTCTCTCTGCCTGCCTCTCTGCCTGCATCTCTGCCTACTTGTGATCTCTGTCTGTCAAATAAATGAATAAAATTTTAAAAAAATGTTTTTTTAAATAAGAAATAAAAAGAAATCTGGAGCCTTAGAGCTTTCTTATGGTTTACTTATACCTGGTCAGTCTGGTTCTCTGCAAACATTATTATAGAGGGGGTAGTATTTCTCTTTTGTTTTATTTTGTTTTATATTTTGCTTATTTATTTGAGAGAGAGAGAGAGACAGGGAGAGAGAGAGTGCACACACAAGGAGGAGAGGGAGAGCGGGGAGCCCTACTTGGGGCTTGATCCCAGGACCCTGGATCATGACCTGAAGGCAGACACTTAACTGACTGAGCCACCCAGGTGCCCCGAGGGGGTAGTTATTTGTGTCACCAACTTACACAACGGAACTTTTTTTTTTTTTTTTAAATTCATGGCATAGCTTTGGGCATCTTGGAGAACTAGTGTTGTGCATTGGCAGGCCAGAGCATCCCACCTGGGTCATTGGGGTCCCTGGGGTCCTGCCCTCAGCATTTGGGACAGCCAGGTCAAGCCAGGGATGGGTGTGTGACCAGGGAGAAGCTGGATCACTCGGACATCTTCGACAGAGCTGCAGAAGGGGCTGCTGTCCACAGCAGACAAGGGCCCCATGGCCCACTGGAGGAGCTGGTGCTCTGTGCACCCAAGGAGAATTTGCAGCCCAAGTGCAGCCATCTGGAGACTGTGGGGCAAGGGACAGTTTGGGGGTGGTTGATGGGGGGGGGGGTGACCACTTGATACTCTTCTGGGTGCGACTCTAGATGGCAGACCCAAATCTCTGTCTTCGCAAAACAATCCAACAGTCTCAATCTTTCTGGAATCTTAAGACATAAATGCTTAAATACTGCAAACAAGGCAAAAATTGTCTTGCCGAGGTCAGATAGTCATAGCTGTCTGCTGACTTCTTACTGCAAGCCACCCCTTACTGCAAGCCAACTACAGGTTGACCGCTCCAAGATTCAGAAGTTGTTCAAATTAGTGTTTCACATTAATTAAACTAGATCTAAAAATGTTTGATTGGATTAAAAGTCTATCCATAATATTACTAGAAACGTCAACAATAGATTTGTCAATGAAAGAAGAGAAATTACAATTAGTCTTTAAATACAATCTGGATTATAATTTTCAAATTAATGTAAAGAACATTATCACTACTTTGCAAAGTTTCTCATCAAGGTGGACTATGAAGAATTTAAAGACACTGTTAATTAAAAACACCTTGATCAGGAATTGTGTGTAACAGTTTTAAGTATAAATCCTTATGTAAAAAGTCCAAGTCACACAAGAAAGCTCAGGTTTTCATTACTTTAAAAAAAAAATCATATTGGAAGTTTTATATAAAGTCAATGTCTCTTCTGATACTAGCATTTGGTTTATCGTTATAGTTACATATTGCAGAGAAAATGTAATGAATTTTGTCCCATATAGACACCTTTAAATCCTCTCCTTTTACCCCAGAGGGTTGTACAAATATCACTGTCTGTGCTTCTCATGCGAAGTCCTCTGTGAAATGTTCAGCTAGGAGGTGAGACCTCGTGGCGGGGCCCAGCACGGGTTCTGGCACGTCGTAGGCCCGCCCTTCCTCCTCTTCCTTTATATGCCTCAGCTCAAATATTTCTGCAGTTGAAATCTATTTTGATTAATAGTTAAACATATGTGGGCTACTCCGATGACATCTCATCCATTTATTAGTTCACTCATCAAACATTTAATCAAGCAAACCCCTCGTCTTAGAGGCCTGAGCTCCGGCTACTCCCTGCAGATGCCAGCGTAGCTCCCTTCCTGCTCCCAGAACCTCTGACAGGTGCGCAAGGCAGCCTAGTAACACACCTGAACCCTTAGCAATTTGCATCACCAATGCTTCAAGACAGCCCCCACTAGTGCCCAGGGCTATGAGGCCCGGTGGAGGAACTCTGAGAGCAGAGGGGGAGGGCCTCAAAGCCAGAGGGCCACTTAGCAGCTGTACGCCCTTGGGCAGTTTCCTCCTATGCAGAGTGTGGACTCTGATCCACTCGGCTGTCAGGAGGCCAGGTGAGCTGCTGAAAAGGAGGAGATGGAAAAGCCATAGGTGGGGCCTCACAGATAGCATCAAAGAGGGCAGCTGTAGGAAAGCAGGCACTCAGGCAGCTGACCCTGGCCTCAGGGTCTGGGGGACAGTCAGAGGGGCAGGTGTGGGGTGACCTGGACAGCCAGCTTGTCCAAAGGGGGCGCTGCAACTCAGTCCCCTGTGATGGTCACAGGCTTCTTGAGAAAAGCTGGCCAGATTTTGATGTGACTTTTTTGATTTTTAAATGTTAGCACTGATAAAAAAATTTTTTTTTAACACTGTGCATGCTGGACAGAAAAGTTTGCAACCTCTGCCCATACCAGTGTTAGGGTGATAAGGATGACTGGGGAGGCAGGGTCCCTACCACAGGCAAGGCCCCTTAGAAAGGGGGTAGGGAAGGCACAGTAGGAGGAGGGGTCATCTTCCTTGTCTGTGGGGCTCCAGGGGAAACTGATGCCACAGAGCTTGGTCAACCACCATGTGTTCGTTCCATCCTCCTTGGAGAATGGGGCTCATTTTGCAACAACGACTTCTGTTAAGAGCTAAAACCATAAAACTTCTAGAAGGAAACAGGAGAAAATCTTTGAGACCCTGAGTTAGGCAAAGATTTTTTTTTTTTTAAGATTTATTTATTAATTTGAGAGAGAGAACATGAGCAGGAGGGAGAGAGAGAATCTCAAGCAGACTCTGCACTGAGCGAGGAGCCCAATGTGGGGCTCAATCTCACAACCCTGAGATCACGACCTGAGGCGAAACCAAGAGTTGGACGCTCAGCTGACTGTGCCCCCCAAGCACACCACCCTTTTTAAAAAATAGTGACATGGTTGGTTTCTTTCCCCTGGAATTTAACAAATGCCAACATTTCAACATATATTCTTCGAAACTTACATAGAATAAAGGATTACTGAAAATGTCTTTGTTTTGGTCTAATTCCATGCCTTTCTTCTGTTTCCAGAAGCAAATGCTATCCTGGTGATGGTGCTGACACCTCACAACTATATTTTTGGATTTATACATGTCCACAAAGAACACACAGCATGATTTCCCGTAGTATACTCCTATGTATATGTCTATGTGCTAGAAACAATTAGAAATTGCACTTTAAAATTGGTACCATGAGCACATCAGGAAAATACACCTGTAAATACCTAGAAATGTACCTAATAAAAGATACGCAAGGCTCCACAAAACTCTACTAAACATTACTGAGAGGAAGAATTTGCTACTTGATCCTTAAAACTGGGAGACAGGAAAGGGGGCTGGGGGTGGAATGGCATGAGATGTCTGAATGCACCATCTAATGCACCATCAGTAGTTCACATTTATGTTAAGACCCTGCAAATACTGCATTTAGTATACTGGGATTAATATGATATTTGGGGTATAATCTTTCTTCATGAAATTAGCATTTACTTTGTTTCAATACAGCTTTCACCAAATAGTCCTGCAAACTCCTCAGTGTCATTAAAATAGCCAAGTGAAGTCACCTGTATCGGGTACCTGAGTCATTGGTCTCATTTTATGTTTTCCTATGACACATTTCCTTTCGACGCTGGGTCCATCCTCCTTGCTAGGCAGCTGTTCTCCAAATTCATCCCATTACCATCCTCCTGGGTATCCCCTTGTCTCTCCTTTCTGTAGGAGCTTCCTGGTCCCAGCACATCCCATTCCTTATTTATAAAGGAGGAAGAGGTAATGCGTTATAGGTTTTAATCTTGAACATCACACACCGTGATTTCTGTCATGTTCTCTTTGTTCGAAGAGAGTCACTAAGTACAGCTCCCACTTCAGGCGATGGGAACTAGGCTCCACCTTAGGAAGGGAGGAGTACCAAAGAATCTGGAGATGTTTTTTAAAAGCACCAAGATGCACTCGCAAACTGCCTCTCTCTCTCTCTCTCTCTGTGTGTGTGTGTGTGTGTGTGTATGGCCAGGGATTCCTAGAGGTGGTCCAACTGGGATCTGGTCCTGTCACTGCAGTGCTGCCCGTAGACTGTACCTATGGGTCGTTTTTCTTGGGTTGGTCAGTTTCCTCAGAGAAGAAATGCTTGGAGCATGTAAGTTAGGAAGGCCAGGTTCAGGGCATTATATGGGATGAGGACTTGGGGTGGGCTCGCCAGACAGTATGCAGATTGTCTAACTTTTCTAACCATTACTTTAGTTCATGTAGTCTCGGATGCTGATTTGCAGGCTCTCTTGAATGGGAGATTTTCCTTTTCTTTCCTTCTCTTTGGGCTCTCCTTCTTTACCTAGGTAGCTGACAGCCGTTCGAGCCAGCTCCCAGAAGCCCCAGATGAGCCTGTACTCAGGCTGCCTGCCCTGTGGTCACCTTGGACCTGTTACAGCTATGTTCGTGGACCAGTGGGTGGATTGACTCAACTGCTTGAATATACAGCAGTCATATATAGGGAGGTCTTTTAACAGAGGTGTCCAGCAATGGGATAGCTGTTTCACGGAGCAATGAACTCCTGGTCTCTGGAAGATTCTGGAAAAGGCAGGTAGCCAAGTGTTGGAGACAGGATGTCTTCTTTTAGAAGCTGGCATCAGTGATGGCTGATTTCAGGAGGGGCCTGGGACCTCTGGATTCAACCCACAGCACAACACATGGCGCTTCAGTCTCATCCTCGTAACGCCGAGGACACCGGTGGTGTGGGGTGATGACAGCTGACATTACCAGAGCAGGTACCATGTGCCAGGAGCTATCCTGCTCCCTGCATTCATGTTCACTCATTCAATCCCCATAGGAAACTTGCACGGGGGCTGTGACGATTATCCCCAGCTCATGGCTAAGGAAACGGGGACAGGGAGGATCGGCACTTTGCCAAAGGCAGCAGGAGGTGGCAGAGCTGGGACAGGAGCCGGAGGCTGACAGAGGCTTTGTGCCCAGCCTCTTGTTGGCAGACAGCGTCAGAGGTCTGGGGGCCGGCCAGAGCCCAGTGAGGAGGGGTCTCCAGCTAGCTACAAGGCTTCCCCAAGTCAAACCAATGTTTAAAGAAAGAAACCGAGGCTTCGATCATACATCAATGGCTCTTGACAGCGCGAGACAGCTTTCAAACAGGGGCCCAGCAGCTAAGAGGCCATCTTTCCAGGAAGATGCCCATTGTCTTCTTTTTCAAATGGACTCTTAACAGTCTTCCTGAGCTTTAAAAATGTCAAGTGAAGCTTTGACTGACAGAATGCATTTCCTCATGCAACCAGGTTAACGTGTTCTCTTCATTGTGTTTCTCCTGGGAGGTGGGGAGGGAGGTCTGATGCTAAAGAAATGGATGCCAAGGGGTTCATAGTGCCCAGGCTCCCGCAGTTCCTGAGGGATGGAGCCATCATGAAAGATATGAGCAGGGGAGGGGACAGCCTCCAAATGCCTCGGGCATCTTGGCCACATTTAATTGTTTACGGTATAATAAAATGTTAATTTTCTTATCCCCTTGGTGTTCACACACATGCAAATACATCAGCCAAGTATTCAGGGTGTACTTTGTAATCCTGCAGTGATTTTTGTCTTAAATAAACATCTCCTCGCGCCCCACCCCCTGCCCACCTCTCCATCACCCTGCTTTGTCTATGTGGGAGTCACCAACAGGGGCCCTCACCCCCAACACCTGCACTTCATTCATCAGGCGGCCCCATTGTTCTTGGCCGTTCGCTGTGTGGCTGCTCGCGTGTCTTCCTGCCGCAGGCTTCTCCACGGTTGTCCCTGCCACCCTAGAGCAGGGCACCACTCCTCTGTCCCCGCACAGCCGGGGTGAGGTGATGGCTGATTCCTTGTGTCAGAGAAGCAGTCAGCCGTCCCTCCTGATGGAAACAAAGCAATCTCGGTGCAGGCCGAGGGCAGTGGGCTCCTGGCGAAGAAGGGCACTCCTCTGATCGATCGGGAGCCCTGATGGCTTCCTGGTGGCAAACTGCACAAGCACTCCCAGCTGGTGGCAGTTTCTGTCTTCCTGTAAACAGACATTTCCCAGGGGGGTGCAGAGCCACTCACTCCTGGGCCTGTGCTTTTGTAGTTAGCTGAGCAAAAGAGGGAAATGACTTAAAGATGTTGTAACTCAACAGCCACGTAAATAAATCCAGTGATCTATGAATTCACTCTTGAAATGACAAATGGATGTTCACTTCAAAAATGTATCGATCATTTATCCTAAACGCAGGTGTCCTGTAAGCATGGCGATGAAACAGCGAGCAAATCCAACCAGCTGCCTTCTTCCAGGAGCCCAATACTGGCGTGCATCTCCATGCTCCGAGTGGGTATGGCGGGGGGCGTCCTCCTGGAGCCCAGAGGTGTCAGGAGGCCTCCAGACCATCCTCGGACCTATGGATGGATGGCTGACTGGTTGTCAGTGGGCTGGCTTGCTCTGTTTGCACGGCTGTAAGTAGGACCAGCAGACGCTGTTAGCTACGTTTGTGTACTGCTAAACAGAGGCACCCAAAGCTTAGGTTATAGAAGCTCCTTCAAACAGGGTCCTGGAGGGGGAGTCTGGAGCAGGAACTGCAATTAGGTAGAGGAAAGGCAATTGCATAAATCTATCCATGGCCAGAGGGTCCTGACCATTGCCTGCCACCGGCAGTCACAGACAGGGTGGTCATTCTTCTCTTGTAAAGCTCAAGTCCTGTGATCGAGTGCTGATCTGTGGTGTAAGCGTGTGTTCTCCTTCAGAGCCTCATAAATAAGTGTGGGCTGCTGGTCTTGGTAATAAGGCCACCAACTTCCTTGAAGACCCCCATGAACTATGTCCTCAACCATCCCCAGGATTCTCATTCCAGTATCGCCCCCCATCCCAGTTTCCCAGCCCTTTCTGGGGGGTGGCCCGCCCTGAGAACGTCTTGGGTTCTCCTTGCAGTTCAGGCTCTGGTGTCCAGAGCTGGGGAAAAGGCACAGGGGCCAGTCTTTGTGAACTGGAAACATGTTTCGACAAATGTCAGTGAATGGTTATTGGACTGCTGAGTTATGTTACTTCGCTGGTCCTGTCTTCATCTTTCCTCTCTGTTGTCTGAATGAAACACCTACCAAGCATTTACCAAACCCCGATTTTATGCCATGGAGAAAAATCAAAGTAACTATGTTCAAACAATTCATCACCAAAGCACGAGCCTCCAAGTACCCCCTCAATTTCATGCATCATGCAGCAAGTACCTGGTTGACAGATGAGCTAACAAAAGGCTAAGTGAGCGTGGAGGGTGGGCAGATAGGGGCTGGTCCAGATCCCCGAAGACCAGACAGGGCTTCTCCAGACAGAGATGGAGGGAAGGGCTTCCCAATGAGAAGGAACAGCATGTGTGAAAAGCATGGTGGTGAGAGGGTCCATGGCTTGTTTGGTATCATGTGGTTGATTTTTGCAAAAGGGGCCTCATGGTGAGTCATGAGAGACAAAGCAGAGAAAACAGTGTGAAGCCACAGTGGGGATTATAGATTGAATGTTTGTATGCCCCCTGGAATTCATGGGTTGAGACCGAATCCCCCATGTGATGGTGTTTGGAGGTGGGGCCTCTGGAAGGTGATTAGGTCGTGAGGGTGGAGCTCTCATGGATGGGAGTAGCTTCCTTATAAAGAGACTCCAGAGAGTAAGCTTGTCCCCTCCACCAGGTGAGGACACAAGAAGAAAGCAGCCATCTACGAATCAGGACGTGGGTTTTCATCAAACACCGATTCTGCAAATGACTTGCTCTCAGATTTCCAGCCTCCAGAATGGTAAGCAATGAATTTCTGCTGCTTATTAGCCACTCCCATCTCTGGTATTCTCTTACAGCAGCTAAAACAGACTAAGACAGTGGGGGGACTGAGTCTTTCCCCTTGGACAATGGGGAGTTTTCGGCAGGTTTTAAGTAAGCGTGTAATATGAGCAGATCCTTCTGGCTTTAGTGTTAAGGCTGCAGTGGGTGACATGAAGCAGGAGGCCAGGGAGGAGAGGGAAGGAAGAAGCTGCCTTCTGTCAGTTGAGTCTCCAGCACCTTGAAGGCAGCCCTTGGAGGATGTGTTCCTCCTGCCAGACATGGATCCCACCCCTGTCCCTTCAACAAACCATTTGGTAGCTTCTCACCAGTGATCACTGGATCCCAGATGGTTTTGAGATGAAGGTACACCCAATCTTTTCTGAATCCTTTGCGGCAGACACAGAGGTGTGCTGCTCAGCTTTCCCGCCAAGAGAGAACTTGCTGGTTATCTGCAAGGGGTATGTCAGATAGCTGAGAGCTCTCTGCCGGCAGTCCCTTCATGGTCTGCCTTAACTTTTATACCGTGTTGGATTCAGTTCGCTAATGTTTTTGGAGGATTTTTATATCTGTTTTCATGAGAGATATTTGTCTGTTTTTTTCTTGTCTTATAATGTATTTTGTTTTGGTATTAGGATAATGCTGGCCTCAGATGAGTTAGGAAGTAAGCCCTCTGCTTCTATCTTCTGGAAGAGGTTGTAGAAAATTGGTATAATTTCTTCTTTAAGTGTTTGGTGGACTTCACCAGTGAACTTCTCTGGGCCTGGTGCTTTTTTTGTAGAAGGTTATTGATTATTGACTCAATTTCTTTAAAGGATTATAGGCCTATTCAGATCACCTATTTCTTCTTGTGTGAATTTTGGCAGATTGTGTCTTTCAAGGAATGAGACCATTTGATAATGGTAGGTTATCAAATTTGGGGGCATAGAGTTATCTATAGTATTCCTTTATTATCCTTTTAATGTGCATGGGATCTATAGTGATACCTCCTCTTTCACTTCTGGTATTGGTAATTGTGTCCTTTCTTTTTTTCTTAACTAGTTTGGCTAGAGGCTTATAGATGTTATTGATCTTTTCAAAGAACCAAGCTTTTGATTTTGCTGATTTTCTCTATTGATTTCTTATTTTCAGTTTATTGATTTCTGTTCTTTTTGAATTATTTCTTTTCTTTTGCTTACTTTGCTCTTCTTTTTCTAGTTTCCTATAGTGGAAGCTTAGATATTGATCTCAGAGTTTTCTACTTTTCTAATATATGCCTTCAATGCTCTTAATTTCCTTCTAAAGAGAGCTTTTGCTGCATCTTTCAAAGTTTGATAAGTTGTGTTTTCATTTTCCTGTAGTTCAAAATATTTCAAAATTTCTCTTGAGATTTCTTCTTTGACCCATTAGCTATTTGGAAGTGTGTTGTTTAATCTGCAAATATTTTGGGATTTTCCAGTTACCTTTCTGTTACTGGTGTCTAGTTTAACTCCACTGTGGTCTGAGAGCAGACATTGTGCAATTTCCATTCTTTTCAGTCCATTGGGGTGTGCTTTATGGCCCAGAATGTGGTCTTTCTTGGTGACTATTCCATGTGCAATTGGAAAGAATATGTAATCTGCGATTGTTGGATGAAGTAGTCTATAGATGTCAACTGTATCTAGTATTTGGGAGTGGTGTTGAGTTCAACTATTTCCTTACTAATTTTCTGCTTGTAGATAGATCCATTCCCCCCACCCCAGAAGCATGAGGGGATTTTTCTCTGATATTCACTGTAAGGCCTGGTAGAGATCCAGGAGATAACCCCCCCCAAAATGTGGGGGTTCTGATGACTGGGTCACCTTGGAGAGTTTTCAACTCTCAAGATTGTCCACATTGAGCCCCAGCAATTTGTCAATTACAATTCAGGTTTTTCCACCCAGGCAATAATCCCAGGAGCCTGGGAGGCTCCTGCTCTGGTGGGCTGTGATTCTTGGTATTAGCTGTCAGTCTCTCCAGTTTGGGGAGGGGACAGTGGTTTACCTTGTGACTTCACTTCTCCTGCAGACATAAGTTTGATTTTTCCATTTGTCAGCTTTTTACCTGTTGGAGGGAATGATGGCTTCTAGACTTCTTACATGCTGGATCAGAAACCAAACATGCGTCTTAGCTTTTGACCTGGGGCCAAGCTCTTCCTGGTCAGCCCATAGCCAATGACTGAGCAGACTGGGGTCTATAGGGCTTGGCTGTTTAGACTTGGACCGCTGTCCGAAGTTCTCTCTGCTTGATCCTGCTCACCCCCCCCCCTTTATCTTTCATGGGCATTACCCTCTAGTACCTTGTTTGTATTCCTAACTCTGTCTCAGCATCTGCTTGCCAGGGAGACCACCTGGCACATTTGAACATATGATCAATACTGTTTTGGTTCCAGGAGGAAAGCTGGGAAACCTGTGAGCCATGGATGTGGATAATCTGATTTACAAGGTGTAGCTTGCTAACCTTCGGGCTAGTCTCCACCACTCACCCTGTCACAGGTCCCTCTTTAGGTGTGGTTCTTTGAGCCACCCCACATAGTGCTGCCTGGAGTGAAGACCTTAGTTAACACCTGGCCTCTTCAGAATCCAGGTAAAGGAGGAGTTTCTGCCTCTGTGTTAAAACCAGTTTTTGTTTGAAGACCTACCTTTTCCATCAGCATCTGACACAAATTATGCTTTCTCCAAAGATGGCAGACTTCTTCTGGAAGGCTTTCATGGAAACTTTGTCTTAACACAAACAATAGTTCTATGTTCTTATAAGAAGATACATGGGAAGTCCTGGGGCAGCTGGTGGTGGTAGGGTTCATATCATCGTGGAAAGCAATCACCACAGCGGAGCTGAGAGATGAAGGCTTGAATTATGGCACAGGCTCTGGGAGTGGGGTTGGATGTGGGGCTGGGAGAGTGGGTCAGAATGGCCCAGATTTCATCACTGAGGGGAATGAAGGAGTCACTAGTGACCACCACGGCTCTGACACAGGTACCTGGGGGATGGGGATGTATTTACTGTGCTGGGGGCCCAGGAGGAGTTGGAGGGAATGTGGAGGGGGGGAAGTGACTTCAGTTCAGTATCTTTTGATTTGGGGACGCCTGTGGGATATCTAAGGGAAGGCATCCCAATCACTGCCTAACTTTTCATTTTCTTCTGTCCTGCTTGCAAAATCAGAGAGAAGCAGCATCCTGTCAGGGGCTGTTGCTTTCCCTTTGGTCCCTCTGCTGGGTTTGCTCCAGCCCCTTGCCCTCAGGCAAGAGAGGAGCTGGCAGCTCAATCTACTGGAGGCTGCAGGGCAGGCTCTTAACACAGCAGGGCCCTTCAGACGTTCCCAAACACAATCCCAGGTCTACCACCTGCCAGCATTTGTTCACAGAGACACAGCATCACAAACTCTCCGGACTGGAAGGGACGTTAGAGGTCATCTGTTCCAGCCTCCGGGTTGGCATTCTCAGACCATCCGAATCATTTAAGAGTTCCTTTTCTGAATGTGAGAGACTCTCTTCTGACTTCTCCTTAATATGCTGTTAACGACACGGTCCACCCGTGTGCTTCCTTCCTCGGAAGACGTGCGCGGGGGCTCACGTTGGTGGGTCCAGTGGGGAGGGGTGCTACAAGGCCAGATTTGAGAACACAGTTCTTTCTGTCCTTCACACTACAGCTATGAGGATGGTCTCCATGGTTACGGCAGCTTCTCAGGGGTGCCTGGCTGTTCGTGTTCTCTATTTCCCTAAATGTCTAATTTATGAATAACCTGTTTAGGTAACCTGCTGGGAAGTTTCTGTACGTATCTGAGAATCAAGACATAGATATATACTCAAAACAACAAAAAAAGAAGGCTGATAAGCATTTTGGGTACATTTTTTTCTTCTACTAATAACAGAAATTAGGATTGACTTGAAATTTTCAAGTTAAACAAGATTCAATGAAAGAAACACTGCCTTCATGTTCTTCAAAGGCATGTGAGCCAGAGAGGGGCTGTGCTAACCTAATTATGTTTTCTTTAATGTGAAATAGCTATTTGCCTGACATTCCATTTGCATCTTCCCATCACATTCAAATGGCTGGGACATTGATTTTTTTTTTTTTCCTAGGGCTCCCTTTGAACATGAAAGTGTTTTTTCCTATTTTTTTCCCCCTGGTGAGAGCAGTGATAAGAATGGATCAATAATTACATTGTTGGATAAAAATGAATATAAATTTTATTGAAAAACAACACCAGCAACAATGTGGGGAAAGCCTACTCAACAGCCCACACAACTCAACACACACGTTATGAAAAGTAATCAGCTCTTAAGATTTCTGGCTACTTCTTTCCAATGAAAAGAAATGATAGACCCCAGAGAAACTGATGTGGGACACAGATGTGGTAACACTGTTCACTTTGTGTTTGTTGGGGACGATCTAGTGTACTTGAAGGATTAACTGGTTTAGAGAGAATTTAGTCCTTCCAGTTAGCCTAGCATCTAAAACCCAGACCACTGGGAAAACTTTTCCAGTTTTCAGAGTCCTTTGAGAAGAGGATTTTTCACAAACTTTCTTGGCACCTTGCCCCTCCTGCTTGAAAACAGGAAATAGTTCTTTATGTCTAGCCTAAATCCTTCATGCTTCAGTTACTCTATTTATTTCCTTTTAATCTCCGCAGGCCATGAGGAGTCTGTCTGGGTGGGGCCATGCAGCATATGGGGAACTCACAGTGACCATAATCAGATTGAAACGGCGTCCAGCTGTGCTGCTGGCACACTGAAAGGGGTTAATTGCCGTTGTGGTTGTAGCTCATTTGCCCCCCACTCCCACAGCCTCCCCGACCTTCTGCACCCTTCTGCCTGTGGCCAAAGCCCTGAGTGTGACCAGTCTCGGTCCTTCACCAGCGTAGTAAGGAGTGCGGTCAGAACGGTCCTTTCCGGTCCCATATCCAGCGTTTCCATTTCAAGACGTGATTTCTCCGGAAAACACCCCCCAGTATTACATGCCGTGTCTTCTCACCCTGCCAGGCAGGCCCCGAGCTCGCCTCACGGCTTGCGCGTGGCAAAGATGTGCTCCGTGTATACATGAGGAAACACCCAGTGAACTGAACATAAACGTCTCAACAGCGAATTTCAGATTCTGCCTAAAAACCCGGGCGATCCGCTCGGCCTCGCAGTTCCGCTCGCCGGCAGCTCCACGCTATGGACACCAGGGGGCGCCCGTGCCATTCCACCAGACGCCGGGACTCGGGCACCAGGAAACAAAGATGGGGATTTGAATAAAAGGCTTCAAAATGCAACCCTGAATTCTATCCTGAGCAGCATGCGTGTAAAAATTCATGAAGATTGGATTTCATTCCATGTATTTTTACTTCGGTGGAAAGAAATTCAGGTGATTTCTGACAGTGCCTCCAGCTGTCTTTACAAGGAGGAGGGTTAACACAGAGGGAGGGGTTCCCGGTTGCTCTGCAGACCTTTGGAGAGGTTGAGCCTGGTCTTTCTGGGGCAGCTCCTGTTGTGCCGGGTGGCATCCTCTGCCCGCTCCAGAATGTACTGATTAGCTATATTATTCTTTATTTTATTTATTTATTTTTTTTAGTTATATTATTTTTTAAAAGGTACATGTTGTCCTCATCGGGACTAGCCACTGTTCTGGGTCCAGGGAGTCACATGAGTCATAGAAGGCACTTGTTATTTGGATAAAACACAGCACATTTCTTCCAGCCCATAAAATCAAAGGTGTGAAAAAAGGCTGTTTTCAGGGTGTAAGAACTCCCCTTGTTTTCCCATCGTGGTTACTGCACAGTGGTTTTGCCTTGGGGGCCTTTGTGCATTTTCCAGCTGTGAGTGACAACAGTGCCAAAGGCTTGGGTGGCAGAGCCTGCCGGAGGGCACTGGACACAGGCCAGGGGAGAGCGCAGACCCCCATGGTGTGCTGCCTTCCTGTTCTAGGGCCCCTCACCTGGTGAGGACTGGGCATCCCTGTCACATGGCTCAGGGTCAGGTCCAAGTTGGGTGGCAGTGGGGACCTTTGGGGAGGTGATGAAGTTTTGGGAGCCTGGAAATTTAGGCAGGCCTCTTTGGGGGAAGCTGCTGCTGCCCACCCTGAGCTCTGAGATGGCAGGGGCAGGCCCCCTTGGTTTCCTCCGTTACCACAGCATCTCACTCGGAGCCCGGTGCTTATGAAGTGCCCCGTGAACCTTTGCTGAATACACAAATGTGAGGATGATGGCAGAGGGGGAGGCATGAGCATCCAGCTGGCCTGGCTGTTGCTGAGCCTGAGGACATACAGAAGAGTAGTTGAGGGGGGGGGCACTGGGCAGTGCCAGTTCTCAGGGTGAGGGCACTGAGACTGGAGGGGGGCCGCCAAGCTGACAAGCCAGGAGGTAGGGAGCCCCTGCAGGGGCTCCTCGTGCTGGGAGGGTGCTGCCATGGCCACACAGGGCCTCTTCCTTCTTCCCTCTCCCCTGCCCTTGCGGGAAGGAGCCAGCCTTGCCGCCGTTGCCACGGCAACACGGGCCTGAGGTGCTGCTGAGGGCCGCTGGGCAGCTGAGGCTCCTGGGGCTAGAGAAGGCGGCGTGGAAGGCAGGACCCCAGGGGTCTCTCATGGCAGAAAAAGGCTGGAAGGGAGATGGGATGCAGACAAGCCCCAAAACAGCTCCTAGAGCAGGTGGAGGTCCCTGTGTGGGCTTTGCTGGTGGGGACCCTTGGGGGTCGGCAGAGACCTGTTAGCTCATGAGTCTCCTCGGCACTATGGTATTTGCTTTACTCCCTGCCTGGCCTCCCTGCCAGGTCTTGATTTAGGGTTATCAACAAGACCCCCCAGCCCCCAAGGGCCCAGCAGCCTCATGAAGCAACCTGTGCAAGTGCAAGCTAGGGCCTGAAGGAAGCCCAGCCTCTGAGAGGGCCTGGAGGGCTACCGACTCACTAGACTGAGCCGGACTGCAGGCGCTTCTGAGAGCACGGAGTCGGAGGCCTCGCACTCTCACACTCAGGGGATGGGGCTACTGTCCCCCGCCCTCCGGCCCTCCACCCAGGGCACCCAAGAGTGGGCCCTGGGAACCCCCTCCTGAGTCTTCTATCACCACATTCTCAGTGTTTCTGGGACTGTGGAGCCTCCAGCCAGACGCGGGCTGGCGAGCTTCCTCTTCCCACCTTCCTTCCTCTAGGGCTCTTACAGAGCAAGAGGCAGCGGGAATGCAGAAGATGGTCAGGTCTGGGGGGAAAAAGTGGTAGCCCGACGCTCCCTGGGGTCCAGGAATCCGTGAGAGACACTGAGGCTACCTGAAAGGGGCTCTGTGATTCATTCAGGGTGACTCAGCCTTCCAGACTGGTCTCTCTTGGGCATGGAGGACAATTCTCTCACCGTCACGTGAAAAACTTTCAGCCTGGGCAACCTCCCTGCTTTCCCACATCAACCCTATAAAAACAACAAGAGCATTAACACGAGAAGGGGGCATCTGGGCAGTAGTGTATGGTTCACAATACCTTGGATTTATATAGCACCTTTTTCTTCTAAAGGGCCTGTGCCTCCGTCCCCTTGGCCGCGGCCACAGCCAAGTGAAGCTGAAGCTGTGGGATGGCCAACATCCCCGCCTCCTTGGCCAAGCGGAGAGACTGAGGCAGAGGCCTCAAAGTGGTTTCATGCAGCCTTGGCGGCGTCCGGGGCTCTCTGCACCTCCGTCAGGCCCTCCCTGGGCAAGTCTGGGCTCGGCCCTCTGGGAAGGGGCGGAGGGGGTGGCCGGGGCGCCAGACCTCACTGGGCGTTCACTTTGTACTTCAGGATGTAGGAGTAGAAGTTGTGGTTGGCGTTCTCCAGCACCATGACGTAGATCTCACGGCAGCCGGCCGTGCTGCAGCTGCCCTCCCAGTAGCCCTCTTGATTCAGGGTCAGGGGCCACGTGTCCTGCCCCTTCACCAGGGCTTTGGCAACCCCATGGAGCTTCAGTTTGAACGAGACATCCCGGTTGGCGGGAAGCACGCCTGACAGAGGCTCCAGCAGTTCATTGTCCTGCCCCCAGTTGCCAAAGCTCTCGGGGAACATGGGCCAGTTCACCTTGGTGTTGGTGCAGCACAGGAGGTAATTGAAGACGAAGATGTAGTTGCCCGGCTCCAGCCTCTTCTTGACAAAGATCTTGAGGGCAAACTTGCCCGCCTGGGGCAGCTGGACCTTCAGCTCGGCCCGCTTCTCCCGCTGCAGCTGAAAGATGTAGCGTCGCTGCGCCTCCTCGGTGAGGGGGCCTTCGTCCCCGTGCAGGGAAGCCAGGACACTGATGCCTTCCTCCACGCCGAAGCTGACGGAGCAGCGCCCGTCGCTGGTATGGATGATGGGGTCGGGGTGGGAGGGCTTCATGATGCCCATCTGCTCCGAGAACCAGCTGGGGCCCACGGGCTGGTGCAGCTCAGCCGGCAGCCGGACGCTGAGGTCCACGTAGTTGCACTTGAGCGTGTACTCCAGCACCGAGCTGTAGACGTCGGAGTTGCCCTTGGCAAAGATCTGCAGCTTGTGGGTGCCCACCGCCGGAGGGTATATGTCCAGCTTCATCCCGTTCTTCCGGAGGCTCAGCAGCCCGTGCTCCTGCTTGCCATTGAGCATGAACATGAAGAGTGTCGGAGCACGGCTCTCAATGGTGATGGTGGCCTTCCCGTTCACTGTGGAGAGAGAGCCAGGGTCAGGGGCAATGGGCCCGGGATGTGCTGACGTGCTGCGGAGTGGTTAACACCTGGCTCTTGGGGGAAGAAGCCCTGACTCTAGCATCTGCCCGTTTCCACAGTGTAAGTACTTCCAGCACGATGGATTTTAGGTGATGGAGATGATGTCCCCAAACACTGTGTAAGCCAGCCGTGGCACACCACCGGAGGGGCTCCCCTCCGGGCTGCAGGTGGCTCTCTCAGGGTGAGGGTTTCGGGAGAAAATCTGCCCCAGCTCTACTTGTTTGCCTCACCCAAGCGATTCTGGATTCTCATTAGAGGAAACTGGCCTGGAGGCTTAGCCAGATTCCCAGCAGGGGGGAAGGCCCGGGGGCAAGGAGGGCCCCTGACTGGTTGGAGGGGCTCCCTTTGTCTCCTTCTAGTCTTAAGCCTTATTTCACATGATCCCTCCGGCCTCTGTTCATTACAGCGTCCGTGTCTGTCAGGTGAACACAGGACCTTCAAACCTGGCTGGGAGGGTTTCATTGCAGGAGGCTGTGCTCGAGGGGCGGGGCTGCCTCCTCGCTCCCCCCACTGCTGCCACCCCAGGACTCTCACTTGGCTGTGGCTTGGCCTATCTCTGGAGGACTTTTGCCTCCACTCCCCCTCTCCCCTTGCCCTCCGGTTTGGTCTTCCTCTGTCCCGGTCCCTGTTTTTCAGGGATAGGTGGTCAGTTCTCTGGCTTTACAGACCATGAGCCCTCCCCTTCCTGGTCCTCCCTGCCTCGAAGGACCATAGGGAGGGGCTGTGGCTCCTTGCAGAGCCTCAATCCTCTTCCTCTCTGAAGCCCCACACCTGCGCCTTGTCCCAGCAACCTCCCCAGCCCCAGTCGGGTTCACGGGTTCAGGGATGAGCGCAAAGGAAGGGGACAGATTACCATCAGAGCCACTCTCACCAGGAATCTTTTCCCAGTCTGAGGTCCAATGCTTTTGCTGGGGAGGCCATGCCTGGGCTCTAGGACAAGTATCTCCAAGACTTCCCTTCTAATCTGCCCCAAGGCCCTGACTCCAGGCTGCTCTGCTCCTCCTGAATTCAGTGCTAATTCCCAACTAGCCAGTGAGAATCCCAAAGCAGCAGCAAGAAAGGATGGGTGCTCACTGGCTGGTTCCCTTCTGTTTCTTCATGGACTTCTTCATCTGGAAACTTTTCCCGGCCTTCCCTTGCAGGGAACCCCTCCCCACTGCAGTCCCCTTCCTCCCACGCAATCTCATCTGGCCTCTGTTCCCACTCTCCAAAGACTTCGGTGACTTCCTTGGAGCCTCTGGGCTGCTGGCCCACCCTCCTGGCCACGCTCTTCTTTTGCAGCCCTCGCCCGCTCCAGCCCCGCCCGGCCACCACTGCCCATTCCCTCTGCTGCCATTCCTTCCCTCTCTGCCAAACTGCTTGTGGGGTGCTTTGGGCTATCTTCTTTGTCCACTTTCTTTCTCCACTGCCTCCAGCCACTATGGGACATCTATCCCATGGTAACCTCCAAAGGAACATGCCCAAGAACAACAGACTTGTTACCAGTCTCTCTTTGTTGAATTTCTCCTCTCCCAATGCTTCCTCTTATAGGCTAACTCAGTGCGCAGAAGCTGTCTCAGCCTTCAGCTGCTCATGGCCCCGCCCTGTTCCATCTTGCTTCCGAGTTGGCTGTGAGATGGTACAGAATTCACCTTTTTTTAAAATAATTTTTTAAAAGATTTTATTTATTTATTTGACAGAGAGAGAGAGACAGTGAGAGAGGGACCACAAGCAGGGGAAGTGGGAGAGGAAGAAGCAGGCATCCCGCTGAGCAGGGAGCCTGATGCGGGGCTTGATCCTGGGACTCTGGGATCATGACCTGAGCTGAAGGCAGCCGCTTAACGACTGAGCCACACAGGTGTCCCAGAATTCACCTTTGATGTGGAGTCCCACCCTAGGGCCCCTGGCAAATTAGCTACCTGGTCACTCCTGTGTTCACTTGCATGAGTCACCATCAAACTGGGGACCAGTGAGAGTCCTGTCCCCTCCTGCCTGGCCTGAGTCAGGACCTCCTTTTTGGGACCACAGCACATTCTCCTGCCTCCTCCAGGGTACACATCCCAGAGCCCTCACACTTGTACTTCCCTCCACCCTTTTCCCTCAAACCAGATAAGACCTTCGCACAACGTCTGACTGTAGAGAAGCCTTTTCCTGAGCCCTCAATAAGGTCCAGCTCCCCTGGAAGCCTTTCTTGCAGCTCCACATCCCCTTCAGGAAATTTAGCATTGTTGTACTGAATTAGTTCCTGCGATGTCTGTCTTCTCCATAGGGGTGAGCGCTGCAGGGAATTGGCTTCCTGCCTCCTTTCCTACGTGTCCCAGGCCTCACCAGGGAGCCTGGACCAGCAGATTCTCTGCAAAGGATTGCTGAATGGCTGGAAGACTTGAAAGAAGGACTGGCGACCCTAGGGACTCTGTGGGAGCCTGTGACCTCTCCTGCATCCTTTCTCCCTCCACCTCCCCTTACCCCTGTTGCTGGCATCCCGCCTCCCACATCCCCTGTCCTCTTCCTTCCCTGCTTTTCACCCACCTGTTTCTCTCTCCTGCTTTCTTCTCTTCCCCACTCTTAACAAAACTAGCTCCAACAAAGAAACAGTCCTTAAATATGCATCACGAATATGGGATCAAATTTGAGATTACTGTATATTAAGAAACCCCGTGTTTACATTTCTGTGCCTCTTGCCAAGGCAAGTTCTACTCCATGGCATTAATTTGACTTTGGTGTGGCCCGGTCCATTCTTCCCTGCGGTTCCATGGCCCACACCAGTCAGAACAGGCTCCCCGTCTGATCTGTGCCCAGAAAACGTGTTCTTGAAGACAGCAACCTCACGCTGTCATTTTAACAGCAGGAGCCTCCAGATATTTGTAGTTTTAGAAGGGTATTTGAGAGCTCAGCAAACTGGTTAAGGAAAGCATTGTGAGGCAGAAGGAAGAAATCAGCTGGAAGTAACTTGGGGACACCTGTGCTCCCCATGCCCCTATCCCTCTACATGGCAGATGGGGCGCACCAGCAGACCCGCCCACAGACCTGTCTGTGCTAACAGCCAGTGCCAGCTCAGGCCCTCCCTCCTGGGAGTATGGGGACCCCCTACTCTCAGAGATGGTGCCAACAGGCAGGCCTTTCTTGAAATGTGGGGGTGTGTGTGGGTAGGCTTGGGGGGGTAGGTGTACCGACTAGGCTGTGGTGAGCCCTGTAGTGTGTCCAGGTTATGTGCCCAGCCCTGGACCAGGCACCAGGGCCTTCGACATACCTAAGACAAAGGTCATGAGGCTCGTGACCACAGTTCTGTACCCTCTCCCTCACAGCTGACCCCCAAAAACCTCAGAGTGCCCAAACACACCTGGCTGGGTGCCTGTGGCCCCTGTGGGAATGTGGGGAGCAAAAGTCAGTCTAGGCCAGCCATGGGGACAGCTTAGCTATGGGTCCTGCCCTTCCTACTCCCAGGGAAGTTGGGAGGAAAAGGCTGGACTCTGCCTCCAGGAGGCAAGCTGGCAGAGACGACAGGCATCTGAGCTTGTCAAGGGAAGGACAGAGAGGAAGGCAGGCTGCGCCCCTGGAGCCAGCCCTGGTCTAGGGGTGCTTGAGTTCAGATGTCAGAGGGCTTGCTGTGTCCTCCAGAGCGTGTCTGTCCCTGCCTGTGGTGACACCTGCTCTATTCCAGCTCCTAAGGCCCCGCTCAGCAGCTCCTGATAAAGCCTCCCCCGGTCTTCTGTCCTGGGAGACCCCCACCGCTCTCCCACTCCCTGCGTGGGCCACCGACCCACAGAGCCCAGCTTGGCCGAGCCAATATGTCCTCTTGGTCAGGAGTTCGGGAGAACACAGCAGGCTAGTGAGCTTCTGTCAGGGATCCGAACTAGGAGGTGGGGACAGCTAGGCCTGAGGCGATCCTTTACCTGCTGCAGGAACTGAGAGAGACTCACCCAGCTGGGGACCCTCTGTTCCTGGCTCCCTGACAGGCTGGGCGGTAATTGGGGTCCTCAGGGCCTAGGGAAACCCAAGTGTTTCCTATGCAGCCGCTTTTTGGTTTATGCTGCCGTGAGCAGGTGTCTGTCCCTGCAAATGTGACCGTAGGCTGTGTCCTTCTCCGAGGGCCCGATGGCCTTGGCTGCCTTAGTGGGCGTCTGCACATATACACAGCTTACAGGGAGCTCCCGGGCCCCGGCTGGGTCCCCTGGGTGCCCAGATGCCTGAGGGGCCGAGCTGGCTTCCCGTCCCTGCTGCCAATGTGGCAGCCGCCAGCTTTGGGCTTACCTGTTCTGAGGACAGAAGTCTCTGGGTGGGCGCTCAACATCCCCTTGTTGTAGAATTCACTCTTGTGATGCATGTTGCTCTCAAACTGCCTCAGGGATTGAGGCGGCTTTAGCAGTTGCCAGTTCTTGTTGTCTGGGAAGTGGTCCTCAATGAACAGCGCGGGGTGGGTGAGGAAGTAGAATTCATTGTAGCTAGAGGTGGGGGAGAAGCTGGTCAGTAGCCATGGGGGTGAGCAGGCCTCAGCTCTGTGGAGAAGGAGGTGGGGCCTGCAGGGGGACGACTGGGGCCTCCTTTTGTCTAGCACCTCCACAGGAGGGGTCCTGCCAACAACTCAGTGGGGAGAGGCACTATGTGCAGTCTTAACACGGGCACTGCGGATGGCCCCTCCATGGCTGCTTCCAGAAATAGGGGCCATGGCAGGAAGGCCTACTCCAGGTGCAGCTGTGTCCAGGTGGGGAATGGGTTCCGCCTACTCTCAGAGCCCAGTAGAGATTTGAGGGAGCAAAGGCATAACCCAGGCACCGGGTGTCAGTCGGCAGGGTGGAGGGAGGGCAGGCAGCGGCAGTGCTGGGTGAGCAGCCCTCCTGCGGTCCCTGGGCCCAGTGAGACACGGCTCTCTAGCGGTCAGTGATGGAGATCAAGAGAAGAATAGGGAGACTCCTCTGAGCTAAAGCTTCATTTGTAGCTTGTGTTTGGCTTGTGTGCCAGCCTGTCGAGATTTAAACTGCAAAAATCAGAGACAACGCTCTCGTTTTTCTAGATAAAAAAGAATCTGAGTCGCTGAGAGATGTTAGGATCCCGGGTAGATGTCATGGCTGTAGGGTAAAACCGGAGTTGGCCAGAGCCTTGGAGAAGAGACGTGCTACAGTGCCCTGCGGCCCAGCACCCTGCCCCATCGTGGCTCACAGGGACTCTGTGCAGCCACAGCACCCCTTCCCACAAACAGAACCCCTTCCTCAGCGATGTGATGTGGCTGCATTGGGCCCAGAGAAGTGGAGGAAGGGAATTCTCACTTTCCTGTGTTGTAACACAGCCAGTGGGTCCAAGGCCTGAAGGGGACCTGCAGACAGTGAAGCAGCTCTCAACTCTCCTTCCGCTCTTGTGTGGCCGGGGGGCAGATGCGGGGCTTTCAGCCCTTGGGCCAAGGCAGTGACGGGGAGCCAGAGGAGGGCTTTAGGCAGTGGACAGTGAGATCCAGCCCTTCCTACTGGCTTGGACCTAGCACACTGCAGAGCTGGAGGAAGCCTGGGAGTGGCCAGCAGCAAGGAGAGGTGCCCTTGGCCCTCCCAGCCGTCCCACTTCCTTCAACCTCGTGCCTCCCCACTTTCCACCAGCTGAACACCCAACAGCCCTGAGATTTCTACTTACAGGAAGGTGAATTTGGAGGTGCTAGAATCCACCAGGCCACTGCCCCAGGTGCTGTCCACCAGGTGCCATCTCCCCTCCAGGTACACAGCGTTCCAGGCATGGTCAAACTCCCCCGAGAAGCTCTGCCCCGTCTGGTAGCCAAAGCCCTTGGAGTAGCCAGGCACAGTCACGCACTGCACTCCAGCGATCCTGGGGGCGGGACAGGGGGTCTGAGAGGTGGCTCCTGCTGGGGTTGCCGGACCCCTGCAAATCTGTCTATGGCCCCAGGCCTTAGGCAAGTGTGCTGTCAGTCTCTCTGTGTCTCTCCTTTTCCCTCCCTTTCACACGGCCCCATACATACAGCCTGAGGGCTGTTATTTCCAAGGCTAGGAGACAGGGGACACAGGGCTGGCTGGTCCTGCTGGCGAAGACTGGCTTCAGTCCCCACTGCCCGCTCCTCCCTAGAGACTGAGCAAATCACTTCAGAAACATCTTTCCCCAGATAGAACCCGCCTGAGTGCTCCACCTGGGGTCTTCAGGAGGACAATGGGTGCAGTGGCGAGGACCCCCCAAGAACATGGAAACCAGGGAAAGGATGATGTTTTTGAAGATCAGAAAAGCTTGAAACATGTGGCTGAGGAGTTGGGTCTGGGTGACAGGGACAAGGTGTCAGGGAGGGGTGAGGGATGAGGGTACAGAAGAAAGCTGAGCCCTCCTCTCTCCATGACATCATGCTCTAGGACACCTGTGTTAAGACAGCCAGGGCAGGCCAGCCGGTATGTCCAGCCCTGCCCAGGGCAGACGGGCCCATGGCTAAGATCACTCAGGTCCACCTGCCAGGGCTACCACAGTGCGTTCAGGTCATATGCTGACTGACTGTCCTGGCCACACTTTCAGTGTCCCCCATAGATGTCCTGTGAGGGGTGGAAACAATGGCCCTTCGGTCTGAGTTGTCCAGCCCTCTCGACTGTGCTCCATGGCTTACAAGCACTCTGGCACCACTTCAGGTGGCCAGGAGAGTGAGGGATGGACGGCGGTCACCTGTGGGGACCACAGAAATCATGGGCAAGCTACAATGTGGGTGTTTGTGGCTGAAACCCTGAGGCACCACCCCAAGACCAAAGCAAGAGCCCGAGAGTCCTTCCATGAGCAGCTGGCCTTCCTCTTCAGCTGCCTGCCCACGCCACGGCAGTTACCAGGGCCGGCTGCTATTGTGACCCAGGGGACGCCCTGTGTGATCCCTCTTAGAGGTCTTTGTGTGAAGGACAAAAAGGTGTTCCTTCTTAAGAGACTTTCCTTTGAATTCTGGCAGCTTGGTGTAACAAACACACTGTCTATGCTCCCCAGGATGTTCATGGTGCCTCCCTCAGTGGGGCTCCTCTAAGCATCGCCAGATGCCCTACTCTGCGCTCGTCTCCCATGAGCCGATTCTGTACTCTCTGTGTCAGCCAGGCTTGGTGGCCTCTGGTGGCCGGGGACCTTCTGTGGACCAGCTCTGCAGACTCCAGTGCCCTCAACAAGAAGGCCAGGGGCCTCTCAGGGTGATGGAGAAAACAGCTCCACATTCGTTACAGGAACAGGGGAAATTTTCCCTATAAAAACATAGGTTTCTAAATCCTTTTTTTTTTTTAAAGAGAACACCTGCATGTGAGCAAGCTGGGGAAAGGGAGCGGGGAGGGGAGAGGCAGAGGAAGAGGCAGAGCCCTCAAGAATCTCAGGAAAGCTCCACACTGGGCGGGGCTCCACCTCGTCTCCAGTCAGATGAAATCCAGTCAGGTGCTCAACCGGCTGAGCCACCCAAGCGCCCCCAGAAAGTTTAATTGCCCACTGGAATACTGGATTAAATCTTACTTATCATTCGTTGAGAGAAGCTGTGAAGCGAATTGGGGAGCCTGCTTGTTTCCACATTCCACCCTGCTTCACCCGAACAGTGTCCCGTTCCCATGTCTGCCCGGGCTTCCCTTGTCCACGGGCTGCAGGCCTCCCCTCCTGCCTGCGGCTTCACAGAGGAGGGCTGGGCCTCCCAGGCTCTCGGAGACATGCCAAGAGAACAGAGCAGCCAGGCGCCCCAGGAAGGACTTCAGGAGGACTCGGGGAATGGGGACAGAGAGCAAGAGGAATGGGATCCCAATGTCAGGTTTTTCTGCTGATAAAGGCCAAAACCTACTCCTGGAGCAGAAGGGCAGCCCAGAGGCAGGAAGCACAGGAGGCAGCCGGTGGAGCAGAAGCCCTCAGGATGGGGTGGTGGGGAGTGGGCGTGAGGGTGGGGGGCTGTGCATGCCTGGGGGGGTCCCCTGCCTCAGAAGCTGCAGAGAGGGTGAGGGGATGTTTCTGGTGGTCGGAACTGAATGTGTTCACTGTCTCAGAGAAAACCGCAGCAGAAGAGGAGGGGCGAGAGCAAGGCTAGAAGGGTGGGATGGAGGGGCCCACTGCGGGGCTTCCCTTGGAGGCAGGGCTCCCCCTACTCAGAGTGAGAGAGAAGCAGTGTGAGGTAAGATGTGCTCCTGACACAAGAGGAATGAACAGAAGCCTATGAAATCCTGCCGTCAGCACAAGGCCTGAGTGCGTGTAGGGGGTGGGGGTAGGTGTGGGGTGTGCGTGTGCAGGGCCAGAGGCGGAGAAGGAGGGCAGACTGCACCTGGTCTCCTAGTAATGCCATTATGGGCAATTGTAATTTTCTCCTTTAAACTTCTCTAGATCTTCTAAATTTTCAGTAATGATTATGTGTTACTTTTAGAATTGGAAAAAAGCCATAAATACTCCTTGAAATTACATTCTTCGGTGAGTTATTTTCCTTTCTTGCCCAGAAACTTCTGTGTGTATCCATTTCTGGGCACGTGCGGAGGGATGTGGAGCCCCGGGAAGAGTTCTGCACTAAGGGACTGATGGAGGGGCACTCTGGCCCTCTGGATGTGCTGCCCATGGAGGCTTGGCCTCCGCTCACAGCACCTCGTGGTCCAGGAAAGAAGGGGAGCCCTGCACATCCCCACGGCCCTGGGGGTCGCGGTGAAACAGAGCAGGTGTCACTGTGGGCAGTGTGGTCGGCTGTGTGCCTCGGCAGTGGGCCTAGGGCACCCTGCCAGCGAGGGGGGTGGTGGACGTAGGCTTTGAGAACCAAGTGGGGGAGCAGCAGTGAAAGCCCAACCCAAGCCTGGGAAGGGCGGAAGGAGGTAGAAGTGCGTGGCTGGAGGGGCAGTTATTGGGCCCGAGTCAGGGGATCTGGGCTCAGTCTAAGCTCTATGGTCGCCTCCAGGGTGACCTTGCCAGGCCCATCATGGGCAAAAAGAAAGGTTGGCATGACGTGATTGATAGGTGGGCGATTCTCCTATGACAGGCTGGAGGGAAGCTGTGAAGGCCATGGAGAATGCCTGGGGCAGAATAAAGAAGAACAAAGAATCTTAGCTGTGAGCTTATGCCATGCTTGACTATGATAGGATATTTTATTACGTGGCAGCAATGTGCAAGGTAATTGGACAAAGAAGTCATGATATAAAGCATTATTGTTAATAATCCATAATTCTCATGCATTGCCATTGAAAGACCACTGACTTTTGTGCAAAGCACGTACCAGACACCCGGGTTAGGGGTAGGGTTATCATATCATATCATACCATATCATATAATAAATACTAGAGCCTAATAAAATATTCTGAAAGGAAAGTTCATTGGCTGCCCTAGATAAGTGAACCATCACTAAAATGCTAGTGATGCAAACAGCCCTTTTAGGGGACCCAAAGGAAGAGGAATTTGCCGGAAAGATCTAGGAGAGCACGGAATAAGAGACAGAAGATGAGAACTGTTTCCACCTCCTCATGAGATCTGACTGGCCATTCTAGAACCGAAAATGCCATCCCAGGACATCGATCTGATGACCTCAGGCCGCAGGGTCTTGGTTTGTACCTGTGGTAGCTTTTAAATGGCCAACACCTGTGGTGTCGGTTGCAGAGGGGGTGCAGCCTGTCTGTGACTATTGCTGTATACAGACAGGGTCTGGGGCCTGCCGTGGGAACCTGGAACACTGCATTAGCCCCACCACTGCCAGGCCCCCTCCGGGTGGCCGCACTGTCTAGGGTGGACCATGTGCTCTGCAGGCGTCAGGCTCTGACCTCAGTGTACCTCTCCAGCTCCCATCAGCTCTCCAGGGAATGGGAGCCACGTGGAAAATAAGAGAGGGAGGGAGGGATGTGGTTAATGGGAGATGCAAGGAAGCATGCTCTTCTTCCTTTTTTTTGTACCTCAATGAAAATATTGATTTTTTTCTATCCTTTTTTTTTTTAAGATCGATCGATCTATCTATCTATCTATCTATCTATCTAGAACACATAAGTAGTGGGGAGGGGCAGAGGGGGACCGAGAGAAAGAATCGTGAGCAGGCTCTGTGCCGAGCCTGATGTGGGGCTCGATCTCATGACCCTGAGAACATGACCCGAACCCAAACCAAGAGTCGGCCGCTCCACCAACCGAGCCACACGGGTGCCCCCCAAATTTTGTGATTTTTATACCAAAGCAGAACAAGCAGGACCATAGCTTATGTTTCTCTGTTTATAGAGCTGATTTCCAGTAAATCTGACAGTACGTCTATTTCCGCTGCATGGTCTCCTTTCCCCTTTCTCGCACCACCCTTAATGGTAACCGCAGTAATTATTCTCACTCTGAGGCCCTGTGTTGGGCCTTTTGGGCATGTGACCTCAGGGCCCTCCTCTCTGACAAGCAAGGAGTCAAGGAGTCAGCAGAACAGAAAGGGAGGCTGACTTGCCTGGGGACACACAGCCCACCAGTGGCCAGAGCAGCCGCAGGACTCAGCTGTCCTGACACACACAGTTCAGGAAGCTTTGTGATGTGCTTTAGTATGCCAAGATATGTTTTAGTTTATAAATGTATGGGCGGAGCAAAATTAAAGGATGATTTGTTCAAGTGACATCCTTCATCTCCCTGGGCACTAGCCTTCAGTGTATCTACAAGGGCAGGGGAATTCAGATGTCCTTTTCAGAGACTTTATATGACAAAGTCAGATCTGAGCATAACTTCAGGTAATCCAGGATATCTGCCTTTCTCAGGAGGGTGAAATGGTCACTCCCCAGCCTTTGGGGCCTTTGGAAGCAAATGATGTGTTGGGATCGTCTGGGACATCAGGCTGAGGAGAAGCTGGCCACTGCTCTTGTTCTTTGTGACAGCAGGAGGATGGACGGGGAACCGGCTGACACCTGACTGGTGAGAACCAGTCTCCCCAGCATCAAAGCCTCAAAGGAGTACTAAGCTCCAGGCTTTCCCCAGAGTCTCTGGAAACTCTGCCAGCTGGTGGTGCCAGAGTCATGATAACAGGGGGAGAGGTGGTACTGAAGGCTGACTTGGTGGCAGGAATCTGGGAACTGAAGCTTGGCCCCTGCAAGGAGGTCAAGCAGAATTCATGAAGGCCGAGGGGAACTGAGGCAAAAGAAGGGTCACTAATGCTGGATGATGGGAAGTCAGAAAGAAACCAGACCAGCAGCTAAAAGCAAAGCACTAACAGAAAAAACTCACATCGGTTACCTGGGAAAGACGATGAAGAAATGAAGGATGTTGGAAAAATATCTGAGTTCCCCACCGAATTACTTTATTCAATCAGTCTTTAATGAGGCCGCTGCAAGGAGGCAGAATGGACGGGCAGAAGTAATGATGGCCGTGTGGGTACTACTCTTGCTAAGAGGCCGCGCTGACAGCCGAGCCGGGATCAATCAGCAAGTGAGGATTACATGTCTTCTGTTATTAAGGACTCAGCTAATGAATTTACCAGACCTCTGGCAATTATTCGGAAAGTAAGGGAATTAGGAAAGTGATGCATGGGCGAGGTTACTGATCTTTAAAGTCAAAGTTAAAGGGATCCAGGGAACCGTGAGCTACCGTTAACCGTCTGAGCCGCGAACGGAGTTTTCACATGCTGACTGCCAGGTTAGAACCTAGCTTGAAATGATGCAAAATGTTGGGATGTGATTTAATGATCAGCGGCAGCCCAGAGGAAGGTCATTGTTAAGCATCCGGATCGGGCCCAAAACTGACAGGTTCACTCGAGGCAAGTGTCAGTTTTCTGAGTCTATGTGTGTCTGTGGGACAGTTCCACTGAGTGACAGTGCTTCCATACTCAAGAAAGACAGGCAAAGTTAAAAACGAAAAGCAAAAACAACCCAACAACCCCAGAGTCAGGTGAGCAAACTCCAAACTGCATGTTCTCCCTGAACCCTAGCACTGCCAGCAGGCACTACGGCCTCCGTGTACAGATGGGAAAACTGAGACTCTGAGAAGTTAGTGCCTTTTCAGAAGGAACGCAATTAACAAGTGGCAAATTGAGGACTGGAAATTAAGGACGGGGGAGCTGAGGACGGCGGACGTCTTTCTGACTTTCAGTCTGGCACCCCTCAGCACCATACTTGGAAGGCTTATACTGGATAAAGAAGGATGTATCCTATGACTGAAAAATCCTATGCCTGAAAAATCAAGTTGGCCAGCTAAGATGAAAATTACACTTTGAAAGGTGCCAGGCACAAATAGAGCTGAAAACAGACTGAGGGTTAGTCCATGATTTAAAATGAGAGGGAGGTCCATTTCATACAAATCTGCTATGAATATCTTGTCATTTCTGGTCATCCTGGGCCTATGGTGTGTAGGATTCTGAGCTGGGCATTCACAGGGGGAGCAGAAACAAAGAGAGGGCGGCTGAAGACACATAAAAGACCTATTAGCCCCAGAAGACAGGTAAGGAAAAATGAGCACAGGTAACATGTATATGATAGAACAGAGTCTGGGAAGGAATATGACAAAATGTTAAGTATTATCTCTAAGTGGTCAGAGTGACCTAATTTTCTTCTTTTTGCTTCTGTGCCTTTAATAAATCATCTATAATTAATAAGTATTTTTTTTTTATTTTGGAAAAGTTATAAATAAAAGCATATGGCAAGCCCTGAGCCCGTGTATATGGTGTGTTGATGACATCAAGGGAGGGGACAATGTGGGGGGGTGGGGGGGTGGGGGGGTGTTTGATCATCCAGGAGTGGGGCTGGAAGGAGCATTAGAGAGAGGGGAGTGGAGTGAGCTTGAGGACACAGAAGTGTGGGCAGTGTCTCAGGGTGCAGGGCTGGAAGGGAGCCAGGGATTGGATTTTGGAGGACTTTACAGGACAGTGTGAGCCTGTGGGTCCTGTTCAGGAACCCAGGACCTAGGGAGTCTGGGCAGATGGCCAGTGAGGATCCTGTTTCTTGGAGAGGCCCCCAGGCACTTTGGGGTGCCCAGGGCCTGGAGCCGGGGTAGAAATGGGAGGGGTAGGAAGGAGAGCCCGCTCTGGTGGGGTGGATGGGCTGCGGAGGGGCTGACATCCCCAGGGGCCTGTCCTGTCCTGGTTGCCTCTGGGATGGGGTGTCAGGGGTGGGGCATGGAGGTGGGGGACATGAAGAGCACGTGGTGTGGGGAGGTGGGAGGGCCCAACAACGGGGCAGGCGGGGAGGGGTGGAGGGTTAGGCCAGGAAAGAGCTGCATGTCTGCAGGAGCAGGGCTTGGCTTGGGCTGTCTGCGTCAACATGTACACACAACCCCGACACGTCACAACTGCCCACCTGTGGACCCCGAGTGTCTGTTGCTGCACTTGGTTTGACGAATCGGCACCTGAGTCCTGGTGGGCTGACATGGGTGCCTGTGAAGGCCCACTAACAGAGGCCTGAGGACACGGTGGGCAGAGCCTATCCATTTCCCCGGGGAAGAGGCTCTTCAGCAGCCTCCTGGGCTCCCTGATTGTTTCCCGAGGAACCCAGCAGACCTTGGAGAGTGGGCCCGGGAAGCCGTGGGGTCGGCAGGGCTCCACCAGCCTGGGGTCTCTCTGGAGTCACCTAGAACCAGCAATGGTGCCTCCGCACACAAGTGGTTTCCTTAGCTGCTGTCACCCACTTGGGGGCCTGGCCAGGAGCTCATTCCCAGAGCAATGAAAATGGAGCCCAAAGCCTCCAAGAGAAAAGCCTGAAAATGGAGCCCAAAGCCTCCAAGAGAAAAGCCTGAAAATGGAGCCCAAAGCCTCCAAGAGAAAAGCCTAACTTCCTACTTATTCAGCTCCTCCAACTGACAAATCCTTTCAGGTAGGAGATCATCTGCTTCCCCTGAGAGAGGGACCCCGTGCCAGCCCGAGGACAGGCTTTCACTGTCCCCTTGGCGTCAACAGCCACTGTCCCACTGCTCCCAGACCTGCCATTCTTCTAACCTTCAGCCAAGCAGAGATCAGAGAAGGTGGAAAAGGGGCCTTTTATAACCAAATTATCTCTGCGCTTTCATCTGCCATTATGTTAATGCATCGCAAAACCGGGCAGATGGTACAAAGTCAATTATGCTGGTGTTAAAGAGGGAGAAATTGACCTTTTCAGGACTCATTTGGATTCCAGAGCAGAGTTTGCAAACTCCGTTTTCAGGCCCGGCATGTGGGCCTTGATGGTACGTGAGGCGCTTTGGAAGGGGAGAAGGGAAGGAGGGGTCGCAGTGGTCAGCCCGGGACTGCCTGCCTTCCGTGGGACCCCGCTCGTACTTGCACATTTTCTCAAAGAGTCCAGCGTAGCCATCACAGTTGGTCTTCTGGGTCCGCAGGATGTCTGTGGGCTTGAAGGCCTGGCGGTCCTTCTCCTGGGCGGCCTCGACGTCATACTCTGGAGGGCAGAGGAGGCTGTGAGTAAGCAGGTCCTGGGAGGCAACCAAGGGTGCTTGCCTGTGGCCTGTGACACTGTCCCCACCCTCTGCTGGCTTTTCAGCACCATTTGGACTGGCCTCCCTCAGGTCCCGGAGAAACCACTGCAGGCTGAAGGAAACCAGGCCCAGCCAGGGCAAGCTCTGGGAAATGTCATCTCCTTGTGCAGGTGGCAAGTGGGAGAGCGAAGCATCGGCAGAGCAGGCTGCCTGGCTCGTTAGGCCTCTGAGGAGAGGCTGGAAGGGAAGGGGGCCAAGACAGCACCAGGGGGTGAGGCCCTTGTCCTCTGCCCTTGTCCTCCCCACCACACAGCTCGGTAAGCAGTTCCTGGGAGGCTGCTCACCACCCATCCCTGATGCAGCTACCACAAGGTCTCATGCTGACCCATAGGGGGTGCTCTGAGCTACCGCTAAACGGGGCTGCTGGGTAGTGAAGGCCTGGCGGGAGGCCCTGAGGCAGGAATCACTGTGGCCGCTGAGGGCATGAAGGGAACATGTGTGAGGGTGGCAGGCAGGAAATGTGTGTCTTACTAATGTTCTGTTTCTGATTCTGCCCCTTTAAGGCCCAGGCTGAACGGAGCTGCTGGCTTTGGGGAGGGAGGAAGTGGCCTCTCAGGCTCTGTGGTCAGATACCCTACCTGTGTCAGGTGAGTTCATCCTCTAAGCTGCATCCCTCACTGCTGCTCTGGGAGGACAAAGGAAAAGCCCAGTGGCAGCAGATCAGGAGAGCCCCCCGCTGGTTAGAAGGTCATAGGGAAAACGCTAGAAGTCCACCGCACCACCTGGCTCTTCCACTGACTGCAAGGGGCAGCATCCAACATCCAACATCCCCCTAGCAACCCCTGTGGGGCCTGGCTTGACCTGGCCAGACTCTCAAGGCTGTCCTGTGCAGAGCTGGGGACAGGTGCACAGGCCCAGGCCCAGGCCCCCTGAGGTTGCTCTGAGTGCCTGGAGATGGGGCTGAGGTGTAGGAACGGGGAGAGGGAGGGGCGAGCCCACTCTTTCTGGCACTGGTGCTTTAAGGAACCCTGGTGTTGCAATAACTTTCCAACATCTATGAACCTTCCCCGTCCTTCTTGGGGATGACCTTCTGTCTTGGGTTCTCAGGTCTGTGTAGCAGGTTTACCAGGGAGCCAGGACTGAGGGAATGCTGCCCCTGGGTAAAGGGTCTTAGCTCTGGTCACTGGCTATGGGCAGATGGCCATGGGGGGATCCCCCACCCCATGACCCTTTATGGAGACTGTTAGTACAAGGCCAGTTTTACCCTCCTTGGTTAGCCTTTGGTAATTCAACCTAGCCATCTGGGATCCCTTCTTCTCTACTGTCCATCTCACTCCATACACACTTATGGTCAAGTGAATCCCAGACAGTCTCCCCTTGGAACAGGGTCCTTCAGGGAGTGGCATCAAGGGAGTCCTAGAGCCAGCGGCACCACAGGTGGGCCTACCTATGTGGTGGCAGATCCAGATCCAGATCACGCGGACCCTCTCCAGGTCACTGTGGGCCTCCTGGAGCAGGTCACTCACCAGCTCGTCCAGGCCACTCTTGACCGTCACCTGGGGGGTGGGAGGGGTGAGCTATGTTAGGCCCTGGATGAGGGCTGTGGGAACCCCAGTGCCTTGCTACTGGCAGCCGGTGCTGCTTTTCCTCCAGGCAGAGAAGGAGGAGGAGAGGGCCAGAGGCACAAGGGCTCGGCTGAGGGCAGCCTTTGGTTGGGGGGCTGGACATATCAGGGAGTGCTGACCAGCTGAGTCACTGGCCCTAGAGCCACACACCCTTTCTTTTTTTTTTTTTTAAGATTTTTATTTATTCATTTGACAGATAGAGACCACAAGTAGGCAGAGAGGCAGGCAGAGAGAGAGGAGGAAGCAGGCTCCCCGCTAAGCAGAGAGACCGACGTGGGGCTCGATCCCAGGACCCTGGGATCACGACCTGAGTCGAAGGCAGAGGCTTTAACCCACTGAGCCTCCCAGGTGCCCCCCACACACCCTTTCTTGGCAGACCCTGGGGCCATCCAGGTGGGTGGACACTGGGCAGTTGTAGCAGCTCCTACCCATATTCAGTACTACCCAAAGTGATCTATGGACTTAACACAATCCCTACAAAATTCCAACAATCTTTTTTTTTGCAGAAATGGAAAAACCAATCCTTAGCTTCATATGAAATGGCAAGGGGCCCAGAATAGCCAAAACAATTTTGAAAAAATAAGAACGAAGTTGGAGGACTCACATTTCTGGATTTCAAAACCTACTATAACACTATAGTAATCAAAATAGTGTGGTACTCAAACAAGGATCATATAGGTGAGTGGAATAGAATTGAGAGTCAAAAAATTAGCTTATACCCCTATGACTAACTGACTTTTTTGTCAAGGATGACAAGTCTACTCAGTGGGGAGAGAATAGTCTCTAAGAAATGGTGCTAGACAACTGGATATCCACCTACAAAAGAATGAAGTAGGACCTCTACCTCATACCATATACATAAATTAACTTGGGGCGCCTGGGTGACTCAGTCAGTTAAGCAGTCAAATCTTGGTTTTGGCTCAGGTCATGATCTCAGGGTTGCGGGATTGAGCCCTGTGTTGGGCTCTGGGCTCAGTAGGGAGTCTGCTTGAAATTCTTTCTCTCTCTCTCCCTAAATAAGTAAAGAGATCTTCTAAAAAATTTAACCCAACAAGGATCAATGGCTTAAATAAAAAAAAAACTAACATGATAAAACTCTTCAAAGTAAACACAGGAATAAATAACCATGACCTTGGATTTGGCAACAGGTTCTTTGATAGAATGCTATAAGCACGAGTTGCAAAAGAAAAAATAGATTTATTGGGCTTCATAACAATAAAAAACTTATGGGCATCAGGGAACATGACTAAGAAAGTGAAAAGACAACTTACGGAATGGGAGAAAATAGTCACAAATCACATTTCTGATAAGGGATTAATATCCAGAATGTATAAAGAACTCCTACAACTCAACTCTCACAAGGGACTAATATCCAGAATATATAAAGAACTCCCGCAACTCAAAAAGACAAATAACCCAATTTTAAAATGGATGAAGGACTTGAATATACACTTCTTCAGAGGTATATAAATGGCCCATGAAAATCTCACATCATTAGGGAAATGTACATCGAAACCACAGCACGCCACTTCACACCCACTGGGAGGGCTATAGTAAAAAAGATAGTAAGGATGTGGAGGAATTAGAACCCTTGTGCCCCGTGAGTGGAAATGTAAAAATGGCTCAGGTGTTGTGGAAAACAGTTTGGTGGTTCCTCAAACAGCTGAGCAGGATTATCGTATGATCAGCAATTCCACTCCTAGGTATACACCCAAGAGAACTGAAGAGAGCGACACAGACACTTGTTCACCTATGTTCATTGCAGCATCATTCACAATACACAGAAGACAGAAATAACGCAAGTGTCTGTCACGGATGAACCGGCAAACACATGGAGTATATCTCTACAATGAAATATTATTTATCCATGAAAAGCAATGAAGTTCTCACACATGCTACAACACGGATGAACCTTGAAAACATGAGGCTATACGAGCCAGACCCAAAAGGACAGGTACTGGGTGATTCCACTTATGTGGAATATCGAGAGTGAACAAGTTCAGAGAGACAGCGCGTAATCTGGAGGTTATCAGGGAGAACGGAGAGTGACAGTTTCATGGCTGTAGAGTTTTTGTTTGGTGATGGTTGTACAATATTGTGAAGGCAGTCAGTGCCACCGAGTTTCACACCAAAAAATGGTTAATGTGGCAAATTTTAAATTATACGTATTTTACCACAATTAAAAGAACGAACATATGAGGTTTTCTTGCAGGGGCCCTCGGGAGGAAAAATGGTTGGGGTTGTAGGCAAGGCAGCCTTGAGTATGTTTAATCTTTCTAGAGAAGCTGGGGCAACTGGGTGCTTAATTCTTGTCTGCGCCTCGGCCAGCCCCCACCCTACGGTACTCCCTGAGCTCTTGGATCTTTTCCACCACTCACCTCAGCACTGCAGGATGTACTGTCTGACCACAAGGAGAACTCTGGACCCCACTTCCGCCTCCCACGCACCCAGCTGCTGTCTGCCTCCTTTTGTTCAATGTCTAGCTCCAACCCCACAGTTCTTGCCTTTGTGCCTCTCTCAGGGCCAAGGACAGCGCCTGACTCATCGTAGGGCCCACACTCCAGCCTGGGTGACTCCTGACTTAACCTCCTGACTTCTGGGCCATTGGTCCTTACCTCCTGGCTCTACCAGGGCCTGGCGGGCTCTGGACACCCACTGCTTTGTGGCTGGGTCTCTGGCCTCAGCTGGGCTCCCAGCACTGCTCTCCAAGCCTGGCCAGCAGCCTGTTCTGTCCCTTCTGGCGGCCATTACAACACATCCCACCCTCCTCAGACCCTGACACACCACCCTTCTCTCCCTCTGAGACAACCTGGACTCAGACTCAACAAGACTCAGGCAGGATTTCCCCTCAACAAGCCTCCCTCCCGTGCAGCCAGCCTCTCTGTCAGCCTTCGGTCTGGGCCTCTTGTCTTTGCAGGCCTTGCTCTTCTCAGGCAGAGCCCCTGCTCACCTGTGTCCTCACCTCCTCCCTTCCAGTCCTGGCTGCCCTATCCCCTCCTGTCTGCACCCCCTCCCCAGATCTCCTTCTTAGGGCTACCTACATCTCATCCCCTTTTCTCTGCCAGGTTCCTGTGGGGTCTTCTCTCTACTCCCTCCTCCTTCACCCCTGCTTTGCTCCTCAGCCTGGCTGAGTCTGGCTGAGGATTTGACCCTCCTCTCAACTCCCCCTCTGGGAATAGGAAGCGCTTCAGTGAGGAAGTAGTGGAAATGAGTCTATCCTGACCTCACTGGATCAGACTGAACCACTCATGCTATTGACCATCCTTGATGTCAGGGAGCTCTCCTTGTACCTTCGAGAACATTGATCCTTCCTGGTCTTGCCCTGGTCTCAGGTGGCTCAGGACCCTTTTGGACCTCTTGCCCTGTCCTCCCCAAGAAGACACCTACCCATGACTTCAGCTCTTAGCTCAATCTGATGGTTCCTGGATCAGCATTTCCTGCCCCGATCTCTTCAGGCTGGAGAGGGCTCCGGGCTTGGAGATGGGCTGCCCAGTGGTCACTTCCCATGCTGTTCCCCAGGTACTAAAGCCCACTGCCCTGAAACAAACTCGTCACCCCGACCCTTGCTCCCTGTAGCGAGGAGCTATCCCACCCTCCCCCCGTCATTCAGTCCAGCAGCCTGAGTCCCCTGCCTTCCACCCCCCTCGCACACACCGGGATGCGGTCCTCCCTCCGCCTCCAGCTCAGTGCTGACCTTTTCACTCCTCTCTGCTCTCATTTTTCCCACTTAATCCATGTCACACCTTTTGGGTGTGACACCTCCTTCTGGGACAGCGGACCGCCCCCTGCTGATGGTCCTGCCTTAGATCTGACTCTGGATTCAGGTCCTTATCCATCCACTCATCAATTCACCAAACTAGTTTCCTGAGCACCTACTAGGTGCCAACCATAGGGTGGTCTTTTAGACTACAGATGACCTCCCTGCTTACCAGCCTATGATGACTCTACTTCGGCAATGGGCCCAGCTTTTGTGGCCCTTCCAATCAGACACGCCTGCAGGGTGTGCACCCTGGGTGGGGGGTATGTCAGGACCCCGTGGGTGGCACTGGGGGGATGGAATGGGCTTCTGTCCTGGGCAGGGCTCTGGTGCCTTGGCCTTCTTTTCCCCATCCGTATGATGTGAATAGGCACTCTGGGCCATCTGCCCAACGGACTGCAGGCGCACTCAGAAGGGACCCAAAGAGAGCTTTCATTACCCTGACTCGGGAATCTCCAAGCCACCTTACACAGAGGGGTTTGTTCTCTTACCTGTGAGGCATAGGTGTCCAGTTTCTCAAACTGCCGCAGGTCCAGGGGCATGGATTTCAGGCTGGACCGATCCCAGGGGTAGGCTGCAAACACAGGAAGGCTTGGTCAGCTACTGAGGTCTGCTGACGAAGGCGGCCTGGCCTAGGCCTTTCTGTCTTTTTGAGAAGCTGGGATTGCCCGACCTTCAACATGCTTCCCCGAGCCTGAAACACTGCTCCCAAAGGGCTAGATCTCCTAGAAGAGTTCTTTAGTCAAATTGGCTTGTGAACAATGGCAACTCCTCCAGTTCTTCTGGAGACTCACAGGGGATCTAAGCCTATTTGCAGACCCCGGGAAGTCAGCAGTAAAGAAACTGGTTTCCCCTCAATGAACTCAGCAGTGTTCAGACAGATTAATGCTGGAACCCCCTTCCCCCCATCATACAGTTTTCTGCAGATTTCCTGCTAATTGTTCCAGGAAAGTGTGCTTTGTGGGAAGCGTCCAGTAATGCATGGTGCCCAGGGTGGAGGGCACCCGGGGTATCGAAGGAGGGTGTGCTAACACCAGGCCATGCAAGCTTCTGTGGGTTTGGCACCCAGACAGGCTTCCTCCCAAGCCCACAGTTAGCTGGAGACTGGAGGACCCCAGGAAAGCCAAATGTGTTCTAGCGATGTGCACCCCAAGTGCTGTGGGCAGGCTTCAGAGGGAGGCTGGGCCCCAGAATCACTCATCTGTGCTTGCCTTTCTCATAGGAAGCCAGGACACAGCCCAGCCCCAGGCAGCTGCTGCAGGACTAACTGACCGGTGGTCAGACCAGCCATGGATGGGCAGCAAACTCCTGTCTCAGCAGGACAGGGAGCCTGGGCTCTGGCAGGGTCCCTCTTATTCAGGGTTCCCTTATTCAAAAGGCCGACCAAATCAGGCAAGGTGGGTGGGAGGCCAGGGTGTAGGTGAGGACAACGGGTCCAAAGGGACACTCATCCCTGAACTCGCTGATAACCCAACTCCCCTGGGAGGGGTGCTCCTGGGCCCCCAGGGGACGGCAGCTTGGAAACCGCAGAGCAACATGGGAAAGTGTCCACTTGGGGCTGCATGAAGCCTTGGTTCTCGCAGGGGCCTGACCTTCAGGACCTCCCCCTCCCTGGGGGCTGCAGCACACATCTGTGGGGCCCCCGGGAGAGTGAAGGAGATGGTGGATTTCGTTGTAAGGCCAGTGGCATTCTGCTCCCTGGGAGGGTGCGGGCTGGGAGTCTCCTGGGGGCAAACACAGGAGAAAAGGTATAAAGCCTCGGCGCCCGCTGAGGGGGCTGTGGCTGCGTCTGCCTGGGCATCCCTCAAGGTCTGTGAGAGACCCGTGCCTTGGTGCCACAGGCCCAAGACATGGGGTGAGGGAGTGGGAGGAGCTCCTGCACGACCCTCCTGGGCCAGCATCAGCTGAGGGGCAGGGGCAGCTGGTTAGGGAGCTGGCCAACTTCCGGCCACAGAGGAGCTCTCAAACTCCAGTCAGCTGTCTGAGCAGGCCATGTGTCCGTCCGCACTTCCCCACTGCTGCGAGGTCCCTTCCTGTTAAGAACCGCGCCTTCCTTCCTCACAAGCCCATTAACTCTGGAACATTCCCCAAGGCTGCTTTGCACTGCATTCTTGCTTCTTGCTGACATCTGCAGCGGCCCCTAGAGGGGTTTGGTCTCTTTGACCCCAAGCCTCTGAGTGGGTCCTTAACCACCTCATGGGCTCAGACACAACCAGGATCCGAGGGCTGTTCCTCTCCTGAAAGGGGGCACAGCGTGCTGGGGGGCGGGCAGGCAGGCTGTGTAAACCGGACCCTGAGGCTGTGGTGGTCACTCACCAACCCAGCATTTTCTTTCTTTGTTTTTCTATTCCTTCTAAAAGGGCCAAGACGTTTCCTGGACACTTCCCAAATCTTCTGCCCAGTACACTCTTACCCTGGGGCTCCCTGGAGGCCCAGCACCATTGTGGCTCACATATCTGATTTTGGAGCTGCTATCTCTTGTCTCTTATTACTTAAATCACTGTCAGTCCCTATCCTGTGTGGTGTGAGCACAGCCCTTGTCCAGCCACCTCCAAGGGAAGAATTAGGGACCGGAAGCAGGCTCTCAGTGCCTTCTCCCTCCACAGAATCCGGCTCCTGCCACTCTCTGACAAGGGCTAACAGGCTGACCTAAGTGGATATGAAGTGGACTTACATTTAACAAATTTCTGCTCAGCACAAGTCTGCAAATGAGGTCTCCCCCGCCCCCACTGAAAAGAAGGATGACATTTCTAAAATAGGACTCCAAACCCTATTACTAATTTTACCCTTTCTTGGTTCCATTTTACAATATCTGAACATTAAAAATACCCACAATGATTTATGCCTCATTAAATTTACCTTCTGAAGAGATTACATAAGCTCTAAATATGATTTTGCATAAATACATTTAAAATACCAGTGGCATTAACTGAATTATTCTAATTTTAAAGCAAAACAATGGGAAGAAGTGCCAAACTCTACCAAACCTTAGACGTCATCTGGTCTACTGAGAGGAAAACTGAGGCCCACAGAAGGTGAGTGAGGGACAAAAATAGAATTAGAAGGCAGGCCACCTATCATCCCATTCAGGGTTGTACCCTCTGTCCTGTTCAGCGTATTCACATGCCTCCTACCTTACAGATGCTTGGCATTCCATTTAAAGTTAACACAGTTCTGAATTCTGTTTTTAATATGTTTTCTGTAATGGGTTGCCTTGTTATTGGGGTTTATGCTTCAGCTTTGGGGTCACATGGTGTGTGAGCTTCTCATTACCCTGCCTGTGTCCATGGCAGGCATTGCTAATCAATCATGATCCTCATCCTATCCTGAGCCCAGGGGTGGCCCCCGACTCTCACACAGATTGGCCTACGAGGCTAAACCAATTCACCATCTCACAGAATGGCCCAGGATCAGGTGCTGCAACTCACCGTGGGCATCTTTCGTTCCAGGCTGCCGGGGTCTTGTGTTTCCATTTTTATCACCTTGTAAACCTGCAATATCCCAAAGGTGAGAATTAGAGACGCTTCAAGAGAAATCCAAATGCAAGCACAGACAGTAGTCTAGTTGGTGGTCCTGGCTTCTGACCCCTCCTCCTCACTGTCTTCCCACAGCCTTCTTGCTCCCATATCACCCAACATCTATTACTGCTGGAATGACTCTGGACTTCCTCCTGTGGTTGAGGAAGCATTGGGAACCAGGGAGGGAATGACAAGAGAGAGAACGGTGGTCTGTGAGCAAAGGCAGGATTTACTCTGACATCAACACTTAGTGTTCCTCTGTGAGTCTGCCTGGATCCTGGAGCTCCCGCCTTGCTCTGGAGTCCCCTGCCATCTTGGAATGCGTCTGGGGTTGCTAAGATCACCAGTGCATTCATTGCCAGATAAGAGCTGACCACGGGAAGAAATGAATGTGGGGCGAGGGAAAGGCAGTTCCTACGGAGTTGAAACCCACAAAGGTCAAGCAATCATTAAATGATTCCTCAGGAAGGTTCAAGGCAACCAAATCCTATTAATCCCGGACTGTTCACACAGAATGGTTGCCAAGGGTTATTAGACTCCTCCAGGAGAGGGGCTGCTGCTTTGAAACCAGGTCAGGAAGATGTGGGTCCCTGATGGAACCAGGAGGAGGTGGGGAGTAGGGTGTCAAGGCGGGATGTTTTACATACCCTTGAAACCCACTGAAGGTTGTAAATACAACAATGGAAGGTTGCAAATGTATAGAGACACAGAGAAACAGTGGTCCTTGTGTTTCTTACATCTATATTTTATTTCCATCTCCATTCTTTGGTAGAGTGATGAGGGTTCAACAAGAAGCTAGCGTTTCTTGTGCACTTCCCATGCCTGCCTTGTGCTTTGGACTATCTCATTTAACTTCACAACAGTCCTATGAAGGAAGGTGAATTATTTTCCTCCTTCCATAGATGAGGAATTTGATTCCAAAAGGAAAGTTAAGCTACTTGTCCAAGGTGAGAGCAGAGATCTGAGCCCAGCCAGTTGACTCCAGGGCCTGTCCGCTCTACACCTGACTGCTTTTCTGAGACCCTGACCACTGATGGCTGCAGGAGCAGGCAGCCAGAAGGGCCTGCCTTGGCCATGCATGGACATGGAGAGATCCTGAGCCCTGGCTGCTCTGGAGTCAACATTCCTTGGCCAGAATTTCCCTAGGGCCCTTTAGCCATAAGGTAGACAGATGTCTGGAGAGGACCAGACATCTGGAATAGACATCATGGGCCTGAGTCTATGCACCTTGCACCAAAGGCAGCCAAGCATGTGGCTAAGAGTATAGGTCTCAGGCAGACCTGGTTCTGACCCACTTCTAGCTGGTCCCTTGGGCAGGTATTTTACCTCCCTGGGCCTCACTTTGCTGACTTATAAGGTGGGGATAATGTTGGTTTATAACAAAGCATTAAAAAGTTAATGAATATAAAATCTTTAACCATTGGGTCTGCCACTTTTTGGGAAGACAATAAATGGTATCTAAAAACACTCTTGTGATAAAATTAATCTTTAGCTAAATGTCTTGGGTTACCCACACCTAATTGCACAGACTCAAGAACACTGGGTATCAGTTATGGAGAAAAGAGGCCCCAGAATGAACCTGTCATGCCTCTGCCTCCTTCCAGTGTGTAGAACTACATTACTCTTCTCCTGCCCCCAAAGAGGCCTAGTTTGGGCTCTGGCCCATTAAGTGACTTTGATTCCTCCCTGCCAGCCCTCCACACACATGCAGCCCTGTACGTACGTACGTTTAGCCAAGGAGAACTTCTTGAACAGCTGGGGCATGGCATCTCGAGGGTGGACCTCCACAGTCAGCTGTGTCCCTGCAAAGGAACGGGAGGTGACATTCTCAGCTGGATGTTGCCAGGAAAGGGTGCAATGTCCCGTGACAGATGTTTGAACAACAAAACACAACTGGTTTTAAGCTTTCTTCTGAATATACAAATAACTCTTGTTTAAAAAATTAAAAAACAACAAAATACAAGCAGACAGTTTTCAGATCCAGGCAAGATGGAATAAGAACATTCTACCTTGTCTTTCCCACTGAATGTGACTATAAATGTTGGAAAGGATGCGTGGAGTGACTATTTGCGGATTCTGTAAGGTAAATCAGAGAAGGCAAGCTGGGGAATAGGATTAGCATTTAAAGCACCACCAGATTTGCAGTGAGCTCACCATTCCCCTCCCCTGTCATATTACTTAGACTGGACTCAAAGGGAACCCCAAATCCAGAAGTACACAAAGGGTTCAGAGAAGCAGTGCTCCAAGAGAAGTCCTTTCTTCCAGCTTGTGGAGTAATAAAGGAAGCCTCTAAGAGTCAGAGAGTGTGGGAGAAATTCCTTGTTGTAACTCCCACCCTTTTTTCTGTTATTTCCTCACTCAGCCCTTAGCAAAGTCTGTTGGTAGCAGTGTAGCAGTGATTTTGTTGGTCAGACAAAACCTTAAGCACCTGAGTCTTTGAGGGAGGGCACTAGAGAAGTTATGATTCCCTAGAGTGTGGGGGAAAATACTCAATTTTTTCCTCTCTCTCTCTGTCCCCCACTGATTGTCTCTAGGTGCAGACAGAGTTCTGAGAAGTTCCTGGGAGGGTGGGGAAACTGAAGTCCAGCTTTCGTGCCGGAGAACTGGGAAGTGAATTGTGAAAGGGAGGGAGCTCGAGAAAGCAAATCTATGCAGGTATGGATGAACTCTTATGGTCACCTCTGTGTTAATACATGGATCTCATCCTAAGCATCATACCACAGTCTTTGGGAAGTAAACTGATGGGGTAGGCCAATGCCTCGAGTGGCCACTGGGAAGTCAATGTGCAGGGCAGGTCTGCATAGCATTGCAAAGGCTGCAGTCCAAAATTACCCAGCACGGGTAGAACCAGGAGTATCTGTACTTGAAAGGAAAAGATAACCAACAGATGCTAAGTCCAGGATGACATAGATTTTGGAATTATCAGACAGACTTTCAAAGAGCCATAATAACCATACTCTAAGAAGTGAGGGCAAATCATCTTGAAATAAATGGAAAGACACCAAAAATCAACAAAATATCAGAAACTATAAAGATGAAACAAATAGGGACGCCTGGGTGGCTCAATTGGGACGCCTGGGTGGCTCAGTTGGTTAAGCGGCTGCCTTCAGCTCAGGTCATGATCCCAGCGTCCTGGGATCGAGTCCCACATCGGGCTCCTTGGCAGGGAGCCTGCTTCTCCCTCTGCCTCTGCCTGCCACTCTGTCTGCCTGTGCTCACTTGTTCTCTCTCCCTCTCTCTCTCTGACAAATAAATAAATTTAAAAAAAATTAAAAAAAAAGATGAAACAAATAGAAAGTTTAGAGCTAAAAAATATAATAGATTGAAAAATTATCTGGATATACTAAGTAGTAATATGGAGATGACAGAGGAAAGAGTCAGTGAATTTGAGGAAAGATCAGTAGAAATTATCCAATATGAAAACAGTGAGAAAAAGTGAACAAAACTTCAAGGACCTGTGGGATAATACTTAAAGTTCTAACATTCATGTTATTGAAATTTCAGAAGGAGAGGAGAAATAGTGTGGTGTAGAAAAAAAAATGAAGAAATACTGAGATAATAATCAATGAAAACAGAAGCTGGTTCTTTGGAAAGATCAGCAAAATTGAGAACCAGATTGATCAGAAAGAAAGGGAGGTAAGACACGAATCAGGAATCAAGACACCAGTATCAGGAATGAAATATGTGAAACTCCTACTGATCACATATGTATTAAAAGAATAATAAGGAAATACTACAAACAGCCCTGTGTACATAAACTCTACAACTTAGATGAAATGGACCAATTCCTTGAAAGTTACAAACTATCAAAACTCATCCAATGAGTAGATAACCTCAATATCCCTGTGCCCATTTAAAAAACTCATTGTAGTTCAAAATCTTTCAGAAACAAACAAATGCCAGGTCCAGTCACTGACAAATTCTAAGAAACATTTAAAAAGAGATAAGACCAATTTTTTAAATAAAATCTTTCAGAAAACAGAAGAGTAGCAAATATTTCATTACCCATTTCATGAGGCCATCATCAATCTGATACCCAAACCAGACAAAGATAGCACAAAGAAGGAACCCTACAGCCTGATATTTCTTTTCTTTTTCTTTGTGTTTTCAGACCGATATTTCCTATGAACACAAAAATTCTCAAAAAATATTGGAAAATTAAATCCAGCAATATAGCAAAAGACTAATACACCATAATCAAGTGTGATTTATTTAGGCAATTCAAGCCTGGTTCAATATTTGAGAACCAATAAATGTAATTCACCGAATAATATTAGCAGGCCAAAGAAGAAAAACCATGTGATCATATCAATTGATGCAGAAAATGCGTTTGACAAAACTTAACATCTATTCATGATAAAACCTCTCAATAAACTAGGAACTTGGAGGGAACTTCCTTAATCTGAAAAAGGGTATTTATGAAAAATCTATAGTTAACAGCATAGCTAATAGTAAAAAATGGGATGTTTTCTGCCTAAGATTGGAAACAAAGCATGGATGTCCACTCTTACTGCTCTTAATAAAGATTACACTGGAAGTTCTACCCAGTGAAATAAAACAAGAAAAAGCAATAAAAGCCCTATTGATTGGAAAGGAAAAAATAAAACTCTCCTTTTTCACATATGACACATCTATCTACATAGGAAATATCAAGTAATCTACAAAGAAATTTCCTAGAACTAATAAAGTTTAGCATGGTCACAGGATACAAGGTTGGTACCTAAAAATTGATTATATTTATATTTGCAACAAATGATTAGAAATTGGTTTTAAAAATTACTATTTACTATAGCTCCAAAAAATTGAAATGCCTAAGTATAAATCTAAAAAAAAGTTCAGGAGCTGAATATTGAAAACTACAAAATATGATTAAAAAATTAAAGAAGACATAGATAAGTGGGAAAACATACCATGTTCATGAATTGAAAACTCAATATTGTTAAATTGGCAATTCTCCCTAAATTGATCTATATAAATTTAATGCAACTCCATTCAAACTCCCTGGAGGAATTTTATATATTTTAGATTGAGGCAAGATGATTCTAAAATATAGATGGAAAGATAGAGCAACTCGAGTAGTCAAAGCGGTTTTGAAAAAAAAAAAAAAGGTGGAGGACACCAGCAAGCTGATTTTAAGATGTGTTATAAAGCTACAGTCATCAGTGTGATATTGGCAAAGGGATAGATACATAGATAAACAGAGCACAGTTAAGAAATAGAGCCATGCAAATATGGCAAATTGATTTTTCACAGAAGTGCAAAGACATTCCAATTAGAAAATGGGTAAAAGAACAGATATTCACCAAAGAAGAGATTACAGATGGCAAATAAGCATAAAAAAAGATGTTCACCATGATTAGTCATTAGGAAAACAAATTAAAACCACAATGAGGTATCATACCTATTAGCAGAGCAGTAATAAGAAACAGTGATCACATACTGACAAAGTTGTAGAGAAATCAGATCTCACACACGGCTGGTGGGATTGTAAAGTAGCAACTCTGGAAGATGGTTTGGCAGTTTCATATAAAACAAAACATACACCGAACATATGACCCAACAACTGTACTCTTGAGCGTTTATCCCAGAGAAATGAACACTTACATTCACACGGAAACCTAGACAGAAACGTTACAGAAGCTCTATTCACAGTGACCCCAAACTGGAAACAACCTAAATGTCCTTCAGTGGGTAAATGGGTAAACACCCGGTGCTACATCCATATAACGGAATACTTCTCAATAATGCAAAGAAACTCTTAGGAGAGGCAAGAGGATATAACTACAGAGATTCTGCACAAAGGAATTTTGGGGTGACAGAAGTGCCCTGTATTCTGAATGTAGGGGTGGTAACATGAGCAAGCGTTATGCATGCATTAAAACCCGTTAAACTATATACAATTCGAATTTAGTAATTTAAAACAAACAAACAAACAAAAAATAAGTACCTACTGAACAAAAAAGCCTGAGAAGAATTAAAACAAGAATCTGGATGATACAGGAAGATATAAAATAAAGAGTGAAAGTCCAAAGCAGGATTATAGTAAACATGTTCTTCGTAAACTGCTTTCTTTTCTTGACTCTTCACATGTCAGTGAATATAGTCCTACGTCATCATTTTCAGTGGGCTGCATGGTACTCTATTCTACACAGGGTTTAAAATCCATATAAGCCATCCCTTTTGGTAGGATAGTTAACTTTTCCCAAATGTTTTGTTCTTACAATCAGCAATGTCTGAACATTCTGATACACATCTCCTTCCAAATAGATACACATGCTCTTTCCAAATCAGTTCCTTTGAATAAATTCTTAAATATGGATCACAGCTTATAGAGATTTTTAAGAATTTCGTTATATACTAGCAAATTTCCGCTGAATGATTTTTATCATTTGAGGACCACACCCTCAGCACGAGAGGATGCTCGCCTTGCTCATTCTTGCCGTGTTTGATCGCAAAACTGGTCACAAAACTTTGTATTTCTGAGAGGTCTTTTGTTCCGTCCCTTGAATGTGAGCTGTCTGTCCTTACGAGGTGGTCTGGCTAGTTAGCATGTGATGTTAATATAAGTGATGCTGGGCAAGCTCTGAGCCTAGGTCTCAAGAAACTTTGAAGCTTCCATCCTCATTCTTGGGATTCTAGCCACAAATGCCATGTGCATGAGCCCAGGCTGGCCTGCTGGAGGAGGAGAGACCACGTGGAACGGAGTAGAGGCATCTCAGGTGAGGCCCCCCTACCCTACCTGGTCTCCAGCCAACTTATCAGCTGACCACGAATACACGAGCAAACCGGGCCAAGACCTGCGGTGAACTGGGTGTGTCTCAGGCAAGCACGCCTGGCCAACCTGTGCCCTTGTGAGCTGGTAAATGCTTACTGGTTTAAGTCACTGAGTTTTGGGGTGATTTGTAATATAAAAATAGGTCACTGATACACTCACGGGTGTTTGATTTTTATCAATCTTGGAAATGTTTATTAATGAATAATGACATCTCCTCTTTGGGTATTTAATTTTTAGTGTATTTTTCATATGTTCATTTGCCATTTAAAATTCTTCTTGTGTGAATTGCCTATTTTCCTACTCATATATTTTTTTTCCTTATTAATTTTGTAAGAGTTCTTTTTACTAACACTTCCCCTGCTAAATGTACTGCAATTATTTTTCACAGAGTAACAATATTGACTTTCTTGTGTGGCTCATAAACTTGCTCTACGTGCCAAAGAGGGTAATTCTCAAATAATTTTGTAAGATACAATGTGGCCTTCCAAATAGCAATACTCTGTAGAGGTTAACATCACTTTGAGTGTAGTTTCTAGCACTTTCACTGTGAAAGAAAATTAGTGTGTGATTTTATAATTAAGACTTTAAGTATTTCAGGATTCAAAGCATAATTCGGTTCTGGTCCTAGGATCGGGGTGCCATTGCCAAGAGCAAGCATTTCCTGTGTGTTTTCTCATGCTGCATGGGCCTGTCGTCCTTTGCCTTTTCACTTTTTCCATCTGAAACACTTTCAGGTGTTTTCCAAAGTGAGTGCCAAGCTGTACTTGGCTGTAAGATGCCTTACAAGAAACGGATTTAAAAAACCTGCCCACTCTCTCCCCTTTTCTCAGGTCTCAGCGTGTAATGCTCTAAGAAGTCCTGCAGTGAAGAAGTCAGTATGACCCAGTACTATTTTGTGAAACACAATTCAGAAAATGCTGGACTGGAACAATACCCAGAAGCTGTAAGAAGCTGCAAACCTGAACAACTTGGTTTAGGGCTCAACAATAAACCCCTTCCCCAAACTTCTCACATCTAACATCTAGGCCCTTCCAACCACCCCCAATTCAGCCATGCTTCTTTGTCAAAGAAGGAGTGAGCTGAAAAACAAGGGACTGTTAAAGCCCTGGCAGAGGGTGGCTGTTGAGATATTCTGATACACTGATGTGACCTGCAAGGTCCAACCAGCCACTTCCAATCCCTTCTCTCTTTCCTGCACTTCTTCTCTACCTGCTCATGGATAGGGGCCCAACTTCCACTATTCTCCTGAGCCCCATTTCCTGACTCTCCCCCAAAGCAGCACTGCTTATCAGCCCCCTTTGAGGAAAACAACAAAGTTCCCTGGCCTCCCTGATCTGTGGGAGTGTGATACCCACTCTTATCACACACACAGGTGTGTGAGGACCCTTGCCAGGGTGGCTGGGGGGGCACTTCTCTGCCTCAGAAACGGGGCCTGGGTGTGCCGTCTTACATGAGCAAGAGTCACTGAGGAGCTCTGTGCTTCCTAAAGGTGTGAAATGGTAAGATTTTGCAGACTACTACATTCCTGTGTCACATAAAACTCCTAACTTAAGACAAAAATTAACTTGACCAATCTTCCGATGATAAAGAGTGGAACATCATTTGGGGCAAGATTTCAAGTAAGTACTAAAACCCAAGTACAGTCAGATACCATGACACCAATCTTAACGGTCATACCAAAGCCACAGGAGGCCCTTCCTGGGACGTCAGGTCACCTGGCCAGCTGTCCCACGGTGCCCTTCCCCGGTCCTGCCAGCTGTCACCCAAACACCATCTCCGAAGCTGCAGCCTTGGGTGTGTTAGGAACAGCACATTCACAGGTGTCTCCTGCTCCCTGTGACAAGTGGTTGCTGGGGCCCTTTCCCAGATGCCACCGGCTCTGTTTCCTTGTCCCTCTCCTCTGAGATAGGAGACGCAGCCGGCAAGCCCCAGCACGGCCATAGCCAACTGCCTGGGGTCTACCTCGTACCTGGTCAGGAGACTTCTCCCCCTCAGCAGCTTCTCCCAGGTCTCTCCAGGTTTGAATGAGGGTTTGTCTCTAGGCCTAATTTGCTCAGAATATCTAATACAGAGATGGCAAACAGATTTCCCGTTGTTCATTAACTCTGACTGACTGGAAGTGGCTGCCTGGAGTGTCGATTAATTAGCGAGGACTGTGGGCATGTGAGTGTGTGTGTGAGTGTGCACACATGTGTGAGTGTGTATGTGTGTGGCTGGGGGCAGGGGCAGGGGCTGGGGGATTCACGTCAGATACTTGCCACCCTTGGCCGAAGGGGCCTCACTAATGCTTTTTGGAACTGGAACTCGGGTTAATAACTGGGTTCTTTGCCTGGAAATCTTTCCCTGCAGGAGTCGAGAGTCAGGAAGCCCCAGCTAAAGCATCTGTAATTCAGAGACACTCAGAAAGAGCTCCAGGGTAGGAGCTTGGCAGAGGCGTGCTGTGGCGTCTGCCCGGGGAGCAGCAGTCCACACCCAAGAAGGAGTGCCCCCGCCACCCCAGGAGCAGCACGCCAGAGGGCGGCAGGGGCAGTCCGGCTCTGCAGACTCACCAGCCTCTGGCCAATGCCGAGGGAAAGGCCCATCTCATCACCAGATGACCCCCTGACAACAGAGCGGGCTGAGACCACTGGGGGGGCGGCACCCGTGGGGGTTGGGGGGATGACAAAGGGCGTCTCTCATGCCCCTAACCTGCTAACCCATTCCGGCTTTCAATGGGCTCTTAAAAACTCAGAGCCCTTCAGGGTTCCTTCTGCAGAGCAGAGCCCACTGGAATGTTCCAGGTCTGGAAGTGCGGGCAGTGTGACCCTAGTGCCTGCATCGTCAATGAAGGTCCAGAGTGCTCGGGTGTGGTCAAGGGTGCAGGACCTGGAAGGACAGGAGCCTCAAAAGGAAACTCAGGAGTCACTTTTGGGGCCTGAAATCACAGGGACTCCGGGGATCACACTCCTGGCATTCCACCCACCCACCCACTACAGACTGACCTTCTGAGGCAGCCCTCTCAGCCCTCTCACGAAGATCTAAGACTCCAGTGCTCTGTTTGCCACTGCCTGCGTTAGGTTTCTCAGACCTGGTGCTCCTGCTGAAAGCTCTTCCCCAGATGCCCATAAGACTTGCCACCTCATCTCCTCCCTTATGCAAATGTCATCTTCTCAGGGTGGCCTCCCTCAATGACTCTGTTTCACATTGTCCTCACGTGGCAAGCTGTGTGATAGCCCTTAAAGACATCCAGGCCCTCATTCTGGGGACCTGTGAATGTTACCTTACCCAGTGGAGGGGACTGTGCAGATGTGCCCAAGTTAAGGATCTGGAGAGAGGAAGATCATTCTGGATTATCTGGCGGGCTCAGTGTAATCCCAAGGATTCTCATAAAACGGAGTCAGGAGTTCGAGCTACTTATGTGGAGAACAGGCAATGTGACACAGACATGTGTCACAGACATGTGTCACAGACAATGGAGTGATCAGCTACAAGTCAAGAAGGGTCAGCAGCCTCTGGGAGCTGGAGGAGTCAAGGAACAGATTCTCCTCTGGAGCCTCCAAAAGGAAACTTCCCTGTGGACACTTAGCCCAGTGAGACTCACTTGGGACTTGTGGTCTCCAGAGCCCTTGAAGACAATATCTGTGTTCAGCCACCAAGCTTGTGATAACTTGTTACAGCAGTCATAGGAAACTGACACACACCCCTGGGCGCCCACTCTCCCCATATCCTCCTCCCGGCTCTGTTCCCTCCTTCAGCCTCATCAACACCCTGTACTTTACTTCTGAGGGCCGTCTGTCTCCCTCAGCAGGGAGGGGCAGGAGCCCTTGTCCGTTTTGTTCTGGACTCCAGTTCCCTCCCAGAGAGGCGCAGCATTTCCCTCACTGGGGCTCAGGCTCTCACAGGACCCCACTGGACCCATCTCATTCCAACCTACAAGGCTCTGCTCTGCACCTAGGACACTGAGCCCGCCGTTCTTTCTGCTCTCTGGAAGCCTCGAGTGCTAGTAGGGGGAACGTGAGTGGCCTTCACGTTGAGAGCATGAGAGCGAGGGTGTGGTGTGCCAAGTGAGGCTCTGGTGACTACTGGTGGGCCCCTTCCCACATCCATCTGCCTGGGACACGGTGGGGGCAGTGTCCTGTGGAGGCCTGGCAGGTGCACCAGGCTCGGGGACCACAGCATCCCCTGGCTTGGCTTTCCTGTGCACAAGCAGAGATAACACCATGACCCCAATGGGGAGTGTAGCCAGAACTAAGCAAGATGAGAGATGTAGTGGTGAATCCACTTTCATGTTCGTGAGGTGTTGGTTCTTTTTGATTTGTGGTGAGGTGTGTGCTGCTGGTCCATTTCGGGGAGGCAGGGGGCTTAGGTTTGTCTTGGTGGTGTGCTCAGGGGGAGGGCAGGGGGCCCGCTGAGTGGGGCCTATTCTGGAGCCATCTGCCAAGAGGTACAATGGCCCTGGTTGCAAGGAAGGTTGGCCTCCTGCTGCTAATCCATCTTGACAGGCCTTTCCTCACTGCCTGCCAGGGCCTGTCTGTGGGGATGCTGGATTAGCCTGTTTCTGAGAGCAATTCCCTGAGAGACTCTGAGTCCTCCCGGGACTCCTACTTTGCCACTGCCCCCTGGACATGGTCAGATCGTTTCCTTACAAGTCAGGGCATCAGCACTGAGAACAGCAGTGGTGCAAGCTTAGGGCTGAGTCTACGAGAGCTCTCAGGTACCAGGCCCTCAGCCTTTAACACAGAGCAGGAAACCAAGGTGGGAGGTTAGTATGTGGGTGGGGGCGGAGTGGGGCTAGTGGGGGGGGTGATGTCTCTATTTAACCTGGTCTCCCCTCCAGCTAGAGCTGTAGAGTCCTCCTGTCTCTACCCCTGCAGCCTCACTCCCCCCCACGCCCACCCCCCCCCCCCACACCCTGTGTTCTCAGATCCGGTCAGCTGCAGAGTCAGTGTGGTGACACCCTTGTCTAAGGCTCCCAGAGCCCCCAGAACCCATCCCTGAGAAGTAACGATTCTCAAGGAAGGGCCCTCTCACTTCCCTTTGCTGAGTTGAATTCATCCCTGGGGGGAAGGCCCTGGAAGGCTGAGTCTCGGAAGGAGAGGCCAGGGAACCGCTGTGACTCAAGAGGAGGGAAGGCTTGGACAGTGAGCAGGCAGGGGGAAGGCCGCTTTCCAGAAGCTCTATGGAAGCATTGCTGTGTGAAGGTTAACAGCATAGGTCTTGGGGGTGGCTGTGCGGAGGTGGGGGTCAGGTTGCCCCTCACTCCGATGCTTTCTGGCTCTGTGCTCTTGGACATAGGACAACCTTTCCAAGCCCCAGTTTACTCACCTATAAATCGAGGCCAGCTGAGAGTACGGATCACGTAGGAGTGTGAAGTTCATTTGCAGGAGGATAATTATGTAAATGGACCACCAGGGTGCCTGGCACATGGTTAGCACTCATAAATGTTAGCTCTGGTGATGACAGCAAGGGCCCTGAGGACAGCTGTGGGTTCTGTGGCCCAAGGACTTGATCACTCTCTCCCATGTCAACACGAGCCTCTCACTGCTTCCCATGGGATGCGGGGAGGAGGAGAGGGAGAGGGTGCTCCAGCATCCATGGGGCAGAGAAGAAAGTTTGCCTCTTCCCTTGCTATGTTTCTGGCCTGGAGAGCAGAGACAGACAGACCAGAGCTGGAGGAGAGGCCACGGGGCGTGGTGAATCCTTACCTTGGTTGTCGTAGGAAGTGATGACCCGGGTCTGCTGTGGATGCTGCTTCTCCGCCAGGCTTCCTGTGAAGCAAGACAGATCTGCAGTGACCACTGGGACAATGGCGGAATTTGCCCCGGGCTGACCAGGGAGCTGTGTGCATCTGCAAGAAAGGCAGGCTGATGGGGGCTGAACTCATGCCAGGCCTGACCTAAATGTGTGCCTATCTGTGTGCACCCCAACGTGTGAATCAGCCCCTTCACACACCCAAATGCAGAGGCAAGTGACTGTGAACCTGTGGGCACATACCCTTACATCTCTCAGCGGTGCCAGCAGAGGCCGGGTTTCTTCTCGAGAAGTTGGGCACCCCTCCCATGGGCCCCAGCTTCAGTGTGGCTGGGTTCAGCTGCCAAAGTGCAAAGGGATGCCCTGATGATCATCACCCTTTCTGTGGAGTGGGCCGGGGAGTGGGGCTCCTATCCCCATTTTATAGCGGATAGGCCTGCAGGCTGGGCCTAGCTTTTGGCTAAAGACGTTGCCCCCAGGGACTTGAACCCCCAGTCTCCTGATTCCTAGGTCAAGCTCCTGCCTTCCTCTGAGCAGAATGGGGACAGCTTGCCTTCTACTCCAGCTTAGGAGTTGGGGTGACCTGCAGTATGGGTCAGTTTCACGGACATTCGCAGGGCCCCCACTATGTAAACGTTCTCTCCACGCACTAGGGATCTTTATGTCCTTGGACCATAGAGCTGTCCTCAGAGCCTAGTGGGGTCAGGCTGCTGTGAGAAAGGCCCCATTCCTGACACAGGCCATGAAGGGGGAACCCACAGGCTTACCTGCCCCTTATTATGGGAAGCAACACCTTTTCCTACGTCTTTCCCTTACCAGCTGCTGCGGCGGCCTGGTCTTGCTGAGGCTGCTGCAGGTATGGGGGGTATCAGGGGAGGGGCTGGGGAAGGACCAGGGTTGTGGCAGTGGGGCCTTCCCCTACAGTGACCACCCTGGCCTGCCACCTTCTCCCTGGCCTCCTACTGGTCTGCAAAAAGTGTCGGGCCTGCCACTGGAAGTGGCCGCTAGGGGTAGGGCCTGGGCCTGGAAATGGGACTGCCTTTGGGGTGCTGGTCTCAGCAGGTTCCATTCAGACATCTTCCTTTACGCACCCAACCAGATCTGCCACTCAGGGCTTCCCACACCTGGGCCCAGGCAGAAGGCGGTCAGGGTGGATAGGGAGGTCACTGAGCTGGGCTGGATCTTTGATCCCCCTGGCAGGGTCTTGCCCTGAAGAACCTGCCCGCTCTAGTCTTCTCCTACGAGCAGGCCCAGCCAGGACCGTCACCCCGAGGGCTGAGGTCGGTGGGCTGGCCGAGGGCTAGGAGCACTGAGCGTGCCAGTCCACGGTGATGTCGGTCTGGAGCTCTAGGCCAGACTCAAGCGAGAACAGCGAGGCTGCCTCCTTCGGGCACAGCTGGCTACATCTCCTGCTGGGCTGGCAGATGAAGGAAAGAGGATCCGGGAAGGGAATCCTCAAGGAGGACGATTGGCTGGCATAGCTGCTGTGGGTATTTATAGTCAGGGCTGCACAATTGGTTTTCCTGTGGCTATGGGTTGTCCGTCCCCATGCTGCTAGGCAGACTTCGGCCAGGACCAAGGAAAGCAGCCAATCACAGCAGGGGAAGCCCGTTGCCGGGCAAGCTAGTGGGGTTGGCTGGGCCCGAACACCTGCTGCTCGGAAAAGTTTGGAGCAGTCCAGGCTCCCCCCACCCTGCCAACGCCCCGGCTCAAGGAGCACACAGGGCAGTGAGAAGGGGAACATGTGCCTTTTTGGATCTGCCCCATGGTCGGCCACATTTGTGCACACTCCACCAGCACAAGCCATCAGCTGCCTCCTTTGCAGATGAAAGCCATCCAGTTTCCAGGGCTGGGTGCCTTGGACGCCAGTGAGGGAAGTATGTACGCAGAGTCTCACCGTCAGAAAACACAGAGAGAGAAGCCGTAATTTTAGTTTCTGCATGCACATGTGCAACTTGAAAACATACATAAAATTTTACTTTAAAATACCTATCCTGGTGGAGTGATGCAACCCTTATCTTTTCCAGGCTCTGCAGAGCCTCTCTCCAGGCCTCCACTTACCTGAAACTCTCAGTTTTCTCTGGTGGTTTGGCAAGAACTACCTTCACACTCCTCATTTTTAAAAATTATTTTTTAAAAAAGATTTTTATTTTTTTAAAGTAACCTCTGCACCCAACGTGGGGCTCAAGCCCACAACCAGGAGATCAAGCGCCGCACACTCCACCGACTAAGCCAGCCAGGCGCCCCGTGATCCTCTTTATTTTGTTGTATTTTCCCACTAACCTTCCCTCAAATCAGGGGCCCTAAAGATGGTAAAAGTAGGATAAATTCAGTGTATTTCAATCGTCTCCTAACGTAATAACATGGCTGAGAAGCCTTAAGATGAATTTCCGACAACTCAAGGTAAGAGAGCTATAACAAATGAAGATGGCTGTGTTTCTTCCCTCCCACCTCAACCCACTTTTCCACTTACCCGCTTGTACGCTGGCCAAGCATGCATGTTTGCATTGCCTGCTGTGCATTTTGTGGACAGGTTGCTGGTGGTCTGATTCTTAGAATTCTAATGAGTCTGCAGTCTAGTTTTCTAACTTTGGCATCTGCTTTGGTCCAGGTAGAGCAGGTACATACTATTGTCTTATGGCCTGAAACAAGGGTAAGGAAGCCATCCCACCATGTATGCCCATGAGCCAGAACTCCAAGTGCTGGTCCCAAGGGCAGGAGCATGTCTCAAGTATGATCTGTCTTCGTGCATAGGGCAGGGAACACAGGAAAGCTCTTAACCTCCAGGGGGCTGGGATTCTATTGTAGTGAAAAGCATTATGATTATAATCATCAACATGGTCCCATGAGGGCAGGGGTCTTGACTGTCTTCATCCCAACACCTAGAATCCTGCCCGGCATGAAGGACCTTTAACAAGGTCCTTTAACACTGCAGACCTTTAACGAGGGAATGAACGAACGCGTTAACTTTTAGAATTTCATCCTTCCCTTTTGTTACTGTCAGGAGGGCAGAGCATAGCTGTTTGGTCTCATTCAGCTGGGGGCCTGATTCTCCACCTGCAGAGGATTCTTCACGCCAGCACTTGATGAGCCCATATCTGAATGTGTCCCCTAGTGGGGCCCCAGGAGTGGAGATCTGACTCTTGTTAGAATTCTCACGTGCCCACAGTGCAGTTTTGCTGATGTTTGTTCTTGGAAGGTGGACTTATGAATCTCTGAAGGGTACAGAAAAAGACCTAGTAGGGTCAGTCCATGGATGGCATTCCCAGAGCTGTCCTGGCCCTGCAGGGTGACTGACAGCCGGCACCAGAGAAAGGAGGCTTTGGAAATGGACTTCTCTTAGATCTTACTATATTCTGGGTCCCCAGCCAGACAGGAACACAGCACCCATCTCCCTAGGCCTGGAGTAATAATGTCCCCAGACAGGCCACCTCCTTTCTGAAAAAATTTTCAAAGGATGGATACCGGGCCTGATGTGAGCAACCCCACCTCCAGGGGGAACACACTCAAAACTTGGGGGATGCAATGCCAGGGAAAACTTTCTGGGGTCACAGTGGCCCCAAAGGCATGGCTGAATCACGAGCAGCCACTTTCTGATTGGTTAAATATCAAGAGCCAGTGAAATCGAATGCTTCCATCATTTTTCAATGTGTTGAATTACAGAGACTGTAAAGAAAATAAGATGAAAAGAGAATTACCATGCATGTCATTTCCTTCGAATCTCTGCCATCTCCGGATTCCGTTTCCGACACCCTGGAGTCCTGTGGAATATAGGGTCTGGCTTGAAGGTCTCCACGGTGGGAAGACCCAGGCCAACAAGTGATGGGCCAGCTGCTAATGCATCTGGGTTGAGGTGGGGCTGGAGGAACCCAGCTCTGTCAGCATCCGGAAGAGGCTGCCCACAGATGAGACACACTTTAAAACATTAAAGGAAAATAGTAGAATAGTAGTTTTCAAAGGTGGTTGTCAGGATCATTCGGGGAGCATTTTCCCAGTACAGATGCCATTTTTCACTCTATATCTCTGTAGAATGAATATGGAGGCACATTGTGGAAGATGCTCATTATTCATTTTGCCTGCCTATTTCCCTATGCGGGGTATCTCCCGCTTTTAGAGTTATGACGTAAGGTGGAGGGTGGGCAAAGAGGGTCTATCCTTATGGGAAACTCAAGTGATTGCTGGAAAACTGTGAAAATTCTCCCTGGATGATAGTCTCCCAGCCTCCCTTGCAGCTATGGACAAGCTGTGGACCTGCGCACCATGGACAAGTCTGGCCCAGGCACAGCCACTCCGAGGGACCTGTGTCTGCTTCCACCTTAGGACCTGATGATGCAAGAGAGAAGCACTCGCTCTCTCTCTCGCTCTCTCTCTCTCTCGCTCTCTCTCTGGTCGTGGCTGGAAGTGGCGGCTGCAAGGTCGAGTTCCTGGCGCAGAAATGGTGTACGTTCTGGCAATGGGAGCAGCGGCGGTAAGATCAAGCTCCTGATGAGGAAGGAGTCCCTGGGGTCCTTTGGTGGCAACAGAGGTTTCCTCAACAGACCAGCTCAGGGCACATGATGGTGCTGTTCCAGGAAGCTCGGCCTCTAGCCTGGGTCTCCAGGCCTTGCAATCCCTGCAAGTCCCCCAGGCCCTTCCCAATGCTCTTCTTTTCTCCAGTGCTCTCTGCAGCCAGGATCTAGGCTTACTGCTCAGAACCCTTGCTGACACCTGTGTGGGGTGGAATGCACACCTCACACCAACTTGGGGAAATGAAACCTGACTATGGGGCACTTTTAGACTAGGTGGAGGTGGCTTTAGGCCACCTAGGATAGGATAGGAGGTGAGGGTGTCCAGGCATGCTTTTGAGAAGCACTGTGCAAAGGAGAATGGAAGGCCCATAGAGGAAAGAGCAGAGAGCATCTGTTGGCCACCTGGCACACACTCTCTTTGCCTCCTTGTCCTTCTGACTCTTTCTGCCACAAGCACACAGCAGAAAGCCACCCGATCACATCTTTACTTAGCCCTCTGCATTGTGACAATTATGGAGCTCAGGTCCTCCTTCACAGAGCCAAGGGCCTGGGCTGGAGTGGAGATAGGAGGAGATGCCTGGAAGAGGTGTGGGGACATTTTGGATCTTGTGCCCCAACAGGAGGCCTTGGAACATGCTAATTGAATTCAGTGTTTCCCTGCCTTCAGCTGTGTGGGCCCGTAGGCCAGCTTAGCCAGGGGTCTCTTGGACATCAACACTGCCCAGCAGCCTTGGAGGCTGGACACTCTCCCTCTGCTTCAGTACAGAACTGATTGTAAATAAGTGACACTAGTCTCTCTGCTGGCCTAGTGTCTGGGAGAAACCGCCTTCAGGAAAATTTTGGAGACAGATAGCAGAAATAACAGACCCCTGGCAAGCATGGTCTTCTTCCCTTACGTCGTGGTCATGAGTGTGAAATGTATTGGTCTGGAGTCCTGTGGGGTGTGTGCTAGGGGTGGGATGCCTCAGGGAACAGTCCTGATCCCTGCCATTTCCAGGGCTACTCTGTGTTCCTCTTCCCCTCTTTCTAGTGTTGGAGCCTTTAGGAGAGATGCAATCAGAGGGGGGAAGGGAGGAGGGGACTCATAGGCTAACCAGGAGCTGGGCCTCTTGGGGGCCCTCTGGCCTTGCCACACACTGGGGAAGGCCTTCTCAACCACAGTGTCTGGAGGAGAGGCAGCTTCTTTTCAATCAAGGAACAGGTGGACTCTGCCAATTTCCTCATTACAAATACTCGGGTGGGCCATTTCCACCTCTCCTAGGAGCAGCCCTGAGAATGAAAGAACCAAGTAACCCAAACAACTGGCCCCAAATCCCTCCAGAGACTGGAGTACCTGAGAACATGCACAGCCCTCCAGAATCTATTTCTTTCCCCAAGAGGTCACCAGGAACTATGGGGCAGCTCCAGCCAGAGTGACTGGTGGGGGCCAAGCCAGTCCACGGCACCACTGCTTCCATGGGGCAGGTAGAAGGTGGGGGTTCAGTGCACACAGGGCCTCTGCAGACAGAAGAGCCAGAGGCAGACTCCGAGGAGCTCTGGAGCTGGGGGACAGGCAGGAGGCAGAAGTCATTCTACCACATGGGCTATTAAACATCACTCCCAAAGCACTGGCCCATAGTCAGCCTAGCACAAACCTCACACCAACCCCCAAGAAGGCTCGGGAGGGCTTTCTCCTGGACCTAGGACTGATTCCGTAACTTCTGAGGGGCTTATCTAACATGTGTGATTCCTCATCTGTATTCTCTTCAGTGTGTCCTCTCTGGAGATTACACTGAGTGCTGCTTTCCACAACTGCTCTATAAGCAGTCACTTTATTTTTCCAGTCTACCCTTCTTCAGACTTTCCTCAGAAAGTCTGTAGGAAGAGTAAAATTAATAGATCCGTGAGAGTGGAAGAAAGCAGGTTTTAGCTGACCCGACCCAAGCCTGTGTGCCTTTTACACCACCCTTTATGGCTTCTACTGTGGGAGGCCAGGAGAGGCTTCAAGACAGGGGAAACTGAGGCCAGGAGTTGTGCAAGGACACCAAGGGAGCTCCGTGTCTCAAAGTCTGATTCAGCACACAGACTTCCCTGGGTCCCCTGTGCTCCGCAATGTGCCATGTGAGGAGCAGGCCTCGGCCACACAGGGGTCAGGCCTGAGCTCTGGCCCCCTTTCTGCAAGGCATCTTCTAACCCTGCTGTGCACCCTTCAGAGAGTGGCTGGGAGGAAGGTGGCTCCCCGGGGGGCTGACGGAAGCACCGACCAGCCAACGCAGGGAGTCAACCCCCCCGGCAGGGAATCAACCCCGGGGCAATCACGGAGCTGCGCGTTGCCACGGGACGCCGGTGCCAGGGCTCAGAGGCGCAGGCAGCGGCGGGGAGAGGGTCGGTCTCGCTGACCTCATTCGGGGGTGCCCGAGGCGCCCCCCGGCGGGCGGGCCTCAGGGCGAAGAGGCCGAGGCGCGGGGGCCGGGGGCCGGGGGCCGGGCGCACGTTACCTCCTCTGCGCTGCGGCAGCGCGCCCGGGTCCGCCTGCCGGTCCGAGTGCGTGCCCTGCGCGGCGCGGCGCTTCTCCGAGTGCACGATCAGCAGCATGTCAATGGACACGGCGTTGCTGTCCTTCTTCAGCTCCATGGTGCCGCCTTGCTCCCCGCCGTGGCGCCGCGGCCGCTCTCGAGGCTGCCTGCGCTGCAAATGGCCCCGTGCGCGCCGCTGGCTGGCGCGGGAGACGGCGAGGGCGCGGGAGAGGGCGCTCCCCCGCCGCCGAGCCGCTGGGCGCCGCGTTTCGCTGACTCTGCCAAACACGCCATTAGGGCCTGCCCGGGAGGGCGCTACTCTAACGAAGCCGCTCTAAGTCACCTTTGAAAAGAAATCCCCAGCGGAGCCCTGCCCTGCACCCGGGCCGCGGGCGCCACAGTCGCCGGCTCCAGAGAGCCTCCCGCCCGGTGCGCTTGGGGCGCTCGTCCCGGCCTCGGGCGCTGTTCCCCAGCTGGCCCGCCCTGCCTCGTCCCCCGCGGGCTCCGGGGATTCCCGGGGCGCCTGCGGAAGCTGCTGCCAACACTGAATCTCACAGCGCTGTCAACAGTGCAAGTCCGTTCTGGAAAAGGGAAAAGAGCACGGGGTGGCCCTCCTTCTTCCCTGTGTGGGTTTTGGAGGTCGACGGCCTCCTCTGTAAGAGGGAGATGGGTAGGGTGTTGGGGTCTGGACCTCTGCGATTACGGCTGCACCAGGACTTGGAACGTGACCACTGGGCATCAACTTAGCAGTTCTTTCTGGCTTGTGGTGGAAGTCTTAACATCTCTGTTCCTTCTAGAAGCCTGGCTCATGCTTGGTGGGGCAGGGGGGAGGGGCGAGGAGAGGGCTGGGGCAGGGAGCAGCCTGCCCGCTGTGCTCAGGGAGCTGGACCCGAGAGCCCATCTATTTTTAGTGGGGCCTGGCCAGGCCAGCCAGTAGCAGCAGGGCCTTTGGCTCCGGGTCTCAGGAGTGTTTACAGCCGCATCTGCCTGGTAGTCCTTGGCACGGTGGGCCCACCCAGCCGGGGCCAGTCCCCTAACTTAAGTTTCCACCATTAATAAATGCCGTGCACGCGGAAGCCTTTGCCCTGGGACCCATCCCACTGGAGGTTAATGACCCTGGGTGGCAGCGTGGTCCCTGAGGGCTCCTACCTCCCCTTGGAGGCAGACTGTATTGTGCTAGATTGCAGCTCTAGATCTGCCACTGGATGCCCATGGGACCATGGACAAGCCGTTTCCCCCCATGTCCCCACCCCTCTCGTGGGCATTAAACACAGGCTCTCACAGGGCTGTTGTGAGAATGAAGTGTACTTGAGCTTCTTGGCGCAGAGTAAGTGCTCTCCCAATGGTAGTTGTGGTTCACGTCTCATTTTAAGGGTGAGGAAGTGGACAGGCAAAGCGACAAGTCAGTGATGGAGCCAGGGGCCGCCCAGATATACCCTCAACTTCTGAAGGTCTTTCTCCACTGACTGTGACTCAGTAAAGGCCACCACCTTGTTGCATCACCTCCACCCCCTCGCTTACTGGGCGTCCGATGAAAGTGGAAGTCACTGGTCTCTGGCAGTGCTGAATTGGAGTCCCTAGGGAGCTGAGCTGTGGGACTGGTGTAGGTGGGTGACTCCCAAGGCAGGTTTCCTCATGCAGTGAGTTCTGTCCTTTAGTGTCATGTCTGCATGTATGTGTGTGTGTGTGTGTGAGAGAGAGAGAGAGAGAGAGAGAGAGAAAGAGCGCTCATGCACACACACACACACACACACACACACACACGGCTGGGGGGATGGCTGAACCTTGCTGCTCTCTAGATGGCTAGAAAAGTAAGGGCTATGGGTTGTGCAAAGTCCCTGGGGTCTTGGAGTCTGCCCAGGCAGCATCCCCTCATCTGACCTGGGACAGCGTGTCCTAGCTCCTTCAAGGGTGTAGGTCCCAGCAAAACTTCTGGGTAGCACCTCTCACTACAGAATGGGGCTGAGTGGGAAGAGCAGGAAAGCTGAAGCCCCCTTGCCTGAATTTTCATTCCCATCCTTCTCCCTTGCTCCTTTCTGGAGAGTGTCACTGTTAGGAGCTTGCTCACATGGCATCCCTTTCCAGAGCTGCCCCTGATGGAGGCAATGATGACCTGGGGATATATCAACCAGAGGTCTAGGAAGCCGGTCTAGGGGCCTCCTGCCTCTCCAGGATGCCTGAAAACAGAGCCTTTGGAGCGGGGCTTCTCATCTGTGCTGCTATGGATGTTTGGGGCCAGAGAATTCCTTGTTGTAGGGGGGTGTCCTGTATGTTGTAGGATAGCAGCATACCTGGGTTCTACCTACTAGATGCCAGTAGCACCCACTTCCCAGTTGTGACAACCTGGAATGTGTCCAGGTGTTGACATATGTTTCCTGGGAGACAAAAATGCAGGGAAGACATTGCTTTGGAGCAAACCCATGAAATGGGGGCTGTGTCACATTGGCTGTTCTGGAAAACTCTGCTGCTCCTGGATCCTGATGCTTTCCAGAACCTGGACCCACTCCTCAGAGGTTCCCAGCCATGGCCCTCAGTCCATAGCTGGCTTCTTGGGCCTGCACAGCTGCTCCCTGCCAGCAGCATGGGCGGAAAGATGAGATGCTCTCCTCATTCTTCATACATCCCCACCGGCCCCTGTTGACCCATCCTTTCATCCACACTAGCTGTTTTGGCCGAGAGGCCCCATCACAGGAAGGTGTTGGGGTGTATCTGGAAAGGGGAGAGGGAGTAGGAGAGACTGAGGCTATGAGGTATCATTCAGAGGGTCTACGCCTTCTGTTCTACAACCCCCCCACCCCAAACCAATGAGACTGAGAACAGACCCTCAGCCTGTGATTTATACCCTGGGTCCAGCCTCATTCTGTAGAGTCACCTCTTCCTCCTTCCCTGTCAACTCACACATACGGCAGCCACAGCCATGTCCATTACTCCCCAAACACATTTACCTGGCCTTTCTGCTTCTAGGCTTTCCTCAACCTACTAGCCCCACCATCCTGCCACCATCTTGAACAACATGGAGTTCAAGAACTTCCACAATCCGACCTAACAGATTCATCCACATCCTTGTTTAGGCTTTGACAAACCAGGGGCTATCTCTATTCTCTGGCAGACCTTTAATTATCTTAATCACAATGAGTTGGAAATTTCAGGATGTGAAAAAGACAAAGAACAGTCAAAATGGCATACTGTTGCCTTTATCCTCCATTACAGGAATGCTCAGTCATGTCCTTCTGTCATCTACATGGCTTCCACCCTTTTGCTTGTAGATGGGATATATGCATGGTCCCAGTGTTCTTAGCCCTGAGCTGTCTTGGAGATGGGGAATGGTTGACAAGGGGAGGCTTGCTTCTGGCAATGAGGTTTTCACCAGAAAGGGTGTGTCCTGACTCACATTTTAGCTTTTCCTAAGAAAGAGTGATGACCACCCGTCTTAACTCTTTCAGCCCTCTCTCAGGAGGTAGGTTTCTCTCTTCTCTAGACAGATGTGACAGACAAAGCCAATACGTGGAAGGCTTTCTGCAGGCAATTTGTAGACATGCCACGGTATTCCGCATTGGTACAGTGGGGGAGGGGCGCGCAGAAAGTGGGGCAACTCCGTAAAGAGCACGGACTATGCGTAGACTCTTCACACCCTCGCTTCTGCTGATATGGACAAACTGTTACAGGAGGCACCAGAGAACTTTCCCAGAAACCTTTTCGGAAGCTGGGACGCGCTCCTTAGGCTGCCTTGACCAGCCTGGCTTGGCTCGCTCCCACTTCTGAATTTGCCATTGCTGTCACTTCTTCCTGAAATGCATGTTTGGACATTCCTGACAAGTACAGTGTGACCATCCTTTGAAGTCTGACGCTGGCCCTCACCTCCACCCTGAAGCCTTCCTGGTCATGCTGATTCTTGGAGCTCCTGGAGGATGCCAGCTCTCTGAGGTACCTCTCTTTTTAACCCCTTTCAGTTCCCCTTTTGGAATGGCATGGACATTTAAAAGTTAGTTTGAGGGGGCACCTGGGTTGCTCAGTCATTAAGCCTCTACCTTCGGTTCAGGTCATGATCCCAGAGTCCTGGCATTGAGCTCCCCGGCTCTCTGCCCAGCAGAGAACCTGCTTCTCCCTCTCCCTCTGCCTGCCACTCTGCCTACTTGTACTCTCTCTCTCTCTCCCTCTCTGTCAAATAAATAAATAAAGCCTTCAAAAAATAAATGTTAGTTAAAAAAAAACAAAAAACAACTCTTCCAAACTACCTCAGGCCTCTTATATTTCATAGCACAGTGTATGATGAAGTGATTGCCTGGCCTCAGACCGCATGAAGCTCTTTGGAGGGCCAGGTCATGGACTTCCTCATTCTTGAATTTCCTCCCATCTTCCTCCTCCACCCCCCACTCTGGGCCTTCCATGTGTATCGCACACAGGAGGTGCTCAATAAATGTTTGACTCAAACTGGACAGAATGAACGGTCCCTGCCAGTTACGACTTCCCCCTGTAGCCTGAAGGCGTACCAGCCTTCTGGAGGTTTATAGCATTTGCTTTTCTGTGCCTTTCTCTCAGACCGTTAGGGAATGGAAGAGGAGGTTAACCGAGGACAAGCAGCTCTAAAGGCACCTTCTCCCACTGCTGACAGAACCATCTGGAGCATGAATTTGGGGAGTGCTTAGTTCTAACAGCACTGCTCAGTCCCATGCAGCCGCCTCCGCCCCGCCCCAACCAGGAGCCAGAAGCTGTGACTTTCCTGTTAAACACCATTCCCTTTCCCAGCCTTTCTGACCTGTCTCTCTCCCTGACCGGCCCGACAGCCCGTTTCAGTATTTCTATCTATGACGCCTTCATTGGTTCTCCCCATTTTTCCTGTCCACAGCTTAGTACAATCCCATCTCCTTGCACATCACAATGTGCAAATGCAGGAACACTACATCCCAAGTCCCGGGGAGTTTAAATTTTGGAGTCTCTATACACTATGGCATTCTTGGCCTTTTCCTGTGGATGGAGATGATGAGAATCAATTTGTCTCTCACCACCACTTCCAAAATATCTCCGGACATGCCAAGAGAGGTATCCAGTGGCACATGAAAGCCCATGGAGAGATTACCTCTTCAGCTTCGCCAAGTGTTTATTGCCGAGTTATTGAAATGCCCCTCGCGTATTCCTCGGTCCGCCTCTCTGAGGGAAACAAGAGTCCTCACACGGACTTCCCGTGGCCCAGTTTCTTCCCTGGTGCTCAGTGATTCCTGTACAGAAGACTGCATTTTTGACTTCCACAAACTCACAGATTCCCACAGTAGCTGAAGGCTGGGCTGACGCCTTTATGCCCATTTTACTGACACTGAAACAGGATCAAGAAATGGGATTGCGCAGTTTTCCCAGGGAGTCAACATTGGCTTCTAGATGGGCCCATGGCTCCCACCAAGCCCAACATACTTGCCGTCCTGCCTGCTTCAGTGAAAAGGGGCACAGAGGTCTTTCTCACCTGCCGGCTGAGATTTAGGCCAGGCTCTCCAGAGGCAGGGCCCAGGGCAGTGCTCTTAGTGACATGTGTCGCCCAGAGAGAGAGCACGCACACCTGGGTGCTGGGAGATTGTCTAATGAGGTGGTGAAGAGGGCCAGCCCTGGGAGACAGCCTTAGAGTGTCTGCGTGAAAACACAAAGGAAGCCAGAACAGCCTTGTGATTATTCCTGAAGACCCCTGCAACTGTCGGAAAGAGGCGTTGTGCCTGTTGACCCCAGATGGGATGGGCACCATGGCCTGGATCCCAGGGGGCCAGTTTCCAGTCAGTGCAGCCTCCAGCCTTGCCTGTCCCTGGGGCACAGCTTCTAATAAGAGCCACGGGTATTTTTAGTCTCACGTGTGCAGGCACAGGACAAGGGGAGCTGGACAGGAACGGCTAGTAAGCCACGGTCCTTATTAAGTTGGGAAGGGTGAAATGAGGGGGAGGACAGGGAGCCCAGTGGAACTTTTGCACATGTCTCATTTTCAGAGAACTCTTTTTCCATAATTCACCGAGAAAGATTGAGGTCAGGGTGATTATGCATAGTCCCAGTTAGAGACGTCTGAAAGTGGGACGTGCTCCCCTGCTGGGGCCTGCAGGTCCCATTCCAACAGACCCCACTCTACCCTCTGAGAGACAAGGTTAGGCAGAAGGGGTGGTCAGCTTCTGTGCTTGGCTCCCCAGGTGGGGGTAACCCAAAAGGACCAGACGAGAAGCCAATTCCCAACGAGACCCTCGCAGCCCAGCAGAGACTTGAGGAGTATCAACTATTATCCTGATTTCACAGGTGAGGGAATGGAGGTTCAGAGAGGTGCAGACCCTTGTGCAAGGCCACACAGCTGGGAAGTGGTAGAGCCGGGATTCAAGCTCAGTGCCCTAGATCAAGGTCTACCATTGTTTTCCAATACATCCCTCTTTCCCCGAAGTGACAGTCAGAGTGTCTAAGACTCATTATCCATTTTATTTAAACACAGGCATTTTTTCCTATGCCAACTCTGTGCCAGGAATTCTGTCCCTGGAATGAGCAGTGAGGACGGTACAGTGGCTCTCAAGACCTCTGGGCTTAGCGACGGCGGCATAGAGACAACTCACAGCCGAACCTCGGCATGCAAGCTTGCCCTGTGGCAGAGGTAGACCAGGAGGTGAACTTGAAATTTTGACATGTTTCCAGCCTTTGGTGTTGAGCACGAGGACGGTCAGCTCTGCTAGCATAGTCAGTTCCCTTCTCGGCAGCATCTTTCCAGGATGAGACTGGTGGAAGTGGCCAGGGAGGGGCCGGGGTGCCCTTGGCCTTTCTCCAGTCCTGTGGTTCTGAGCCCCGGGATGCTGACAGCCTGGGGGCTGGACTCCCCAAGCCAGTGCTTGGCAAATCTGCAACGAAGATAGTACCAGGCTTCAGCTGCTGTCAGCCACTCCCTTCCTTCCCCGCCACATCTTCACAGTGTGAGAGCAGAAGAAGACAGTGAAAACATTGATTTGGGATGAAAAGCATCGACGTGAGCTCTCTGCACCTCCCTGCCTCAGTGCAAAGCCAGCCATGACATGTGCTTCTGTCCGTTTATCCTCCAACAATCCATGCTTTCCCATACTCCCTCACATCCGTCCATCTGGGCTGTCCAGCCCCCCCCCCTTATCCCTCCATCTCTCAGTCTCCCTCTCAACCTGAGCATCACCCCTCAATCTCTCTGCCAGCCCCATTCTCCTACCCCTTGCATCTAACTGGTTCCACCCATCCACTCATTCATCTCTTCGCCCATTTGCTCCCCACCCCACCCATTACCATATCCTTTGTCCCACCCAGAACCAGACACTGTGCTCCAGGCCTTGTGTCTGGTGGTGTGGGGACACAGAGATGAGTGAGTCTCTCTCATAGTTGACCTAGAAAATAGTGCGGATCCACTGTTGAAGGGAGCGGTGGAATCGGAGTCCTGGGGAGATGAGGGAGAAGAGGGGGCTGTAGGAGCCTCAACCAAGATACTTAGACCCTGCAGTTTGGGAAGATGATAATGGACAGAGAAAGAGAGGGCGGATGGCGGGTAAGAAAGGCAGGAAATAAGAAAAGCAGGCAGGGAGAGAAGGACGGAGGGAGGAAGGGAAGAAAAAATATGTTCTGGGTACCTGCTCTGTGCTGGACCCGTGCTAGGAGCTTTCACTAGTCTTACTTATTCCAACAACCTTTTGAGGTAGTTCCCTGCATTTTAGAGATGAGGACCTGGGACTCAGGGCACATGTTCCACATGAATAAAACATGAAGAGCAAGACGAGACTGAACAAGCTTGCTAACACAGAGCATCAGAATGAGAGCCTGAAGCAAACAGGTCCAGGACAAGTGGAAAGCATGCCGTCTGACAGCTAACTTCCAGACCGTGTTGCCTGGAGTGTGTTTGACTAGGAACACACAGGCACTCCTATGGTGACCAGCGAGAAGGAGGTTGGGCAGGGGAGGGGGGTGGGGGGGGCGTGCACTGCTGTTGGAGTCTGATGCCTGATTGTACCTGTTTGATGTGGAACTGGAGCATCCCTTGGTGGCTGGGCCAGATCCAGCGTCCTCTGGAAGATTTCTGGCCCTGGAGTCTCTCTGCGAGGATGCACCAAGCGCCTTAGGTGGAGGAACAGGCATTGGCACACCAGTCCAACGTCCAGCTTTGCTTTGCGTGTCTGGTCCAAGCTCTCCTCCTGAGAGGCTGGGGGCTCTGGAGTTCCAGCATAGCCCCAGGAAAGAGAGCTCAGCTTCCCCCCCCTCTGTTAGGGCTTCAGCCAGGGGTCCATGAGCCCCAGCCCTAGGCCCCTCTGGCACGCAGGAGGTGCAGTTTTCCACTGACATATCGCTCCCGGCACTTTCTGGATCCATACCCAGTTCTCGTTGTTTGGTGCCACTAAATTGTTCCCTGGCCACCTGGTGAACTGTAAGTGTTGACAACCACCGTCCCAGGGCTGGAGGACTTCCAGATGGTTAGGTGGGTGGCCCAGGCAACCACGGGCTCTACGGACATTCACGGAGAGGGCCCTGGGTGGGGTCAAGTAGCTCTGCAGTTTCTAGAAGGAGCTATGGAGCTCGTGGAGTGGGAGATATGATGGCACTGGGTGGGTGGGGGGGCATGCAGTTGAGAGATTCTAGAATTACACAGGTCTCATTCACATGAGCCCTGCTGTCTCCTCCAAACTTGCAGGTCTTCTGTTCTCTGAAGTCAGTCTGTCTGCCTGTCTGTCGAGATACTATTTGGCTTTGGCTTTGCCTACCCTGCAGAGTTTAGGGGAATGGAATGCAGGCGCCCAGGTACTGGAGCTGGGTCCCGTGGCCCCAGAGTGGCTGGGAAGAGGGGATGTGTGTGCAGAGGGGCTGCTCGAGGCTCCAGTTACCTCAGCCGTCCTTCCTCCTCAGCTTTCTCCCTCAGCATGACCAGGCCACCCACCTGCCAGCTCAGCTGTCCTCCTTGCTCACCATGTAATTCCTGCCAGGAAGAGAGGGGGGAAACATGAGCCAGCTTTCTCCCACTGCATCCTGCCTGTCCTCCCTCCAGCCAGGAGGGATGAAGGGAGGGGGCTGGGGACAGGGAAGGGTAGGCCCTGGAGGAAGCTCCCAGGCTCAGTGGCCTCCTGGATGCATGAAAACCACAAAATTAAGGCCTTCCATCTGAGCCCACATGGCGGGGACTGCTCTCGGCTCCTCTGGCATTTGGACACCTGCTAGGCCGGTTCCATCCAGCAGAGCCTCTCCTGCCTCCCCTAGGCTCTGCCTTCCCCTTCACTTCCCTGGGTCTGGGGTGGGGGTGGGGGGTCCTGCTGGCTGTTTTTGCTTTCACCCTAAAAGGTCACTTATGAGGCAGCTCTAGTCCCAGCATTGCCAGGCAAGTGGGAGCCTCAGTCTTCTGATCTGTAACCTGGCCGCAGTGATGTCCACAGCCCAGGGTAGAAGACAAAGTGAGAGGGTGCAGGGTGCCGCCCAGCAGGTGGCTGGCACTCGGCAGTGCCTGTTCCGAAATGAGGCCAGTTCTGTCCCCGAATGTGGGATACGACCACAGACAGGCAGCCACTCCCTCACTGTGAGGACACCTCTGGGACACAGGATGGGAGGAGCAAGGACAGAAACAGCCCCCGTGCGTGCACGTCACTATGGGGTCTCAGGAATATCGGGGGGCAGTGTGTATAAGGAGGTTCTCAAGACAGTGCTGTCCATCTGTGCCCTCCTCGAGCAGCCTACCTCCCACCTGCAGCACAGGTTCCTTTAAAGCAATCCCAGGGGTGTGTGTGGGTGTGTAACGAAGCCACTTGGGGTCCCCCACTGGTGCGATTGGAAGCCTCATGTCACCTTTCTGGGCCTTGGTTTCTCTTCCGAACAACGGGTGTGTTGATTCCTGCCTGATGCAGCTGTTCTGAATTCAGAAGCTGGTCTCCTCCACGGCACACAGGCAACGAGGGATCCTGTGACATCCGCCCCCTCTTCCCCATCCAGTGCAGAGGTTTGCCCCAGGTTGCCTTGGGGTCTGCTCCAGGGAGGAAGGGAGAGGAATGGCCAGAACACAGGATGGGCAATGGGCGTGGGGAGCCCTGGCTTCTCACCAGAGTCCGGCACTCTCTGCAGACTGAGGTCTGGCTGGGCTAGCCTAAGGTCCGCAGCACAAGGCCACTGTGCGTCCTACACTACTGGTCTGGGAGAAACCAGGCAGAGGACATCAGGGCTCTTCTGCCAGCCTGGCTTCTTCTCCCCCATGTCCTGGTATGAAAGGGGGAGCGGGTGAAGGTCTGTGTCCATGGAGGAACCCCGGATACCAAGGCTGTGCCTGGGTTAAGCTTGTTGGGTGGAAGTCTCTCCCCCCACCACTGCATCCCCCTGCCCTTCCCCTGAGGCCTCTGGTCCCTGGAGAGGCTGTTGCATAAGCAAAGTGGGGACCTTGCCTCTCACAGGGTTACCTGAGGCAGGCTGGTCTGGGGCTGGGCCAGGCCCTGGAGCACAGTGATGACAGGGACCCGTTGATGGCAGGACAGTTTGCACTCCCCAGGTGGTGGCTGAAAAGCTGCCACTGAGGGAGGAGCCTGTGATGACATGTGCCTCTGGCCAAGGCCTGACAGCCATCTGTTCCCAGCCAGCAGCCTGGAGGCCTCCAGAGACAGAGAAGACAGGGAAAGGAATACAAAGAGAAACCGGGGATACAGAGACAGAGTCAGGGACACAGAGACAGAGAGAGACAAAGAGGTGGAGGGACAGAGAGAGGAGAGAGGAGAGAGAGAAAGAGGCAGGCAGAGAAATAGCAGGACTGAGAGAAAGACAGACAAAGAGAGACAGAAGAAGAGAACAATAGGAACAGAGGAGCAAAGAGAGTAATCAACAGAGAGAGAGAGAGATGAGAGCTAGAGCCATGGAAGTAGAGAGATAGGGGAAGATGGACATGGAGAGAGAGACCCAGTCAGGGAGAGAGATAGAGAGAGACCGATTCCTGGAGGTGGTAGATAAAGAGGGGGCGTGTGCTAAGGTAGCTGGGGTTGGAGGAGGAGATGGACAAGAGTACTTCTTCTGGTCAGGCTCCTGGTGGAAGGAGAGGCCTCATAAACCATGGTCCTTTCAGCCTCAGCACATTGAGAGGAAAGAAGTCACACTTGACCCTGGGCTCCTGGGTCTGGGGTCCTGATGGTGGTTCTCAGGGGTTAGTGGGCAGCAGAATCACTGGGGGGTACATTCAAGTTCAGGTGCCAGGCCCATCCCCGGAGTCTGACTGGCTGGTCAAAAGGAGGCCAGGAATCTGCATTTCCATCAGGCTCCCCAGGAAATTCTAGTGTAGGGTCACACCAATTACATTCAGAAACATCACCAGGAGGAGCCAGGAGTGGGTCCCCCTGTCCCGTCCCCGCCTCCCCACCCTGTGGGTCCTGGGTGGGCAAGGGCAAGGGCTCTGAGGGAACTTTCTCCACAGAATTGGAGGCTTCCCATACCCCTTGGTTCACCAGCCAGTGCCCCAGGAAGGGTTGGGGCCCTCTGTCTACCCCTGGATGGACAGACGGGGAGGCACCTTGGAGGTCACAAGTCAGTCCCAACCACTATGCACTTGAGGAAACTCAGCAGCCGGGCCAAGGCCATAAAGACAAGATGACAGTTAATTTATCTAGCTCGGGCTGTGGCCCGGGTTCTGTGCTGAATATTATTTCCATTCATTGCCTAAACAGGGAAAAGGCCATCACTGTCTCTACCTTAGAGGTCAAGAAATGAGGCCGAGATGACAAGTGACCTTCCGGAGGGCACACAGCTAGTAAATGGCAGAGCCTGGACTGCCCCCCATGTCTGTCTTACCCTAACACCCATGCTCAATTCCCAGCTTCTCCCCTATTTCTGTTAACGGTTCTACTGGCTCTCAGGTGGAGATCCCAAATGCAGCTATCTTAGTTCCTCCCCTGTCCTCATCCAATCAGTGTCCCAGGCCCACCAGTGCCAGCTCATGGCGGTCGTGGCAGAAACCAGTTTCCCGCTGTAATAGCTCATCCCCAGGTCAGCCTTCATCTCTCTAGCGCGGACCCAGGCAGTACTCTTCAAACTCATCCCCCCGCACCCCCAAACTTCTTACCTACACCTGTTGAAGTGAAGAGGAGGATTTTAGGTAGCTTTCTTTCCAGACAGTTCTAGAAAACAGAGCCTGGAGCAGATTCTTGGGCTAACACTTTCTGAGAGGGGTTGGGGTGGGTTGTAATCCCAGGACAGCAGGAGGCAAGGGGGAATGGTTTCAGGGCAATGAGAAGGGGAAGGACATTTGGGAAGCTGTGTCACTCAGCTGGCCATAGTCTCAGGAAGCAGAGCCCTTTTCCTCAGGCACACGGGCTGTTTCCAAAAAAATGAGTGGGATGTCATTCCTTGAAATGGTGTCTCTCAGCAGCTCACAGAACACAGGAAAGAGTTTACTTACTCTTGCTGATTTATAACACAGGATACTTTGAAGGCTAGGAATGAACAGCCAGGTGAAGAGATCTATAGGGTGAGGACTGGAAGGCTCCCAAGTGAGGGAGCTTCTGTCTCTGCCAAGTTGGGGTGCGCCACCCTCCCGGCACGTAGACATACTCCCCGACATGGAGGCTCCCTGAGCTCCGTGCTTCTGGACTTTTTATGGAGGCTTTCCCACACAGTCATGACAAATTATGAACCCATTTCCTTGCTCCAGTCCCCTTCTCTGGAGGATGGTGGGGCTTAATCATGGCTTGGATTTTCTGGTGACCCACTCCCATCCAGGAGGCCTCCCAGAATCCTCTCCTCCTAGCCTTTTGTCACCCAAGAAATTACAAGGGTTTTAGGAGCTTTGTGTTGGGAACTGTGCTCAGAGGCCAAGTATTAGCGACACTGGAGGCAGAGATTAATATGTATATATATATATATATATATATATATATATATATTTTAGTATTTCACAACTCAGCAGTATGAAAAACCTAGTGGAACCATGGGTCCAGCAGTATGAAAAACCTAGTGGAACCCAGAGCTATGGGTCTGCGTCATGGGCATATCTGCCTAGTGACACATCCTGGAAGAGGACTCCTTGGCTCCAAATGAGGCAGCAGGCAAACCTTGTGCTCCAGCCACTGAGGAAGGACTTTCGGGCAGCCGCCACACATCAGCTCCCAGGCCTCTGCTCAGACCTTCCTGATGAAGTGCCATGACCTGGAGATGTGGTCCTCCAGGGTGTGCTCAGGGGCTACATTGTGGGGCTGCCCTGGAAGGAGGAGCTTGGGGCCTATAAAATCCAAGTCTGTACTTTGTGAACTTTTGGGGTGCTCTGACATGCTGCTTCTCCTGTGACCCTGGCTATGGTCATGGATGGAGGAAGCCATGAAGCCCATGACCATGGGTCTCCCCATCTATGCAGCTGTCTACCTCAGTGTGAGGAGGAAGGTGAGGACTGAGAAAGGTTGTCCTGGTGTGAGCCAGTAAAGAGGGGAGCTGCCAGGTGGCCCTTGACCCCCAGGAGCTGGGTCCACCCAGAGCAGGGAGGACATATAGGGGGTGGCAGTATGAGTTCACTGCCGCCTTGATCTTTATTTATTTTTTTTAAGATTTTTTATTTATTAATTTGACACAGAGAGAGCATAAGTAGGCAGAGAGGCAGGCAGAGAGAGAGGGAGAAGCAGGCTCCCTGCAGAGCAGAGAGCCCGATGCAGGGCTTGATCCCAGGACACTGGAATCATGACCTGAGCTGGAGGCAGAGGCTTAACCCTCTGAACCACCCAGGCACCCCCCGCCTTGATCTTTAAAACAAGGAGCTGCTTTTAGCAAAGTGGACCCTCCCAACTTCTGAATGGCTTTCTGTCCAAGTGGTTTCCTGTTAACTCCCATGATAAAATACTTTCTGTTTCTTCTTTTCACTGAACTCAACTGTTCTTCAGGTGGACTTCCAAGTACTCACATCTTACAGATTTCCACAGAGGTGAGTGCACTCTCTACTTTTCCCTTGGACTGGTTCCTTCTTAATAAAGCACATCTTATTGCTACTTTCCTATCAAGAGGCCACCATCTTCCCCTCTAGTTCCACCACCATCACCACCACCCTCTTCATCACCATCATCATCTCTACTTCTACCTCTATATCATCTCCACCCCATTACCCTCTCCACCACCATCACCCCCTCCACCATCACCATCACCATCTCCTCCTCTATCTCTACCTCATCTCTACCCCATCACCCCCTCCACCACCATCACCATCTCCACGCCATGACCCCCTCCATCAGCGTAACCATCTCCGCCCACCACCATCGCCAGTACTACGTTTACCTCTACCACCAACACCACCTCCACCACTAACACCATTTCCATCACCTCTACCACCTTCACTCTCACCCTAACACCCAAAAGAATTTGTCTTATATCTCACAGACCCTCAATCTTTGAAGTTGCGGGTAGTGAAAAAGGCAGACTCTACAGTAGGCAGAGGAATACAGACCATGGATTTGGAGGAACAGCCTTTTTCTCCTCTTCATGAGCCTGTTTTTTGGGATTCTGGTCAGACACTGTGCTAGGGTGATGTCCTGGCTGCTTCTTCTACCCACTCCTCCAGCCCTGATGCCTGTCAGCCCCATAACACAAAGGTCTGGCAGTGCAGGAATGACCAGCGGTTCTTGGGCCCCACTCTATGGTCGGTTTGCCTAGAATGGGTGCACCAGGCTGTTGACAGCCGCTATCTGCCCTGATTGATCAGCTCCTGTGCGGTGTGGATCATTAAGCATTTTGCATAACACCAGTGCTGCCCCAGGCTAACTGTGCCTCAGTTCTTGTTACTTATTGATCAGGCTGATGGTGATTTCAGGCACAGTAAAACTCTTTAGTCATTGTTCCATCATTTCTGACGGACTGAAATGCCTGGGTAATTGGGTCAAAGATCTTAAGTAAAAATAGTGCCAGTGCGTCTTAAAAAGATGGAATTTAGGGACTGAAGAATAATTTCTGAGCACGAGAAAAGGTTTTTATCTATTACTAACTAGATAAACCAACCTGGAGATGATTTTTGAGGCTCTACGAGGTATTTTCACAAATAGTTTTGCAAGTTATTTGCCTCTAATATGAAAACACTCCTCCCAAAGCCACACACGGCTGCTCGCCAGGGGCCAGGAGTAGGGGAAAATGGGGGAGTGACTGCTAATGAGTACAGGTTTTTGGTGGGGAGATGATGGAAATGTTCTGGAATCAGACAGAGGTGAGAGTTGCCCAACATGGTCAATATAGTTAAAATAACTGTCAAATTTTAAAAGGGTGAATTTTATAAGTGAATTATATCTGTTTTTAAAAAGAAGAATAAAAAAAGGTGCATCTGTTTGAGAATGGGGTCAACAGAGGAATCTGAGACAGGAGACAGAGGGAGAGAAGCCAGATCCTGTGATCCGGCTTGAGCCCCTAGATCGGGCCGTGCCAGAAGTCAGACTACCCTGGAATGTTTCAGTTACATGAGCCAACAGATTCTCCATTTCTTAGGTCAGGGTAGATCAGGCTTTCTGTTACTTACCCCCAAAGGATCCCAGGCTGGCACTCATGACCTCTGACTTCCCTGGGGTTGGGCCTTTCAGGCAGCACTTTTTGCTCCTGTCCTCCACATTTACCCCTGCTGGTCCGAGTTCATGCTTCTCCCATTTAAAAATTAGTCCTCCCCCGATTCTACTGCATACCCCTTTGTCTTCCCCATTTCACTCACATGTCCCAGAGCATGGTCCATATGTGCTAGTCTGCTTCCTAGCCACCCCGTCCCCTCTTCCCACAGGGCCTGGGTCATGGCCCACAGTCCATGGGCACTCTACTGCCCCCCTGTGGCCAACCCTTGCCACATCCTGTCCTCCCTGGCTTCCTGGGGAGGTCCCTTCACTGTCCCCTCATTCCTGGACACTTGCGCCTCCCCTGACCCTGGGCTAGGCCTCTGCTCTGATCTTCTGATCCCTCTTCCTGGGCTGCTGCCTCCATGCTCCATTTCGGGACTAAGAACTGGACCCCCTACCAGCATGGCTGACTTGTCCTCCTCTAACCCCCTTCTCTTTCTCTTTCTGAGACACCCTCATGGACCCAGCACTCTCTCCCCCTCTTCATATAGTCACCCGGTCACCTCATGCCATCATGTCTTTTGTAAGTATTCTTGGTGTCCTTGCTCTCTCTGTATCCCCATCTCTATGGCCCCCGGTCCTGTCTGCTCATGGCTCACTTTCCATTCTTCCCTCTAGAGTTCTCCCCTCCGCTTCCACCTCTTGCTGGGCTCAGGTTTAAACCACAAATCTAAGTATGCTACTCCCTGCTCAGACCCACATGGGATCAAGTCCAAGGCCTTGGCAGGGCACCTGAGCCTCCCGGCACTCAGAAGTATCCTTTGTCATCTCTACTTAGGCATAAGCTCATCCGACCTAGAACTGCTGGTTGGTTGCCATGGGGACCACACTGCCCCATGTCCTTCTGCATGTGGTGTCCTCCTATCTTCAGCCCCCTCCGAGGACATTCCTACTCCTTAAGACTGGACCAGGTGATGCTTTCCTGGACTTGCCATCCCATGTCGATCCACCCTCCACTTCCATTCAGGCCAGGTCATGTGCTCTCCTGGTTTCCATAAGGTGTTGGGCTTATCTCTGAGAGACTGTTGATAAATTGTTTAAGCGGTTTCACATCTATGCATACTGTGTGCTTCTGGAGGGCGAGGCTGCGTGCCTAGCATAGTGCCGGGCACATACCAGCTGCTTAGTCGATGCTTAATGAAGGGACAGGGTGAACTGTGACAGCTCCCTGGCCACTCACCATGTTCCAGCCACCACTCTAAGACCTTATCATATATGACCCACTTAAACCCCACCACAGCCTTATGCAGTGGGTGCCATAATGGTTTCCATTTTACAGATGAGGACACTGAGGCACAGTGAGGCTAAGAACCTTGTCCAAAGACGTGCGGCTGGATTCAAACCCAGCTCTAGGGGATGGCTGGTACCCACCACCTTGTGCTGCTTCTGCAGATCTGCCCACACCCATCATAGACTTCTGCCCTGCCTCCCCCACCCTGGGAATGCCAGTGCCTGGTCATGTCCGCCACATTGCTGGGGACTCAGCTCAGGCCACACCTGTCCCTCTGCAGAAGCAGTTCCCCAACCCAGCAGGGATGAACTCTTGACACATACCATTCACTGGAACAAAGTACAACACCCACCCCCCAGAGCTCATTCAGGTCCTAGGAAAAGTACAGCTTGTGACATATGGACCCATGAGACACCGGCTCTTAAGAAATGCCACCAACGATAGTCATGCATTTGGAGAAGTTCTCTTTTGGTGGGGAACATGTTCGTTTACTCGAAAAAGAAACACGAGTTTTAATAACTTTCCCTTATTTGACATAATTATGGTTCACAGTTCACAGGAGGCTGCCCCGTATTTGCTTTATCTTTTTTTCTTTTAAAGATTTTATTTATTTGACAGACAGAGATCACAAGTAGGCAGAGAGGCAGGCAGAGAGAGGAGGAAGCTGGATCTCCGCTGAGCAGAGAGCCCGACGCAGGGCTCCATCCCAGGACCCTGGGATCATGACCTGAGCCGAAGGCAGAGGCTTTAACTCACGGAGCCACCCAGGCGCCCCTGTATTTGCTTTATCTTATTTGCTCTCCCCTGCTTCCCCGTGAAGTGTTGAGGACAGGTTAGCCCCGTAGTCCGGAAGGGACAACTGTGTGTCAGCAACACTAAGTCACTTGCCCAAGGGTCATCAGGACGGGGTTTGTTGGTTCGAAGCTTGCACTTGTTCCTTGCTTGATGGAAGCGTCTGAGTGCTCTCTGGCCGCACAGCGACCTGCCGTACAGCATGGCTCGGGCCGGGGCCGGCGGGTGACAGAGGAAGTCCCACCCTCAGGTGTCTCAGTGCAGCCAGGGGCCTGTCCCTGGGGATTAGGACTGCAATATACGAATTTGTGTGTATGTGTGTGTTGGGGGGACACAATTGAGCCCATAGAAATGTATATGTTCTTCAAAGAGAAAAACACAACTATTTTGTTGAAACAAGAGCCCAGGGGGGAGCCCTTGCGGGAGGGCAGTACCGTTCAGCATGTTTTGAAGTCCTGACCTTCAGTGCCTCAGAATGTGACTGTATGTGAAATAAGACCTTTAAAAGAGGTAATTAAGGGAAAATAAGGCCATTATGGTGGCCCTAATCCAGTGAGACTGGTGGCCTCTTCTTATAAAATGCACCCCTAGGTGCACGTCTGGACAAAGGGCCATAAGAGGCAGAAAGGCGCCCTCCCCCCAGCCCCCGGAAGCTCAGGAGAACCCCGCCCCGGAAGCTCAGGAGAACCCCGCCCCACGGACACCATGATTTCAGACTTCTGGTCTCCAGAGCTGGGGAACAATAAATGTGGGTAGTGTCGGCACCCCTGGAGCAGACGAAGATATAGATACGTTTTAGAAAAGCCCTGTGTTGGGATGCCTGGGTGGCTCAGTCAGTTAAGTGACTGCCTCCGGCTCAGGTCATGGTCCCAGGGTCCATGATTGAGCCCCACAGTGGGCTTCCTGCTCAGTGGGAGGCCTGCTTCTCCCTCTGTCTGCAGCTCCCCCTGCTTGTGCCCTCTTTCATTCTATCTGACAAATAAATAAATAAAATCTTCAAAAAATATATATAAAAAAAATTTAAAAGCTCTGTGTGACCATCTATTTGTGTTCAGTTTTCGATAGTCCTAGCCTTGTCAGCACTGCGAAGTTTCCCGAAACACAGGCCATGGAGGAACTGTGTGAGGAACATCGAGGAACAGTCCTGCGAAGGCACCATCCAAGGAGGCTGTGAGGGGAGCGACACAGGGACCAGGTGAGGATTCTGGACCATGGTGAGCATGTTCCACAGGGCCACTCCGCACCCCACCCCCCCCCCGCCCCGAGAGCTCTGGGCCGACAAGAAGACTTTCCTGAGCCAGTCTCCTCTCCAGCTGGTTGAGCCTGTGCACACATATGACCCAGTCCCCCTCCCAGTTCAAGATGGTCATTATTCCCTGGCAGGAGAGGGTAGAGAATTTCCAGCTTAGTGGGGTTATGAGACATTCATGTTTCAGACTGAGAAGGTCCAAAGCCCCCCACCAGTCTCTTTCCACTGAAAAGCTTTAACACAAAAGGCCCTTTGGTTTCTTGGCAGGACTGGAGCTGGTGGCCAGGCGAAGAGGCGGCTCTGAGATCTGAAAGGGCCTGGGACCGCCGGCTCACAGAAGAGGCGGCAGGAGCTCTATGAGGACTTCAGCGCGAGCCTTTGAAACTTTCTGCAGTACAAGTCTGTTTAGAGTCTGCTTCTGAAGCCTGCTCTCTTTCAACTCTGGTCTCTTAATTCGTCCCCCTGCCCCAGTGGCAGAGCCCATAGGAGCTTTGCAGGCTAGCGGCACTTGTCAGTGAAGCCCGGGGACAGGTGGTTCTCAGGACAGAGCCCCGGGAACACACAGGGATGGGCCTCGGGATGAGGGACGAGGGACGAGGCTCGGGATGGGGAGAGCTGGACAGAAAGGGGAGGTGGGCCCTCTGCAGGCCCAGCTCCTGGGAGGGCCCTTTGATTTTGAGGAGAGAATCAGGAAAGCAGGTCCTTTGAGGAAGACATGCACAGAGGGGGATGAGGAGGTATGGAATTAGCCTTCCATGACCGTTCGAGGGAGAACATGTCACTTTGTTCTGTGGCACTTTGTGAACTGTGGGTTGAGGGACTATTACTCTGCTACCGTTGGGAACCAGCTAAGAAATCGTGGGTCGCGGGAGCACCGGCCAAGCACAGGCAGGAGGCCCAGAAGCCACAGAGAGTCAATTAAGGCAAAGGATCTTAATCTTGGGGTGCATATGGTGCCAGGGCAGGGAGAGAGGCTTCACGGAGGCTACAAGCCTGTAGAAATCACATGCAAAGGTGTGGTTACTTTTCCAGTAACCACAGGTTACTTTTCCTGCCTGGAAGTTACAGCAGGAGATGGCAGAAACTGGGAGAAGGGGATCAGCATGAAAACTGTTTGGAGTCTATCCATCTCTGTGGGGAGGGCAGAGCAACTGGATCCAGGGGATGATGCTGGCTGTAGGCACAGAAATATCTCCCAAGAGAAGGAAGGCCGTTCAAAGCCACGGAGGTGTACCATTTATTGGCGTAGCAAGTACTTTACCGGCACAATCTCAGTTCCCACTGCTGCCCCGTGGGATGTGAGTATCATGGCCCCACTTCGCACTGGGAGAAACCGGGGCTTGGAGCAGCTAGAAATTTGCCCAAATTTGCCCAAAGTCACCCAGCTAACAAACCTTGCAAGAGTAGCAGCCCGGTTCTGCGGGCCCTTGGCCTGTTCTCATTTTGCTCTGCGTGCTGTTTGGAGGGTTTATGCCTCCAGATGGGCCAGCCCACTTTATTCTGCACTCAGTGAGCAGCCCTCTGGGGGCCCAGAAGGTGAGTCTTCTGGGCAGGAATTCTCTATGTGATACCAGAGACTGGGGATCTGGTCCAATCTGTTTCCTATTACTCTCAATAAATGGTCTTTCTGAGTCACCCATTGTTTCATTTGAGAGCAGGTTAGGAGAATTGGTTCCCAAATCCTGCTACTCTGGGTGCCCCAGGGAATTGAAGTGTGGGGTCAGCTGGTCACTCTGGGTATCTTTCAGCCTACATAGACATAATTGAGAAATGAGTGTGCAATTGTCTTGGGAGCAGTTGGTATCAGGTACCAAGGGGAGAAAATGTATACCAAGAGCTACAAATCATCCTTAACTGGAAAGCCTAGGCCCTGAGAGCCAGCAGCAAAAGCTCTAAGCAGAAGGGATTTGGTGGGGACTTGAGGGTGGGCAGAAATGGCAGGAAGGGGAGCAGGCCATGTTCTTTACTCCTTCTGAATTGCTGCATTTATGTCTCTAGAACACCATTGATAATAAGTATTTACTAATAACCTACAGGACGTGAATGATTTCTGAGTACTTCATGCTTTTGACCTGTTTGTTCCTATTCTCGTCCAAGCCACCATCCGTTGGCACTGGGTCCCTCCGGGATAACGATGGTGAAGATGAGAGCAAACACTCATACAGAGCTTACTGGATGTCAGGCACTGTTCTGGGATGTTCCTCAATCAGGACTCACAGCGACCCTCAGAGGAAGGAACTATTACCCTCTTATCTTACAGATGAGGAAACCACGGCCCCGCGAGATGGAGTGATGGGCCGACGTTGCGCAAGTAGGCAGGAGTGGGAGAAGGGAGGGCAGACCGTGGGCAGGTGTCTCACTTGGCACCTGGGTGACAGAGAGTCGCTGAAGGGCTTGGGGAAGGGACCTTAGATTCCATGGACAAAACAACCACAGTTTTGTTTTTAAACCTGTCTGAGGATTAGTAAACTATTATTCGTATCCCATCTCTGAAAGGCCCAATGGGAGAGATGAGCTGCAGCCCCACCTGGGAATTCCTCAGGAGAAGGGGCGTGGGAGGGGGTGGGGGTGGTGGCAGTTTTCAGGCACCGGCACCTAGCAGGTGCCCCAGCCACACGACGTGGTTCCATGCTTTGCGAGAGGAAAGAGGCCTTGCGTGGTTTTCATCATCTGACATTTGATTTAAACTTTTTCCAGTTTTATTTTAATGTTTTGAATCCGCTCTCTTGAAGAAAATAGTTTTGTATCTAATTCTGAGTGTGAAGGTTGCTAAGAGACTATTCATAGAAGTCCACAGTTTCAGAGCTGGAAGGAACTTGCGAGATAGGGCCCGATGCCCTCATTTTCCTGATGAGGGCACTTGGATAGGACCCTATTCAAGGTCATGCAGCAAGAAGTTAATGGCTTTAGGAATAACCTGGCTTTTATACAGGACTGAGAATTAAATAATGAGAGAAGGAAAAAATCACTCTCTTCTAAGGTTGAAATTTGTTATCAACCCAAACTCCATCTCTTACAAGTGCTAGAAAACCAGCTGAAGGTATAGCACACCTTTAAAGAATGTATCATTTGTGTGGGTCCATGGAAAGGCCCGGTCACTGGCTTTAGACACAGTGCTCGAATGATGTAATCAGAGCTCGGTCTGTTTCTTCCTCCGCTTCCCTCCACTTCATTTTCGGCAGATTCTTCTCACAAGCTCCCTGAGGAGCTCCGAGGTGGCTAGCATGTTTATAGGCTTAGCAGATGAAGAACCCTCTTCCCCACGTCCCCCCACCACCAGCTCCATCTCGTTAGCTCAGATAGGCCAGTTGGGGTCACCTGCCCACACGGGAAGCAATTACCCTTGGCAGGGAGATGCAATGCTCTCGTTGACGGGCCCGAGCCACACGCCTGAGCCACACGCCCGGCCTTGGACCAGGGGTAGGATCCCACCCACTGCAAACCAGATTGCCTCAGGGCAAGATGGGGAGCTATTAACAGACCCAGGAGGAAGGGATATGAGGCAGGCACACAACAGATGGGGACTCTAAGGTTTCCTGAGAGCAAGTTGCTGGAAGGCGCTTTTCTTTCTCATTTGGCTTTTGCCATGGGAGGAAACGTTGTGTTGACTGAGGCCTCGAGAACAGCTAAGAACATCTTCTCTTGGACTGGGAGAAAAGGAAAAACATCTCTCTCATGTGTATCAGGGCCTGGAAAGAAGCCCCTGGCAGATGGTACAAGCAGCCTATGAGGGCTATAGTTTCAGACTTGCTCACAGACCCTAGGAAGGTGCCCAGATCCCCGGGGATGTGAGGTCACAGGCTGGTTTGTGACCATGGCGGCCGATTGCGTCTCCCCTCACTGTCCTCTCCCAATGCTCTCACTGTCTCTCCCCTGCTCCCACCCTTCTTCCCTGAAAAATGGGGAGTCAGCTCTTTGGGGCTGATTATGTGGTTCTAGCTATACGAAAACTCTCTCCACATTGACCTTCCTTCTCCCTCCGGGACTGGGGCTTGGGTCTAGTCCTCCTTCCATCTTTCTCCCTGATTCTCTGGTCAAATAACTCCATATGGGGAAATGTCCTTATAGCTTAAGCTCGGGCCCCATCATGAATCCTTTACCTTCTTGCACGACCTCCTTCTTTGCCTCACTATCTCAAGAGAGTCCCTCCCCTTCCATTATCTCCAGACATAGCTCCTCCCACACAGGGATGCTTTCCGGTCTAGAAAACTCCCTCCAATTCGGCAAAGGAGGGGAGTTTACCATCCTGCAAAGGGGGAGTCCCGAGGTGGGGCAGAGTGCACGGCACAGGGAGGCCCAGGCTCCAGTTCCCCGGGATCTCTCTGCTCTGCTTTCCTCTGTTACTGCTTGTTCTTGGCGGCCTCACTGGTGCTGGCAAGATGCCCGCCTACAGCAACTGGGACGCCGTGCTCTGTGTCATCGCCCGGCAAGCAGCTCTCTCCTACACCCGCAGGACGAAAGAATGTTCCTTCAGTCCACGGACCAACTCAGGTCTCACCTCCCTCCCTGGACATGTGACAGCCACCAGAGGGATGCCAGGTGCCGACTGGATTCCTAAACCCCGCACTGGTAAGAGGCGTGCTCAACCTGCTGGTTCCCATCACCAGGACATTCCCTGGAGTTGGGGCTGGTCCAGAGGCCTCTAGGTGTCATGTGGCAGGAGCAGAGGAGGGCAAGGGTTGGAGGCTGGGTAGACATTATATCATGTCTAACTGGGCGGTCCGTGTTTACTGTGTTCTAACATAAAGGCATATTCGCTGAAAGACACGGTACTGCCAACATAGTATGGCTTAAATGGACCTTTATGGATTTAAACTCAAAGCCTCAAGGTCATGGATAAAATTGTTTGCATGGAGAAAATGAATGACCTCATGACAAAACGTCTATTTAGAAATGCATTTATACCAACTGAAGCGATGTTAAGTTGAAGCAATTATTAGGATAATTAAGTCTTTGTTTGGGGACACGTGGTCCCTTGGACCCCTTACAGGGCTTTGTTTGACCCACGCCATCTGAGTGAGCACACATACGCAGACACACACCGAGGGCTCCTCTCTGGGGACGGTCACCATACGCCTTGGCTGAGGGTTCTCATTGGCTTTTATCCTTTGCCCTTCGCCCCAGGGTCTGGGCAAGGACATGTGTTCTGGGGCTTTCTATGTATTGATAAGAGTCTGTGTTTGGAACAAGTACCTTGGGATCTCATCTCTGTGTACTCACCTTCAGCCCTTTCTGAAGAATGTTCTGGATTTGGGGGCAGGAAGACAATTTAGGCAATAAGAAGCCATCAGTGCCATCCCCTATCAGCTGGTGCTTTTTGTCTCTTTTGGGCTGGAATCCTGAATCCAATAATTTACTTCTCTCCTCTCTGTCCACCAGCAGAGTAACTGGGGCTGGGGCACACAAGCCAGACATCCCGCAGAGGACACAGTGGGTAAGACATGAGCCTGTCAGGACGCTTCTGGTTCTGGCTGGGTGTGTTTTTGTGTCCTCGTGCTTAAAGTGGGGGCCCTGCTCCAGTGATGTCTTCGGGGCCGTATACTGATGGTTTACCCTGTACCAGGCTCTGGCCTACTGATCTCTTCGACATCACTTCATCTCATTCTCAAAAGCCACGTGAGGCAGCTAGTATCAGCTGGGCTTTACAGACAAGGAAACTGAGGCTCCAGGAGGTTAATAGACTGGCTGAAGGTCAAACCGTCAGCCTGCGGCAGAGCTGAGGTTCAGGGCTGCTCCGTGTGGCTCTGGGGTCTCTGCTTCTATCAGTCATTCTGTGCACAGGGCTGTGGGGAGGAAAAACAGGGAAACAGCATGAGAAGGACTCCGGGGCAGCGCTAAGCACCACGGGTGGCTCAGCCAACGGTGCTGGTTGCTGCCACCGTTGTTGTTATGGAAAGCAAAGGTCCTGGATAATCCCCAAACTGACAGCCGGCCCTGCAGAATCTCGAGCTGGCCATGGTCTCCCTGAAAACTTGTTTATTGGCCTTGTGGTTGTCTGAAGAAAGAGTTGTCTGTCCTCTCTCAATTGCTCGGGCCCTCAGAAGGTAGGCTCGGGTTACTGAGCACATACACCTGTTGTCCTGGGCTGGGAGGGGTTGGGGAGCTCAGGTGACCAGGCACACATCTGACCTGGGCTGGGGTCAGCAGTGTCCTTGGCAGGCCAACATACCAGCTGGCCAAAGGCCTTCCAGCAGGGGCTGCAGCAGGCTCCTGTGTCCAGAGACCCTACAGTTTGCCCTCCTGTCATCCTGGTACCCCACTGATCACCCTGACATAGTGCAGGCCCCTTGTGGAGGCAGGCCCACCTCAGCAAGGCTAAGGGCAGCCCCCAACTGAGGGAAAGGTCAGAAAAAGCTAGTAACATTGGCTACGCTATCAGCCAATGCTAGCGAGTTCTGCTAGTGTGAAAAGCTGGGATCAGGGCTCTCGGTTCCTTGTCTCCTGGGAGTCTTACAGCACACCTACTGAACGGGGCACTTTCATGGGCAGCACTGCACGGCTGCAGAAACAGGCTAACGAGATGGGGTAATGGGCCCGCCTGCACCCAGCGGGCGCAGTGTGACTTGCACTAGGCATATCCAGCGTGGAATTTCATTCTCTTAATTGCGAAACCTTAGCATCTCCCCCAACACAAAGGATTGGGGCAGGGTCATTTTATCCTCCTTCCCTTCGGTAATCTTTGGCATGAGGGCAAAGCTGAGAAAAGTGTCATCCGTGTGCCAGACGCCATGTGGGTGTTGTCCTTATCACCAAACCTTGCAACAGTAATGCAAACCCCAGCTCAGAGAGGTCAGGTGACTCACCCCAGGTCACACAGCTCTTTCAGCTTTCATGGAAGCAACTTTGGTCACCTGGGAAGAATGTGCCTTGGACAAGTTCCCAAACTACACCAGGACACCCATCTTCTGATTCCCACCAAGTATACCTCCATCTTCATCAGCTTTCTCCAAGGCTGCCAGCTCTTCTACCCCTCTATGTGCCCCTTTGGGAGAAACTAACCTAGCCCAGCTGAGCCTGCCGCCGGCTCAGGGAGGGGAGTGCGAGGCTGGAGGAGTGTGCCGCTTATCACCCCTGGGGGCCCAGAAAGCGGGGTGGTGGCACCATCCTCCTTGCTGCTGCAGGGGATCCCCCCAGTGTTTGTCTCCACTGGGAATAAATCCTGACGCCATGGGGCCGGGGTCAGGAATAGGAGGCTGTGGGAAGTAGGCGGTTCACATGGAGCTGTTGCAAGAGACGGAACCGCACTCAACCTCACCCGACTTTTTAAAAGCCACCTAATAGGAAGAGCATGGGGGTTAGAGCCTCACAACAGACAAATCCAGGCTGCCTGGGTGCTGCAGTAGAATGGGGAGCTGCTTCCTCCGGGTGGGGCTCTCAGGATGGGCCAGCCCCCGGGCCAGGGCCTGCCCTCACGTGCCTGTGTGTCAGTCACTGGGTTTTAGATTTCTGTTGCCAAACACGGTTCCTAAACAATGCAAGGTGTTGTTTGTTTTCCTTATTGGCTAGAAAGATGCTTCCTATTAAGTGGCAGGGAGCAGAAAGCGATGGGCTCACTTCTGGTTGGCTTACAAATGCACTTGGGGCCCAGACATTGCCAGGAGGCAAGAGCCTCTGCGGAGAAATGACTGGTCCTCTCTGCCCGCAGTCACCAGACTCTTCTCTGAAGATATGAGAGAACTGGAGCAAAGAGGATCCAGGGAGCGGGCTGTCTTCGGGCAGCAATCTGAGGGTGCTTTCACCTCAACTGCACGGACAGGACACAGTCTGATTTCCCGGGACCAGTGGTGAGTTCACAGTCCTCCCCCTCCTGGTTGTGGGTCAGAAGCAGCCCCCGCAGACGGCCACTGGCTGCACAGGCACTGGAGCTGGCGGATGGGGGATGCTTAGGGTTCTGGGTGCTGGGAGGAGGCAATGGCATCCTGAGAAGTGTTGGCAACCATACTGTGGGCATGAGGGCAGCGTTCCTCACCCAGGCCCTGATGCTAACCTTCTCCATTGGTCCCCTGGCCTCTAGCCCCCACCCCAGGAAGCAAATCCTCTGGCTCCTGAGCATAGCCACCATTTTCTGTAAAGGATGGGGGGTTGGCATGGGCTCCATGCTGATGGCAGGCAGGTGTAGTCACCGGGGCACGTTTCGTGGCATCTGCACGCTGGCCCTTCCGGTCCAGGAGCAGGGTGCGAGTACTGTGTAGCAGGTGCTCCCTCCCCAAGCCATCAGACCAGGCTACTCCTCATCTGGCCACAGAGGACCCCTCTCCTCTTGGCTTACATCCTGCTCAGCAAACACACATGGCTGTTCTGCAAACCCTGCCTGAAGTTAAGGAAAACAGCACCCAGGTCTCCAAGAAGAAGCTAGCTACCCTGTGGCTCTTGCTTCTTCCTTCTTTTCATCACCAAAAAAACATTTACTGAGCACTGGTCTGGGCCTGGACCTGTGGTGGGGCTGAGGGACGGAGATGTGTAACCACCCTCCAGGGCTCCCAGGCTATGACCGGAGCCAGACGCACGAGCCAGCTACCATGTTGCCACCATGCTTTCTCATTGAGCCTTCCTCCAGGACTCGTTCTTGAGTGTGGGCTCATCTTAGTCCTCTTCTGAGCCTGCAGGCCCTGTGTCCATTTCCTTCACTGGGTTCTGCTATCCCGCAAGCTAGACAATGAATAATTCCTTTGTCTTATGTGACAATGAGTCCTTCCCTGTGATTGTTGCAGGCATAGAAGCAAGCATTTAGTGTGTGTGTGTGTGTGTGTGTGTGTGTGTGCGTGCGCTCCCCTGTGTGAGTTTCAGGAGTTCCGTCATGTTTGCAGAGGAAGAAGGCTGGACCTGATTGTGGGCTTAGGGGACAGTGACGTGACAAGGGACCAGGTAACGGGTTCTTGCCAAGTTGAGTTAACCAAGCTCCCAACCAGACAGCACGGGGCTCTGAAATCTCAAGCAGCCCTGGGTTAGCCAGCTGTGACCTGACTGAGCCATGGGGGTGGGGAGTGGGAGGTGGGAGAGGCTGGGTGCTCTGTGCTCCAGGTGTCCCTGCAAAGTCAGAAGCCACTAATGGAAATAACCACCGGGGCATGATTTTTCATGCCCCGATTCCAATCACAGACCTGTCATCCAAGAAGAATATTGAAGGGGAAATTCCATTTCCTTTTAAACCAAATGTTCCCCCACAGAAGCCAAAGGCTTGTGGGAACAATCCTGATTGGAAAGGCTTGAGCATATATTGTTCTGGCTTCTCGAGTAAGATGTGACAACACTCATCATTTATTGAGAGATGAGTTTACAGAGAGCGAGGGCCTGCCCGCACGTGGCAGTGACCTTTCTTGCTGCCTTGGACCAGATGCTCAACTCACAGGAGGAGCCTGGGGCCCAGCTGGTCTTTGCAAGCAGATGGATGTGGGTCCTGGCAGGTGGGGAAGCTGGGCCTGAGGTACCACTCAGCAGAGGTGCCACATTAGGGCTCAGCGGAGCCCCTGAGGGAAAGAAGGTGCTCTGCACCAGTCCCGGAGAGAAACGCAGAACCTGGTGTGTATGCCCTTCTGCTTGTTTGTGGTTTATCTGCACACAGGGCATTTATTCAAGGGCAGGGAAAGAAGGGTGATAGGCCCCATGGGCTGAGCAGTCAACGCAGGTCCCCTCCCTGCTCTGCCCCATGTGGCCAGCGAACATTGATGGCTCGTAGTTTCTACTCTGAGTGCTTAGAAGAACTGCACCAGTGAATCCTCGCAGCCACCAGCCACCATCCAACGATGATCCTCCTTTTGTACTAAGAGAAGCTGAGTTTCAGAGAGGCTGAGGTCACACAGGTCAGGAAGGGCTGAGGTCACCTCAGGTCACACAGCCAGGAAGGGCTTCGAGCTTCTTACGACTTCACTGGACCCCTTCTGTGGCCTCCTGGCATTGCTGTCCTCCCTGTCCCTGTGGAAGAGACAACCTCCTGGATGGGCTCTTTTGCAGATTCACGGGGACTTCCCGCACAGGTGAGATGCACCCACAGGGCCACCCTTTGTGTATGGTAATGGCCTGGCAAAATCTGGCCCCAAGAGGAGTATGTGAAAGGTAGGCCTGTTGCTGTGGGCGGTATTTTTTTACTCCACAACCATGACTTACTCTTGAATCACGATCTCCTGTCTCCTGCTGCGTGTGCATTCTCTGTCTGGGACAAGACTTGCTCGGGGCAAAAACATGTCCCGTGGTGTTGCCAGCAGGGGTACTGGGTAAGGGCAGTGCCTCCAAAACACCTCAGGGCAGTTGGCTGCCCACGGGTCTGTGCCTATCAAGCTTCAGGACACGGGAGGCGAGGACACAGCCTGGGGGAGTGACTGACGCCCTGTGCTAGGCCAACAATATGAGGGCCTTGTGTCCAGTTCTATTTTAAACAGTAACTTTTCAAGTTGCAAACGAGAAGTAGTTAATGCTCGTTGTAGAATATTCTAGAAATACAGACAAAATAGGAGAGAATCTTCACTCAGCATGCCACTGACACATATTCCCAGTGCTCACATTTAAGGGTATTCCTTCCTGTTTTGGGTGTGGGTCTGTGCATGCACCTGTGTGTGTATGTATGTGTGAGTGTGCAACATGGGTGTGCGTCTGCGTCATACTGAGCATATAATTATGCATCTTGCTTGGTTCCCAATTCCTCGCAGAGAGAGTGCTTTATGGTTGTATAATGCTGCATCACTCTGTGGACAAGACATAACTGATTTCCCCCCCTTATCATGTATTCCTCTTGTAATAAAAGCCAGCACTTCAAGGGAAGAGCTGTAAGAGCAACCCTAGGCTACATATGTTGATCATTTCTTTAGGGTGGATTTCTAGAAGTCGGACTATGGAAATAAGGCTAGGAACATTGTCAGGGGCCTTTGCAAAGTATCCTTTGCAAAGCACCAGCCCATTTTCAAGAGGCTTTGACACAAAAGGACACGTCCAGGGCCAAGTGATTGGTCTGACGTTGATATCCACTCCCTTGAGGGACGATTGAGAAGATGAGAACCCCTTCACTTTGAAAAGGGAGGCGGTGAGAACAGAGAAGCTGCCCTGGGATGTTTGAAGGACATCCTGTGAGAAGGGGAGTGAATTCTTACCACGAGTTCATATGGTGAAAACTAGCCCCATGGAGCAGCATCTTGGCTTAAGATAGGAAGAAGTGCAAGAAAGAAAAGCTTAGTGTTGGCCAGAGGCTTTGCTTCACGCTGCGGGACGGAAATCGCCACGGGATGTTCGGGATGGCGAGGCACACGCTGCCCGCTGGGGCAGAGGCTGCCCAGCTGTGGGCTCGCACCTTCCCAGAAGTGTTCACAGAGGGGGTGTAGACAGGCCATATGGTAGAGTGTCTTGATATAAAACGGCTGGGGGGGGGGCGCCTGGGTGACACATCCCCTGAAGCATCCAACTTTTGGTTTTGGCTCAGGTTGTGATCTCAGGTCCTGAGATCAAGCCCTGCCTCAGGCTCCCCGTTCAGTGCGGGGTCTGCCTAAGATTCTCCCCCGCCCTCTCCTCACCCTTCAGACACATAAATAAGTAAATAAATCTTAAAAAGGGGCTGGGGTGGGGGAGAGGAGGGAGTTCTGGGGGGGCTAAACATAAATACCATTCCTACAAGATGTAGTCTTTCAAAGCGTATTTTCCACAAGGCTCTTTAACGTGTTCTTGCTTCCAGTGACACGCACGCAGTCTGCTGCCCATCTGATGAGCCTCCGTGCAGGGCTGCAGGTTTGGCTCCTTCAGTAAGGCCCATGGCTTCCCACCTGCACCTCAGCAGCAGACCCGGTTCTCCTCGATATTAGCGCTTTGAAATAAACCACAGCACTATAGGGAAAAGCAACACAGATGAAGCGGGTGGGGCTGGGAGAGAAGCGGCGCCAGTTCCCGGGTGGGCCGCAGAGTGGGGGCAGGGGACGGTTGTCCCCTGACGCAGGCGCTTCCCCATGGTCAGACAGAGATGCTGTGTGTACCGCTTGGCTGCTCCGGGGGTCCAGGTGTGGAGGACCATGTGCACGGGCTGTTCTGCCCCGGGGGCGTGATGCAAAGCTGCAGCCGGACCCCCAGTGGCAGGGCCTGGGTGGCACACCTCCCAACTTGACTTCAGGAGGGAGCCCTCAACAGGATTGTCTTTAAAAACAGCAGGCTGGGTATCTATGGGGCCATGTGGAGAGATTCCCAAAGCAGCTCAAGGCTGGGGTAACTATACAGGTGCCTGGACAGCTGACTCTGGAAGGTTCTACAAAGCTGGCTGAAGACCTGAGCAGTCCCTTAGCGGAACCGTGGGTCAGGAAATGGGTTCTTTCCATCTGCTAGTTTCTCTGGCTTCCATGTGAAGGGGGTTGTGGTGCTGCAAAGGTTAGGGCTGCCCTCCCCACTCTCCACCTCCAGGGCCTGTTTCCATAGGGATGAAATCCAGAGGCCTGGAATCCCCTCCTGCCCCAAGGAACACAATCTTGCAATCTCTTGCTGGGCCTTTGCAGCTGCTGCCTGATGGGCCGAGGTTGTTGAGAGGCGGGTCCAAGCTCCAAACGCCGCTAAAGCTACTCGCTCTGGAGAATGTGGGGTGGAGGGCTAGCTCCAGGACCCAGCCTGAGCATCAGGCTGCAGATGGAATAGGGAGCAGGTTCGTGGCCTCAGCCTGGGCTCAGGGAGTCCCACAGGGGCTAGAACTCTGGGCTTCCCTTGTCCATTAGGCAGACTGACCCCGCACACAACCCTCCTGCAGACAACCTTCATTGTCGTCTCCCATGAAAAGATTCCTTATGTATTTGCTTTCTGTTGTTGCCAAAGATCATTGTTATTTTAATTCAGGGCGGGTACTTCATTCATCCATCCACCTCCCAGGCACCACCATATGCCAGGCACCGTACAGGATCTGGGCTGAATGGGCACATACTTCAACCCCTCCTGGGGTTGCCTTTCTGCAAAATGGATGGGCCTATGTTCCAATGAGGCCACATGCCATGGGAAGGGAAATGTTTGGGTTCCTCATCACTCCAGGGAGTTTCACTGGGCCTTCCTGCAGGTTTGGCCAGGGGGCTGGGAGCCAGGACGCAGACTTGGGCAGGTGAGGAGTTTTATCTGAAGGCGCACAGAGCAGAGAGTGTCATGGCAGGCAACGAATCCTTCAGGATAACTACTTTGTCCTAATCACCTTTGTTTTCCCTGTGCCTGGTGCCATTGCTGGCACATTAGATGCTTCATAAACAGTCATTGAATGAATGACCCAAGCCCGGTCCTTAGGAAGCAAGGGTGAAGACAGGAGGTTCATGAAGTCCTGGAGAATGGGTAGACCACAGCCTGCAGAGAAAGGCAATGACCCAGAAGCTGGGAGGGAGCAGGACTGACGGTGAGGCAACACCACGGGTGGAGAGAAGCTGGAGTTATCCAGAGTCCCAGCTGGACACATGGATGCTGGCCTTGGGCAAGACAGGACACAAGCATTTTGTCCTCCTCACAGAGACAATCTCTGTAAAGGGTTGGGGAGTGAAGTTTTCAGGATGGTCTCCTCTGCAAAGGCTTTCTTCTTGGCTTTGGAACACCGGCCTCTCCTGGCTTCCTTCCAATCTCCCTGCTGCCCTTTCTTCGTCTACCCTTCCCTTCTTTCCTCCTCAGTGTCTCCTCCTCTACAGTGTCTCTGATCTGTCCCTTCCAGTTCTCTTTGTATCCACTGCATCTGGGTTATCCAGTCTTGGCCCATGACTTTAAGGATCTCTCTATGCTGAGACCTTTGAATTTCCATCTCAGACCTGACCGTTCCCCTGAGCTGCAGACTTGTACTGCTTGAAAACTCATAGCTTGTTCAAACTAAAAATTTTTCACTCTCTGTCCTCCCTTGTGACTTCCTATGCTTTTGCCACTCATTTGCCCATCTCAGTAAATAGCACTAGAACCTTCCAAGTCAAGGCTGGGACCAGAGTGAGGTAAGCACAACAGTTCAGGAGGCCCTAGCCCTCAGGTGCCCATCTGTACCTGCATGGCCCTGAGCGCCAAGGCCTCCTTGAATATTGTGCCCTTGGCACTTGCTGCTTCTCCGCCCTGACTACACCAAGGGGCTCCAGCCAAATGCCTAGAAAGTACATTTGATTCCTCTTACTTTTTAACACCTATATTCAGTCCTTCAGAAGGCCTTTTTGACTCTGCCGTGAACTTAGCCAGTGTATCCCATTCTCTCCCCTTCCATTCCTATCACCCTGGCCCTGTCCTCATCGCCTCTCCCCTGAACCACTTATGGGGTTCCATTCCTATCTTCCTGGTTCCATTCTTGTCTTCCCGCAATCTACTTTCCACACAGCAGCCAGAAATGCAATTTTCATTTTTACAGAAGTAATATACGGACACAGTGTTAAGAGACGACTCTTCTATAAGCTTCTAATGGACAACAGCAGGCTGCTGTCCCGTTCCTCCTTGGTCACATTTCACACTTCCCAGAGGTGAGAACTTCCAGCTTTCAGCAGCTGCCACCATCTTTATAGTGCTAACATTTGACTTTTATGTTTTACCTATTTTCTACTGAAATCCAAATATGAAATAAGAATTATCTCTCTTATCCCACCCATCACACAAACATGTGGCGATCACATCTTTCTAATTTAGCTACATCCCAAGTCAGGTGAAGTCAGCAGTCCACGTGAGGTTGCTGTCCAGGTGGGTTGGGAGGGGTGTGGGGTCCCACTGTCTCTCACACAGATCTTCAACCCATTCTCTTATGTTCAGCCCCACCCAGGACAGCCTTCACAGCCATCTCTCCTTCCAGTTCTAGATGCTGAACCAGGAACTAGCTTCTTCCTGGCTTCCTTCCCTTCAGACAAGCATGGTTCTCCCTTGGTTGGTGTGCCAATGTGGCTACCCTTGCCCCTCTGCTTTCCAAGTTACACCTTGTTCATATGTTTTGTCCACTGTCATCTCCCTCTTATTCTTTTTGTCTTTATGGGTTCATTCTTCTTTTACCTCATCTTTGTCATCTTGTTGGGATTTGGGGAGGACACATGTAGTCAATCCATCATGTTCAACTTGGAAGCCAAGGTAGTGCAATTGTGTTCAGCATATAATCCTCAAACTTTTTTTTCCAAAATATCTTCTCTTTTCTTTCTTTCTTTCCTTTTTTTTTTTTAAGAGAGAGATTTGTTTATTTATTTGAGAGAGAGAGAGAGCATGAGTGAGGAGAGGAGCAGAGGGAGAGAGAGAGAAAGAATCTAAGGCAGGATCCAAACTCACAACCCTGAGATCATGACCTGAGCCAAAATCAGAAGTTGGACATTTAACCAACTGAGCCACCCAGGTGTGCCTCAAAAAATCCTTTCTTGAATGATCACGTGACATACAATGGATGTAAATATTGTCATGTATAATGATTGTCATGACCTGTGCTGATCTAGAGCATAGCATAGAAATTTTAAAATTATCAATACATTCAACAATGTTCAATCAAAAATACTAATGGAGCATTGACTACATGCTAAAAACCTCTTCAGGGGTTTGGCATAAAGAGAACAAAGTAGACATGACACCCACCCTCACAGAAATTCATCCACATTGGGGGACAGGCCAGATGATAATCAATTACCGTATGATAAATGGGCAGATTGTAGAATGTTTCAGAAGGTGGTGAGATCTACAGAAAAAATAAGCAGTAAAGCTGGGTAAGGAGGATACAGACTGTCAGTATGGGGAGAGTTTGCAAGTCACAGCAGTGTAGACAGGCAGGGTGTGGCTGAGTGGTGGCCTTTGAGCCTAGTTGTGCTGGAGGAAGGGGGATACATTGTGGGCTATCTGGAGAAAGAGTGTTCAGGACAGAGGGAATCGTGAAGGCCCTGGAGCAGAAGCATTATTGTGGCCAGGGTCCCAGGGAAAGAGCAAAGGGCAGAGGGGGAGAAGTCATGAGAAGCGGATATCATAGAGACCTTATAAACGCTGGTAGGAACTTTGGATTTTATCCGGAGAAGATGGAAACCAAGGAGGCTCTTTGAGCATGGGCGTGTTGTAAACTGGTCTGCTTGGCTGTTCAAGAAATTCGCTCTGTGTAGCAAAAAGACTATAGGGGCAAAAGGAGAAACAGCCTCCTGTTTCTGTTTAAAACAGTTTTAATCACCCAGGTGTGGGATGACAGTGGTTTATGTGGGGGTGGCAACAGAGGGGATGATGAGAAGCATTGGATACTGGACATACATCCAAAGGTAAACCCCACAGAATTTTCTTAGGGTTTCAAGGAAGTAGAGTCAAGGGATGACTCCAAGAGTTTTGGCCTGAGCCTTTTCACAAAGGGTCATGAATAGCCAGAAGAAACACAGGGGGCTCTTTTGTGTAGTTTAGATCCCTGATGACTTCCTGTTGCACACAAAATAAGGATCCATGTCAAGATGATTGAGAACTTACAGAACTGGCTTCCTCTCCCCTTTCCCACCTTCCGTTTTATTTCTTCCCCCAGCATTCACTGCCCTCTAGCTACATCAGCCTTCGGGATATTTGCCCTAGCTCCTCTGCTTGAAATGCTCTTTTTTTTTTTTTTTTTTTTTTTTTTTTTTGCGAGGCAGGGGAGGCTGACATCCTCCTAATCCAGGTTTCCCTATGTTCGGCTCCTTCTTACTATTCAGATCTTAGTCTGAATGCCACCAACCCACAGAAGCCTTCCCTGGCCACCCAGTTTACTACTTTATATTGCATCATGCCATTTTAATTTCATCATAACATGTTCCACTTTTCCACAAGCATTTTCTTGCTTGTGTGTCTATTTACTATACAAAATTATTAACCTGCCTGAGATATGTCAGAATGCAAGTAGCCTTGCCTGTCTTGTTTCCTGCTGTGTTCCCAGGTCTAGACCTATGCCTGGCACGTAGTAGAGTTTTCACGTTGCTGAATGAATGAACATCACATAGAGCTTTCCCTCTGAAGGGAATCCCCCCCACCCCTACCCCACCAGCTCACTGTTTGGTTTTAATGTGGAGTGGTTTTCTGCCAGGACCTGGTTGGGCTGCACTTCCCAATTTCTGATCAGCTAGAAACTTCTGGGTTCCCAGGAGGGACATTGGTGGTACAGAATCTCTACTAACATTCTGGGAACCAGTAAGAGAAGAGATAGTCAGCAAGCTGGGTTGGAGCCTGGAATGTCTCCCTCCCTGCCCAGGAAAGAGCCAAAAATCTGGAGAAACTTAAAGTTTTCTTCCTCCTCTCCTCCTTCTCTCAGCCAAACTAGAAATACCTTTATTAGAAGGAAATGAAGAGACCTGGTTTGACCCTGAGATGGGGATGTTCTCCAAGAGACTTCTGACTTTATTTGCTTTCAGTTGAGTAAGGCTATGGGGCGGGGGGCTGAATAAGGTCTTTTTCCTTAAGGAGGGAGAGAAGAAGGCTTTGGGTGCTATTTGTTCCTCATCCTGGCTGCTTTTAGATGACCTGAGAAAGCAAATCTCTACTCATCCCCTAAATGTATTTGACTTCAATTTTTGTCCCCAGCAATCCATCCTATACCCTGTAGTCAGAACAATCTTTCTCTCAGATGAATCTCTCTGTGCTTTACTTTAGATATTTTTCCATTACCTTGTCTCTAGGTTCACTAAGCCTCTGTTCAGCTGTGTTCACTTTCTTTAACATATTAATCATAGCTGTTTTAAAGTGTTCTAACTTATTTCTCTTATTTGCTTTTTCTCCTTACCATCAATCACACCTTCTTGTCTCTTTGCATATCTAGTAATTTTCCATTACATATTGGTCATCGTGTATAATAGAATCATGGAGGCTTTGGATGGTCTTCTCAACCAACAAGCATTCCTTCTTTGTAAACTGGATAGGGTAGAAAGACTACCACCTCAATCCAACTGAAATGCAGTTTTAGTAAGACCCAGTGTATCTGTAGTTTGTCCTTGTTCCTTGGGTGAAATCTTTCTGAAGTTTTGATTTACAATCTGCTGGTACTCAGCCCTGAAATTTCCTCCTCCCTATCACAGGACCAGCAAACTAATGGCTCACTAGTCACATCTTGCCCACTGCCTGATTTTGTATGGCCCACAAGTAAGAATGGTTTTTACAGGTGAAAATTTGCAATCTGTTTAGTGATGGGGAGCATTAACTTAGTAGGGGAATTCCTACCAAGTGAAATTCTATCTTGTCCCAAAAAGTCCATTCTTCTTATTGGTAGACCTGTATTAAAAAAAAAATCATCTTCAATCATGTCTACTGCAATTTGAATTTAGTCAAAAATTTGTGGAAATCTGTTCTCTCTTTTGTTATGAAAATACCTTTATAATATCCTCACTTTTGCCTCTTGGTCTGCAAGGCATGTGAGTAAATATTTACTATAAAATAAATATATATTGGGGCATCTGGGTGGCTCAGTTGCTCAGGTATCTGACTCTTGATTTTGGTTTGGGTCATGATCTCAGGGTTGTAGGATCGAGCTCCGTATTGGGCTCTGCGCTCAGTGGGGAGTCTGTTGGTGTTCTCTCTCTCCCTCTCCCTTTCATCCCTTCTCTAAAATAAGTAACTAAATCTTAAAAAAATAAACAAAACAAATATATCTCTACTACATAATAATACTTATTATTATTAAATAAAATGTTTACATAAGAAGTTTGCTAACCTCTGGTGTATCAGTTAGAGTTTGATCAGAGCAGCAGAGCCAATGTGAATGACAGGGAATAATAATTACATGGATTAGACCTTATGTAGTTGTGGAAGCTGGTGGGGGAATCCATGGATGGCTACTGCATCTGTGTCTAGTGATGGGCCAGAAGTTGCTCTAGATCAGCAGAGTACTGTTGCGTCAATCCACTTTATAAATCTCAAATTTATCTGGTGACCCCCCCCCCCATAACCTGGTACCCAACATGGAAAAGAATTCTGGGAAAGGCATTTCCAATTTAGCTAAACTACCACAGTGAACACCACTGGTATTTTGAGCTTAGATCTTTATCTTTCCACTCTGGGTATATTCAAAGTCTGGCAAGTGTCCTATTTTTTTTTAAAGACTTTATTTATTTATTTGACAGAAAGAGAAGTCACAAGCAGGCAGAGAGGCAGACAGAGGGGGTGGGGGAAGCAGGCTCCCTGCTGAGCAGAGACCCTGATGCGGGTGGGGCTTGAGCCCAGGTCCCTGAGACCATGACCTGAGCTGAAGGCAGGGGCTTAACCCATTGAGCCATCCAGGCACCCCCAAAGTATGGCAAGTATCCTAAATGAGACTGGCATGTTTATCACAATTCCCCTCCCTCTGATTATGGTGGGAGGGAGACTTCATTCCTTTTTCCAGTCCTGGTGCACAGCCTCTAGTGCTATCCTAGGTCAAAATCAGCTTTGCCTGCAGGCTCCTCTTATTTCCAGTCCATCAGCCAGCCCGTATGACCTTGAAGACTTTCCTTGTTCCTCTTTTTTTGGTAAGGTTCCTCCGGCTGGGCCAAGTCCCATCACCAGCCTGTGCCCTGAACTGGCAAGAGTCCCCAAGGAAGAAGAGAACCAACATTCATCAGCTCACTTAGGAAAGGCTTTTCATTCCCTGGACTTTAGTTCATACAGACTTCATTGCCTCCATTGTATTCTTAGATCTTAATTTAAAAAAATTAATAAAAGATCTTTAATTTTTTCCCTAATTTTTCCTTTTTTCCCTAGTCATTGCAGGAGGAAAGGCGGCCTGCAGCAACTTTCCATACCCTGCCTGAATGCAGAAGTCTCTCTGGTCAATCCAGTGGGGCTACTTCCTCCTCGACTCAACTTCCCCATTGGCCTCAGGAGAAAATCCTGTCTCAGCACACATGGCTCTCCATGTTCTCTACTTACCTATTCAGTCTCAACACCCAGACTGACACTTTCCCATACACTGCATATTCTCTCGGGCTTGGCTGCTTTTACCCATTTCAGCGTCTTCTGGAAATGTCCTTACCTGATTTCCCATTTAACAAACTCAATTAATCCTTCAAATTCCAGCTCAGATGCCAAATTCTCTGTAGCAGGCTTGGATGCCCCCTTTCCCTATGCTCTCGACTGCCATGGACTTCTGTGTGTATAGGTTTATGATCTCCATTTCCAGCTGAGAGCTCGCAGAAGAGGGATTGGGCCTTGCTCATCTCTGTGTCCCGGCAGCCAGGGCTGCACCTGATATCCAGTAGACATCAACGCTTGTACACAGAGACAATGAAAGCAGAAGGAGGGAAGGGAAAAAAGAAGACAGAATTAGATAAAGAACAGAAAAGACAAACAAAAAGAGAGTGAAATTGATGGAAGCCCATCTTAGAAGGGCATTCCAGGTGAATCCAGAGAGCACCATGGTGAAGAGTCATTCCAAACCCAAGCCTGTCATGGGAAGATGCTTATACCACAGGTCTCTCTCCTCGGGGCCAGGGCTAGCTCACGCTTGCTATTTCCAGGAGTCTCTTCTCAGCGCACCTCTCTGATGAGCCAATCTGCCATCATGGTCCTTAGGTGCTTTATTTGGACCAACTGGGCAAGCTAGGACTTGTCCATGGGCTGGAAACTTCTGCAAATAGTGTGTGGATCCCAGAATGGAAGGGCCATGGCTTGCGGGAGAGGTGGGGCCTGGCAGGAGTTTGTAAGCTGTCTCTGGAGGGAGACAGCCCAGGGTCTGCCAGGCCCACAGAAGCAGACAGAATGGACTTTGTTCTCCCCTAACTTCTTAGACATTGTACCCAGGCTCCAGGAATGACAGGGTCCACACAATGTCCCCAAGCTCCTCCTAGCTTTTCAGAGCCATTTCTATTTACTACTTTAGCAGATGCATAACCAGCCCTGGAAAAGCAACAAAATGAAACAAAAGTAACCTCCAGGAATCCCACTGTGCAGCTTTAGTATACCCAGGGTTCATGGACACGACTGAACCACGGTCCCTTCACATTGGTAAGTGCCCAAGCAGATTCCAACCATCCTTCCTGGGACCCGAGTCCCCAGAGCAAGTGTTGGTTGCTCACCTGTACCTGGGCTGGACCACCAATGGACCATTCGAATTAGCTACACGTGGATGGTTGTCACTACCCTGGAGGGTACAAGCTAATGATGTTCATTGAGATTGACTGGAATCGATGGCTGCTCGGCCGTTCTCTCACTCTGGCCTGAGGACCCTCTAAGATACTGCTGGTTGGGGTCAGGTTTTCCCGGAACATGGAAAGGGCCATCCCAAGAGGGCTGATAGGGTCCTCCTTACTCTAATACCTCCGCATGGGCTCAAGGTCTTCTGCTGTCAGGAATAAGACTTCCTTCCCCCAATGGCCATGCTCGAGAGGGAGGGGCAGGTTAACCCAGGGCAGCCACTAATCCTAGGATGGCAGACAAGCAGCACCTGTGACGGCATTTTTCCCGGAGGGCTTGGGGCAGACATCCTGAATCGATCCCAGCATTCTTGCTTTGCTGTGCTAAGCTCTGGCCACAGCCCGCAAATGTAGCCCTCCTGATCAATCACGGCTGGCAGCAGAAATGAAATCCATTTGCCATCCTTACATTAATCTTTTATCAGAGATTAATTTGTCCGATTGGTTAGGGATTTCCCACAATAAAGCTTTGCCTAGCAGAGGCCAGGGCCCTGAGGGAATAGGGAAGATTTTCATTATCTTGATGGGTCACCGAGGGAACAGTCAGGAAGGCTGGAAACTTAGAGGCTCAGAGTGACTGAAGTGGTTGTTGAGAGCCCCGGCAGGGACACCCCTCTAGGCTTGGCATGGCCCTCACATTTTTCTTGTTCTGCAATGTCTGGCTGGTTGAAAGGCATGTGCCTTTTACCCTATCATGGCACAAACACGGTTCTGGCAATATCTCCCATTTTGTACATCTGATTCTCTGATTCAGTTCTATTCCATAACCATCAATCGCTACAGATTTGTATCTCTTGAAATTTTGGGGCACTGTCCTGAGGTGTGTGGGGAGGACATGTGTCCTTCTGCAGCCTCCCACCCCAAATGATAAGGTCTAAGAGTATTGGCCCTTGACTGTGGAAGGATGACCAGGCAGGATGGGTCAGGGTGGGCAAGGGGGACAGCCATGCATGTGCGTGAGGGTGTGTGACATGTGTGTGTCCTGGGGCATCAGCCTACCATTGGCCCTCAGCCACATCAGTGTGTGTCTGGAAGATTCGCTGAGGTAGGATTGGACTGTTTTTATGAGGGACCGAAGAGCTTCTTGGGAAGAGGGAGACAGACAGGAGTGAGGCTGAGGAGAAAAACCTCTGTCTTTAGAGGGACTGTCACTTGCATTTGTTCCCAGCTCAGTGTCCTATGGACATATTTAAAACTTCAGGTTCAGATGAAAGGAGACTTTTCAATGGAGACCGTGAAAGACTTTGGGTGCAGGAGTAGCCTCACTGTGGCCCCGGGTGAAAGAGTTTCCCTTCAGGCCCAGAAGTCCATGTGGCCTCAGCCGTCAGGTTCTAGATGCTACAGCCCCATTCTGGGTCTTCAGGACTCCAGAGCTTTCTTGCTATGATGGCCGGAGACAGCCGAGGCCTCAGCAGCAGACAGCCCTGGACAAGAGGGAATGAAGAGGGGAGCAGAATGCCTGCTGCTAAGTGGCCAGTCATGGGACATGTTCATAGCACAGGAGAGGCTGCTGAGGCCTCCTGGAAACCAGTGGGGGGCCAGATTTGCTTATCACAGAGCTGTGCTGATTTGTTCTAGTGTCTTCCTTCCATATAGGGCTGTGGCCTCTTTGAGTCTAGGCACTGCACTTAGCCTCAGACCTTGCATTAACCATTCTTGAATCAACAAAGGAACATTGTGTAGTATAGTGATGCTTACAAATATTCTCCCAGGGAAAATTTGCATCCCTCCTGGGAATAAAATGTATCCCTCCCCGATTTTAGAGACAGTCTGGAAAAAAGCAAAGAATTCAGACTTTGGAGCCAATAGAGCTGAGCTGGTAGTTATTACCTATTGTGAACAGAGGCAAGTCATTCAGCCTTCTTGAGTAAGAAGGGTAAAGTGTTTAGCCCATTCCTGGTGCCACTGGACGGCAGAGAAAGAGATCATAGATACAGCTGGTTGGTCTTAGGCATAGATTTGAACAAGGGGTCTTTTCGGTCTGTATTCAATTTCATTCCACCCACGGCACTGGCTTCAGTGGGACTGTGAGTGGGAAGGCTGGCTGGCAGAAGGAGCCCAAGGTGGAAACAAGTGTGCTGCGTGGGGTGAAGAGGTCTGGGGCTGGACGGGGTGGGGGGCACCCGTGCTTGGTTTCTGCCTGGCCAGGGCCTCATCCCGGCAGATGTGCTGTAGCCCAGCACTGGCCCTGAGACCCCAGGCTGTCTGGAGCCCCAGGACCTGCTCACAGCCCCTTGCACGATAGGCCTGCCACTGTGGGTGTCAGGGAAACAGAAAGGTCATATTGGAGGTGTGAGGCACACCTGGAAGGGGCTGTTTGGTTTCTCCCTGGGAGTTTTCAAAAGCTTCAGTGGTATCAGTTGTTCCAAATGAAGATTGTGCAGAAGCCGATGGTGGTCCCCCCATCAGTGTTGGTCTTTGGCACAGGTCATGATCCCAGGGTCCTGGGATGGAGCCCTGCCTTGGGCTCTCTGCTCAGCGGGGAGCCTGCTTCTCCCTCTCCCTCGGGTGATTCCCCTGCTTGTGCTCTCTCTCTCTCTCTCTCTCTCTGTAAAATAAAATAAAATAAAATAATAGGAACAGAGTTGAATAACTCAAATAGCACCGTTTGGCCGATGGTGGCCCTCCTTTACTTTTTCTACCCTAACGTGCTGTTCTCAAGAGAGTTCTAGCACTGGTTTCTTCTGTTCACCTCTCTTGAAAAGACACAATTGTACTTTGTTTCTTGATTTTCCAGCTTCAATATTATCTCCGGACTTGTTATTTCAAGATTTGGATTTAGCCCTTTTACACAGACACACACACACACACACACACACACACACACACACACACTTCTACTCCTCCCTTCTCTCAACATGCTTTGATCACAAGATTTGATTAAATAAATATTCAGTGTTCACAATAGTATGACTATAAGTGTAATTGACAATTAAGCAGCCTATTGTTCCATGATTACATTTCCATTCTTTAACAACGTATTGCTTATTGTTTTCTGGGAGGGTGGGGAAGGGGGATAATTGCCTCATTTTTTATTTGCTTTAACTTCCCATCTCTATCACTAAATCTCTGCGTTCTCTTTTCCCAACATTGTTGGGAAGTGTCAGCTTCAAGTCTTCCTGGGGACATTTGCTCCAGACTCTTCCATCCTTCCCAGTTTCTCTCCAGGTCTTCTGCATACCTGTGGTTGTCACCCAATGGTCTTCCTTCATGCCATCTCAGGAATTTGCCTCTGTCTCGGGTCCGATTTCCTCCTCTTCCTTAGCATTTTCCCTTGTATGGTAAGTCATGATCTCCAGTGACTCCCTGAGAAAGGTGCATGATTCTGAGACCTTGAATGTTCAATATCTGAAAATGTCTTTATTGACACTGATCGATAATTTGACTATTTATAATTATTTGACTGAGTTGTAACATGACTATTTGACATCATTTTCCCTCATCCCTTTGAAGGCCCTATGGTGCTGTCTTCTGACTCACTATGAGAAGTTTCTGGATGGAGGTCCGATGCCATTTTCATTCCAGATCCTTTGTGGGTGACCTTTATTTGTTTGTCTCTGGAAACTTTGGCCCCAGTATGCTAAAACTTCATGATTACATGACTCAACAACATTTGCTTTTCAGTCTCTGGCGTTGTACCCTAGGAGAGTTTTTCTTCCCCCACAGTCCTGTATGGGCTCCTGGGGAAGGAACCAGAGAAGTCCTCCCTTCCTCTTCCTTTTTGGCCAAGTCTCAGTTGTGTTGGACTGTCCACATCTCCACCAGGGAGGGAGCTCAGGGGTCCATCCAAGTAGGCTAATCTCATCCAGTCCTTCTTGTTTCCCCTTGGCAGCAATTGCTTAAGGGATGGGCGTGTCGCCTACTTCCACCCAGTGTGACATGAGGGGATGTCTGTTGGGAAAGGCCCCTCACTCTGAATTAGGAGATGTCTGGCAGAAATAGCCTTTTTTCTTCCTGTCTGTTCATGATGCCAGCTGCCATCTTGTGACCACGGTCAGGAGCTGGAGTGATGATCTTCCAGGAGAGAGGTACAAGCCGAGATGGTGGGTAGGAAAGAGGGAGAGGGCTTGTGTCCTTCACAGCACCATGGAACTACTGCTTTAACCTGTCACAGCCACCCTACCCGGGAGCCCCTTGTTAGAAGAGGTGATAGCTTCTCCCTGTTGTCTAGGCCCATTAATTTATTCCTTGCACCTGGAAGCTCCCTGATAAGGTGAGTGATGTTGCCATGAATAAATTATAGTCCCTGCCTCCAGGGCCTGGATATACACTTAAATCATGGAGTGAGGCACAGGGGTCCAACCCAGGTGCAGCTTTGGTCCTGGAAGTGAGATGTCAATCAGACAAGGGACACAAATGTACGGTGGGGGTGTCTCGTGGTTAGGGCTTCACATTTTGGAATCCTGGCTCTGATACTTGCTCACATGGTAAACTCGGTGAGCTACTTCACCACACATCTAAGCCTCGCTTCCTCATCTGTCAGATGAAAGGAATCATAGTACCTGGTATTGAGATTATCAAATGACATAACCTGCAAGAGCCTGGGACTTGGCCTGTGCAGAGTGAATGCTCATGATTGCCCGGGGCCGGACCCACTGAATACTGAGTCTCGGCCTCGTTATGTCCTCTGTGTGAGGGATCCTGAGCACTCGAGCCTGGCTGCAGCTGAAATCGGGACCACAGGGGTGCCAGCTGTGGGGAAAACACACTCTCCCCCAGGTGATGAGGCAGGGACTCGAAGCACCCTGGAATATCACCAATCCATGGAAATCACAAGTTTGAAGGTTTAAAGAGAATACATTAGAGCAGTTGTTCTCAAACGTAAGTGGGATCATTTAGGTGACCTGTGAAGCACAGTTTGCTGGGTCCCACCCCGGAGTCTCTGATTCGATAGGTCCCTGTGAGCTTGTGAATTTGCCTTTCTTGGAAGTTCCTAGGTGATGCCAATACTACTGGTCGAGGTTGCAGAGCTGAGAACCACTGTGTTAGGGGAAGTGGGGAGAGAGTAAGACTGTTAGGGAAAATCATTTGCGGTTAATGTCTTTTTAAATTTTAAATTGTAATTTATTAAAATGACGTTATTATGGAAAAATGCAAAGATACACAAAAGTGGAGAGGTGTATAAGCCCTCACATCCCTATCACTCGTCTTCAATCTGTACCAACTCATGTCCCATCTTGTGTCGCTGGATGCCCTCCAAATGCGCCCCTCCCCCACCCCAGCCAAGAGCACAGGCCCCAGCAGTGTCTCTGGCTTGCTCCCAGTGCTCAAAAAGGGCCCACCTCTTCAGGGTCCAGCAGCATGAAGAGATGACCAAGTCAGGCTGTTTTTGAAGAGCTGGGACAGGCATCTCTTGACAATCCTCTGTCGCCCTCAAACATCCACCCCACCATAAGTAGGCATCTGAGGCAGTACCGGGTTCTCCTTGGCCCGAAGCTCAGCTGGATGGCCACGGGCTCCATAGCTGTCACCCCCAGTCTCGGGCTCTGAAGACTAGATCTCCTCCAAACAAACCGAACCCTGCTGTTCCACCTTTCAATCCACTACAGTGAGCCTGGTTCTGCTGGGAACTGGGGAGACTACAAAGAACAAGATGCAGTCCAGCTGGGAAGGGTAAAACAGCAGGCTGAGTGCCTGGGTAAGAAGCTTCTGCAGAAAGTATCATGGGAGCACAGAGGAGGATGTCCAGACCCCAGCTGGGGGGAGGCGGGAGATCTAGGGAAGGCTTCCTGACTGACTGATGCTGGCCCAAGTCTTCAGCGCCGAGGAGACGTGCCCGTCACCCTCGTGCATGCGCCATGTGTGTCTTGCTCTGAGAGTCATCACGCCTCTTCTTAGCTCATGGTTCCTTCCTGGAGTCTGTGTGCATTCTCCTTGCCGGTGGCCAGAACTCCACTGTCCTCCCCCCTCCACATGGAGCCTGCGCCCAGCTGCAGCCCCTCTTGTGAGAGACGGTGGGGAGGAGGTGTGCTGGGTGGCACTGTTGAAGGCTTGGGGAATGTTCTGGACCCTCTACTTAGGCACAAGGCTTGGAGGGCAGCGACTCTGGAGTTAAGCAGTTTTGCCTTTCTCTAATCTCTAATAAGTCTCCTCTCTTATTCATCAGAGCAATGAATCCGGTGGTGAAAGGCTCTCCTCCCGGCCCCCGGAGTTCCCTCTTCTCCTGGCTGGCGTATAGAATGTGACGGTTCCTGGCATTGCCGGCTCCGTGCATGATGGGCGTGGGGCGGGGCCTGCGCTTCTGCACATTCAGGGTTGGGCTTGATGTCTGGAGGGCTGTGCAGCTGGCGCGTGGGTTTTTCTCTCTGGGGTGGGGTGGTAGACAGACAGACCCCAGAGGGCCTTGACCAAACAAGGGGTCCTGGGAAAGTATCCTATCCTGTAGGCAGTTCTCAATCGATGCTTTGCGAATGTCCTCTTTAGAAAAATGTCTGTGTTTCCCAACATTCTCATCACACCAGAGCCCTTATTCTAGATCTCTCTTCCCATGACTAAATAAAACCCAGCAATTTACCATCATCTTTATATTTAATTAAATTGCTGCTCTCCACTTAATATTTTCAATTAAGCTCCTAAAGCCAGATCTTACTTCTAGATCTCTGTTTTACATTGCAGATTCTTTCAAAGGCTTTGTCATGGGAGCCTTTTTTTTAAAATTACTATTAATCCCCTATAATAAATAACATCAACTCCAATAATGCTACACTGGTTGCTTTCTCCCGATTCCTGTCTCCTTCCACATTTATTATTGACTCAATTTATGTTCCTTTAAATCGGTTTCAGTCTGGGTGGCAACACTCTCATTTACTGACTGATCAATTTGAATTTGTTTTATAAGATTCCATTAATTAGTATGTCCAATTCTCTTGCAGTGCCTGGAACCAGGGCATCCCTTAAATCCCCTAGAATTCCCTCTAGTCTCTCTGGCTGCATATTTTCACCAGAATGGTGTCTTCGAGTTAGGGCTGGTGGGCTGGCAGATTCTTACATTAGCAGATATTTTCAGCCTTATTTGCAGCAAGGAGCAGGTGGCTGGGTCACCAGGTGGCCTGGTTCTCCCTGATACCTTAGCCGTCTTGGTCTGGCCTCTTCCCTGGTGAATCCCCTGAAAATCCTGCAGGGGGCAGATGTGAGGTTTGGTGAGGGGGTCAGTTTCTGAGCGGGGCACTGGGGGGACTCAAGTGCAATTCCTTTTGTTCGTGGCTGGGATTTCCTAGGATTGGTCCAGACAGCCACACAGGCAGCCCCATTCTCTGGATAGAGCCTGGACACACAGGCGTGAGCCCCCCTCTCCCATAGGCTGGAGGTGCAGAAACACCCAAGATTTGATGAGTTTCTTCCTTTTCCTTAGGCCGAACTCCTCTCCCGGCACTGTCTTCAGAGCCATGTGCGAGAACTTCCCAACTTCCTCTGCCCTCGTCATTTGGAAAGGCCTTTATTCCATGTTGCCTGTTGGCTTGATCAGTTTACACCGTTTCGGTTGGTTGGTAACTTACAGGACGGACAGGAGGCGGCCCGCCCAAATCTTCTCTGCAATACTCAGGCGCAAGAGGAGGGGCGCACTTGACAAATTTGGGCTGTGTGTTCGGTGACCACCACGTTCCAGAGGTGTTACCCACAGACTTACTGAAGACCAGCCTGGGCTGTCAAATTTGTGTCTCCTCTCTTGGCCACAGATATCTGGAGAAGGGTCGAGCTTTAGAACAGGATTGGCTTATTGTCTGGGGCAGAGCAAGAGCTGGTCCGATGACATTCCTCTTCCCAGACAGGAGAACAAGACTGAAAAGCAAGTCAGCTGGTGGCTGCGTAGGAAGATTCAAACACGTGGCCAGTGGCTAACCAGGTGAATAATGGCAGTGTTCTGGGTGAGCATGTGGATCTTGCTGCTGAAGTCCCAGGTGCCATCTGAATGTGGGGACTTTCTAGCTTCTGTTGAGGACTGCTGGCTGGCAGCAATTCCTGTTCCAGATGCCCCCAAACACCGCCATATCTTTACAATATCTGTCCTGCTCCATACATACACGTGCACACGTGTGTGTGTGTGTGTGTGTGCACGCACACACACACTCCTTTCTTCAGTTAGCTCGAGAGATCTTATTTTCTTGCAAAACAAAGCACCTCACCTTGAAAAGGGATGACTTGTCAAAGAACAATATTCGAGAGATGATAATGCCCCACTGAAGCCTCACTCCGTGTGTCCTTGGGGACAGCATCTTTAATTACAGTAAAGACAAAAGGCCAAGGCCAGTCACGGAGAGCGACTGTACATCCAGGCCATGAAAACTGGTGTAAGAGGGAAGACAAAAGGAACCGTGTCTGTTTCTAATAGGGCTTGAAAAATTCTATGTAATATGAATTGGGAAGCTTTTTCATGATGCAAGGTATTTTGAGGTAGAAGAAAGGATCCGAGAGTGAGAAGAAGACCATGGAGAGTCGTTGTGCTTAGAAATCATTGTGTAAGATTTGTCTCCCATCCACAGCTCCCTGCTGGGTAGGGCACTGGTGATCATTTAGCCTCTGCTGGGATGTCTCCAGAGATGGGGATCTCTCTCCCTCCTCCCTTCCCAAAGAAGCCTCTTCAATTTGCAATTTATGGAAATCTGTTGGTTTTGTTAACAAACTTCTATCCTCCCTTCAGTAAAAAGGAGCCAGGCTATTTTCTTTTTTTCTTTGAAGAGTCACCTCTCCTCCAGTCTCAGTCCTTGTGGTGTGGGCAGGACAGACCCTACCTCTCAGCCTCAGGGGCAGGCATAAGATCCGAGCCTGGTAAATTGTCATGTTTCCCACCTTGGCCACAGTGATGGCTTATGTAACCCAGCATGGGCATGTGACTCAGGCGGGGCAGCAGAAGTCAGCCCTGGGAGTTTTGATGGAACCCTTGGGCAAGAGATAGTCACCTTTTGTGTTGTTAAACTGATAGGACCTAGGCCTGGTGCTGCTAGTGACCACGTTGGCACCCCCGAAGGAGGACATGCCTGGAGATGGACTTAACATAGAAGAAAGGCGGTGTGCAAAGAGGCAATGCCTGAAACCGATCTCTGGGCTTTCATGGTACATGAGAAATAAATCTCTCGTTTGGCTAATTTGTGTTTCGTTTCAGAATCCCAAATGACCTTTTAACTACTAAAATTGTTTTAACTTTTTTAACTATTAAAGCTCGGAAGCTTTTAACTATTAAAATTGTATTACCTTTTTATTTATTAGAGTGACTTCCCTCTTTAAATCTTTGTTCTGCCCTCTGGGTCACAGAGATAGCTTTCGTTTCCTCTTTCCTAGGCTGGCCCTCATGTAAGGCCAGCATCACTTGCCTGCATCTTTACTTCTGGATTATAAACCTCACCAGGCATTTCACCAGTTCCCCTTGTGACAAGGTTTCCAATCTTCTCACCACTGAGGGTATCTTCTTCTAGGCCAACTATCACTTTCCGGGGTTCCTCTTCAATGTGGCTCCCACATCTGAACTTGGGACTCTGGGGACCATCAGATCAGACTGGAATCTGACTGGAAACAGGACTTCCTCCCTGGGATGGACTCTCCACTTCTGGTAATTCAGTTTCAGCCTCCAGAGTCTCAGTGCCTGGGATGAACTCTTGAGACATTGAGGTCTTGGTTCCAGAGAGCTGTTCTCACACTTGAGGAGAAGCCAGGGCTCATTCACTGTTCATTTCACCGCTAGTCAGCAACTCTGCTGTCACACAAATGGAACTCAGGCTTCCCGAATCTGCTCGCTGTCTGACCCTGAGAGAGCTGTTTAACCACCTCAGGGCCCTGCTCTTCAAGACGTGGGACAGGCAGCTTGGCAGAAATGCCAAGTCTTCTGCTCCATCCCAACCCACGCACCTGACCCCACCTCTTAACAAATTCCCTGGTGAATTGCCTGCACATTAAAGTATAAGAAGTACTCTCCTGGATACAGTGCTTTTTTGGTAACTGCAGTCAATTTTTTTAAAAAGAGCTTTATTGAGATATGTTATATACCACACGATTCATTTATTTAAGTATACAGTTCAGTATTTTTTATTTTACTTTTAAAGAATTTTTTACTTATTTGACAGAAAGAGAGACAGCGAGAGAGGGAACACAAGCGGGGGGAGTGGGAGAGGGAGAAGCAGGCTTCCAGCTGAGCAGGGAGCCCAATGCGGGACTTGATCCCAGGACCCTGGGATCATGACCTGAGCTGAAGGCAGATGTTTAACTGACTGAGCCACCCAGGCGCCCCTGGTTCAGTGTTTTTTAGTTTATTCACAGAGCTTACAACTAATGCCACATTTGAATTTTAGAGAATTTTTGTTCCCCTGAAGGAGAAAACCCCATGCCTATTAACTGTCAGTTTCCACACCCTTCCTACCCCTATCCCTCAGCCCTTAAATAACTACTAACTTACCTTCTGTCTATGGATTTGTTCATTCAGAACATTTCATATAATGGAATCATACAACATGTGATCTTTTGTGTCTGGCTTCTTTCACTTAGCATAATTTTTTTGTATTAACATATAGTGTATTTTTGCTTCAGGGGTACAGGTCTATGAATCATCAGTCTTACACACTTCACAGGACTCACCATAGCACATACCCTCCCCAATGTCCACCACCCATCCATCCCATCCCAACTCTCTCCCAACCCCCAGCAACCCTCAGTTTGTTTCCTGAGATTAAGAGTCTCTTATGATTTGTCTCCCTCCCTGGTCCCATCTTGTTTCATATTTTCCCTCTCTGCCCCCCCACAAGACCCTTCCCTGCCTCTCAAATTCCTCATATCAGAGAGATAAATATGACACTTGTCTTCCTCTAATTGACTTATTTAGCTTAGCATGATACCCTCTAGTTCCATCTGTGTCATTGCAAATGGCAAGATTTCGGGTTTTTTGATGGCTGCATAGTATTCCATTGTATATATATACACCACTTCTTCTTTATCTATTCATTTGTTGATGGACATCTAGCTTCTTTCCATAGTTTGGCTATTGTGGACATTGGGGCTATAAACATTCAGGTGCACGTGCTCCTTTGGATCACTACATTTGTGTCTTTAGGGTAAATACCCAGTAGTGCAATTGCTGGGTTGTAAGGTAGCTTTATTTTCAACTTTTTGAGGAACCTCCATACTGTTTTCCAGAGTGATTGCACCAGCTTATATTCCCACCAACAATGTAGGAAAGTCCCCCTTTTTCCACATCCTTGCCAACATCTATCATTTCCTGACTTGTTAATTTTAGCCATTCTGACTGGTGTGAGGAGGTATCTCACTGTGGTTTTGATTTGTATTTCTCTGATGCCGAGTTGAGCATGTTTTTATGTGTTTGTTGGTCATTTGGATGTCTTCTTTGCAGAAATGTCTGTTCATGTCTTCTGCCCATTTCTTGATTGGATTATTCTTTGGGTGTTGAGTCTGATAAGTTCTTTATAGATTTTTAATACCACCCTTTTATCTGATATGTCATTTGAAACTATCTTCTCCCATTCCATCGGTTGGCTTTTGGTTTTGTTGATGGTTTCCTTTGCTATGCAAAAGCTTTGGATCTTGATGAAGTCCCAGTAGTTCATTTTTGCCCTTCCTTCCCTTGCCTTTGGCAAGGTTTCTAGGAAGAAGTTGCTGTGGCTGAGGTCGAAGAGGTTGCTGCCTGTGTTCTTCTTAAGGATTTTGATGGATTCCTGTCTCCCATTGAGGTCTTTCATCCATTTTCAGTTTATTTTTGTGTGTGGTGTAAGGAAATGGTCCAGTTTCATTCTTCTGCATGTGTCTGTTCAATTTTCCCAACACCATTTGTTGAAGAGACTGTCTTTTTTCCATTGGACATTCTTTTCTGCTTTGTCAAAGATTAGTTGACCATAGAGTTGAAGGTCCATTTCTGGCCTCTCTGTTTTGTTCCATTGATCTATGTGTCTGTTTTTGTGCCAGTGCCATACTGTCTTCATGATGACAGCTTTGTAATAGAGCTTGAAGTCTGGAATTGTGATGCTACCAATTTTGGTTTTCTTTTTCAACATTCCCCTGGCTATTTGGGGTCTTTTCTGGTTCCATATAAATTTTAGGATTATTTTTTCAATTTCCTTGAAAAAAAATGGATGCTATTTGATAGGGATTGCATTAAATGTGTAGATTGTTCGAGGTAGCATAAACATTTTCACAATACTTGTTCTTCGAATCCATGAGCATGGAACTTTTTCCATTTCTTTGTATCTTCCTCAATTTCTTTCATGAGTACACCACAGTTTTCTGAGTACAGATTCTTTGGCTCTTTGGTATCTTATGGTTTTGGTATCTTTTGGTTTTGGATGCAATTGTAAATGGGATTGACTCCTTAATTTCTCTTTCTTCTGTCTTATTGTTGGTGTATAGAAATGCAACTGATTTCTGTGCATTGATTTTTATATCCTGACACTTTACTGAATTCCTGTATGAGTTCTAGCAGTTTTGGAGTGGAGTCTTTTGGGTTTTCCACATAAAGTATCATATCATCTGCAAAGAGTAATAATTTTACTTCTTTGCCAATTCAGATGGATTTTATTTCTTTCTGTTGTCTGATTGCTGAGGCTAGGACTTCTAGTACTATGTTGAATAGCAGTAGTGATAGAGGACATCCCTGCTGTGCTCCTGACCTTAAGGGAAAAGCTCTCAATTTTTCCCCATTGAGGATGATATTTGCTGTGGGTTTTTCTTTGATGGCTTTAATGATACTGAGGTATGTACCCTCTATCCCTACACTTTGAAGAGTTTTGATCAGGAAAGGATGCTGTACTTTGTCAAATGCTTTTTTAGCATCTACTGAGAGTATCACATGGTTCTTGTTCTTTCCTTTATTAATGTATTGTATCACATTGATTGATTTGAGGATGTTGAACAAAACTTGCAGCCCAGGAATAAATCCCACTTTGTCGTGGTGAATAATCCTTTTAATGTATGTTGGATCCTATTGGCTAATATTGGTGAGAATTTTTGCATCTGTGTTCATCAAGGATATTGGTCTGTAATTCTCCTTTTTAGTGGGGTCTTTGTCTGGTTTTGGGATCAAAGTAATGCTGGCCTCATAAAATGAGTTTGGAAGTTTTCATTCCATTTCTATTTTTTGAAACTTTCAGGAGAATAGATATTAATTCTTCTTTAAATGTTTTGTAGAATTCCCCTGTGAAGCCGTCTGGCCCTGGGCTCTTGTTTGTTGGGAGATTTTTGATGACTGCTTCAGTGTCCTAACTGGTTATATATATACAAAAATAAGGGTAAACATGATGAAGGGATGGGACATGACTGTAAAGATGAGAATTTTAAAGGATTCTAAAAAAGGAATTGATTAGATAAGAAGGTCGTTGAAAAAGAAAAAAAAAGGAAAGAATGTGATCACGCTGGAGACTAAAACAAAACCATGCGCTAGATTTAGGGTATATTTTGATTTCTTAGAAGAAACTGTATCCTAAAATTTTAAAGAAAGAAAAACCTATATGTGTACAAAAAATAAGACTAAATACAATGAAGGGATGGAATATGACTATGACATTGAAAATTTAAAAAGATTTTTAAAAAGGTATTGATAAGATAAAATAGGTAAAAAACATTAAAATAGTTTCGAAAGGGGAAAACATTTTTAAATACAATAAGAAAAAAATTAAACTAAAAAATTTAACTTTGAAAGACTAAAGGATCATGGGGAAAAAGCCATGAATTCTATGTGCTGCATTCCTCTATCTCTGGAGTTCCACAGTTCTCATCGATTGGTGAACTTGGTCTTGGCTGGATGTTCTTGCTAATCTTCTGGGGGAGGGGCCCATTGCTGTGATTCTCAACTGTCTCTGCCCAAGGCAGAATTGTACCACCCTTGCCTGGGACCACACTAAGTAATCTGCTCTGGTTTACTCGGGAGATTTTGTTCCCTGAAGCTTTCCATACAGCTTTGGAGGATGGGAATGAAAATGGCGGCCTTCCAATCTCCCGCCCAGATTTGCTGAGAGCTCGGGGCCCCACCCCTCAGTGTGCCCTCGGAGAAAAGCAGGCAATCCCTCCCGTCATCCTGGTCTCTGGCCACGCTCCATGCTCACCCAAGCCTGTGACAGAGCATTTTTATCTCTGGTGCACAGCCCCAGTTGAAGTCTCAAAACCCAGCAGATTCCTGCTGTGTACTCTGGTGCCGCTCCTCTCAGGGGAGAAAGGAGGCAGTCTCTCTGGATCTGCTGTTTGTGAGGTTTCTGCTGGAAGAGTAGTGGCCCGACTGTGCCTCGAATCATGGTTTAAGGTAACCTCAAGCTGAGAGCTCACTCCTCGGCTCCGTCTCTGCAGCTGGCTTCCCTGATCTGGTACCTGCGAGCTCTGTGACACTCAGACACCCCCAATCTTTCTGTGACCCCACAGGACCTGAGACCACACTGTCCCTGGGAGGGTCCCTCCCCCTCCCCCCCCACTTAGCCTCTGGAACAATGTCCCTCAGTGGAGCAGACTTCTAAAAGTTTGGATTTTGTGCTCCACTTCTCCACTGCTTCCCAGGAGCTGGCCTCTCCCCCTGTTGTCTCTGTTCCCATATATCGCTTCAGATTCATTTCTCTGCATGTCCTACCTTCCAGAAAGTGGTCACTTTTCTGTTTCTAGAATTGTTGCTCTTCTTCTCTTTGATCTCCTCTTGAGCTTGTAGGTGTTCAGAATGGTTTGATAACTATCTTGCTGAACTCCTGGGACCTGATGATATTTAGGTCTCCTACTCCTCTGCCATCTTGCTCCTACCTCTAGCATATTTTCAAGGTTTGTTATGTTTTAGTGTATCAGGCTTCATTTCTTTTTACTATTGAATAATATTCCACTGTATGGATGTGCCATATTTTGGGTACCCATTCATCAGTAGACAAACATTTGCATTGTTCCCACTCTTAAGCTATTATAACAAATGCTGCTACGAACATTTGTGTACAGGTCTTTGTGTGGATGCGTGTTTTCATTCCTCTTGGCCATATACCTAGGGGTAGGATTGCTGCGTCATGTGGTAACTGCACATTTACCTTTTCAGGAAGTGCCCAACTGTTTTCCAAAATAGCTGCACCATTTAATTCCTACCAGCAACACCTGAGAATTCTAGTTTCTTCAATTCCTCACAAACACAAGTTGTCTGTCTTTATTATACTATCCTAGTGGGTATGACATGGCATTTTACTATAGTTTTGAGTTGTATTTTCCTAATGACTAGTGATTTTGAGCATCTCTTCAAGTATCTGTTGGCCATAGCTTCCATGGATCAATGTCTTCAAATCCTTTGCCCCTTTTTAAATTGGGTTGTCTTTTTACTATTGATTTATAAGAATTATTTACTATAGAGACAAGTTTTATATCAGATAAAGGATTTGAAAATATTTTCTCTCATTCTGTGGGTTGTCTTTTTAGTTTTTGATAATGTCCTTTTAAGCACAAAAGTTTTTAATTTGGCTGAAGTCCGATTTATCTGTTTTCTCTTTTGTTACTCATGTTTTTGGTGTCATTCCTAAGACTCTATTGCTAAATCTTAGGTCATGAAGATTTACTTTTACGCATTATTTTAAGAGTTTTACAGTTCTGCTGCACACATTTAAGTCTGTGATCCATCCTGAATTAATTTCTATCTATGGAGTGAGGTAGGGGTCCAACTTCACTCTTTTGCATGTTCAGTGGTCCCAGCACTATTTGTTAAGGAGACTGCTCTTTCTGCCATTGACTGGGTTTGGCATCCTTGTGAAAAATCAATTGACTATAAATGTCAGAGTTTATTTCTGAACTGTCGGTTCGATTCCATTGAGCTATATGTCTGTCCTTATGCTGGTACCACACAGTGCTGATTACTCTAGCATTGTCCCAAGTTTTGAAATTGGGAAATGGGAATCTTCTACCTTTGTTCTTTGTTTTGAAGATCATTTGGACTATTCTGGATCTCTTCAATTTCTATATGAATTTTAGGATTAGCTTTCCACTTTCTGAAAAAAGAAAAACCTGGAAGCTGGGATTTTGATAGGGATTGTATTGAATCTGGATGTTAATTCAGGGAGTATTGTCATCTTAACAGTGTTAACTATCCCAACATTAAACATGGTATGCCTTTCCATTTATTTATATCTTCCTTTATTTCTCTCCACAAGTCTTGAATTTCTTTTGTTAAAGTTATACCTGAGTAGTTATTATTTTTGATGCTATTGTAAATGGGATTGTTTTCCTAATTCTAATTTTAGTTACTTAATTTAATTAGTAAATGTGAACAACTGAATTTGAATCACTAGTGTAAAAAAATTTATTAATCTAATAGTATTTAAGGGGATACTTAGTATTTCTATAAACAAGATCATGTCATCTGAAAATAGAGTTTTACTTCTTCCTTTCCAATTGTGATGCCTTTTATTTCTTTGTCTTACCCCACTGCCCTGACTTGGGCTTCCAGTATACATTAGATAGAAGTGGAGAGAATGAACATCCTTATATTGTTCCTAGTCTTGGGGGAAAGTGTTAGTTTTTCACCACTTGGTATACTGCTAGCTATGGATTTTTCATAGATGTCCTTTAGCAGATTGAGATGTTACCTTCTGCTCCTAGTTTGTTGAGAGTTTTTATCATAAAAGGGTATTGATTTTTGTTAAATAATTTTTCCGTGTTTATTGAAATGATCTTATGTTTTCTGCCCTTTAGTCCATTAACATCCTGTATTACATTAATTGATTTTTGAAGATTAAACCAACTTTGCATTCTCTGGACAAATAACATTTGCTCATGGCATATAATTCTTTTTATATGTTGCAGGCTTGGGTTTGCTGGTATTTTGTTGAGGGTTTTTGCATCTAATGTTATAAAGAATATTGTTCTGTAGGATTTCTTTTTCTTGAGACATCTTTAGTTTTGATATCAGGGCAATACTGGCCTCACAGAATGGATTAAAAGGTGTTTCCTCTTCTTCTAACTTTCCTAAAGTTTTGTGAAGAATTGGCATTAACTCTTTATTTTTTTAAAGGCTTTTATTTATTATTTGAGATAGGACAAGAGTGAGAGATTGAGAGAGAGAGAGAGAGAGAGAGAGCACAAGTAGGCAGAGTGGCAGGCAGACAGAGAAGCGCACTCCCTGCCAAGCAGAGAGCCTGATGCGGGACTCGATCCCAAGATCCTGGGATCATGACCTGAGCCAAAGGCAGAGGCGCCACCCAGGCGCCCCGGCATTAACTCTTTATTGAATGTTTGGTTGAATTTATCAGTGAATGCCTCAGAGCCTAGGACACTTATCTTTATGGGAAAATTTTAAATTACCAATTGGATCTTTTTACTGATTACAGGCCTTTTCAGATCTGCTATTTCTTCTTGAGTCAGTCACAGTAATTTGTGTCTTGCTAGGAATTTGTCCATTTCACCTGAGTTTTCTAATTTGTTGATGTACAATTGTTTATAGGATTCCCTTATAATGCTTTTTATTTCTGTAAGATCAGTAATGATGTCTTCTCATTCCTGATTTTAATTATTTGAGTTTTCTCTCTCTCTCTCTCTTCTCTCTCTCTCTCACTCCCTCTCCCTCTTTGTTGTTGTTGATCAACATAGCTAAAAGTTTGTCAGTTTGGTGGATCTTTTTAAAGAACCACCTTTGGTTTTGTTGATTTTCTCCTATTGTTTCTCTAGTCTCTCTTTTATTAATTTCCATGCTAATTCTTTATTTCCTTCTGTTTGCTTGATTTGGATGTAATTTGTACTTCTTTTTCTGGGATATGGTTTTTTAATCTGAAAGAAGAACACAATATTTGCTTCAAAGTGTGTTGGGAAGATTAAATAAAATATGTGCCTGGCACATAGTAGGTGTTCAATAAATGTTAGTTTCCTTTTTAAAATTTGTTCATCTTTGTTATTTTAGGCTCATAGACCCAGCCTGTTGATACCAATTTGAATTTTGATTTCATCATCAAAGGGCATTAGTCATGCCTCTCAGCTGTGTATCATCTGCAAATCTGATAAAACATGATTCAAATACTTACATCCAAGATGTGGATGAAAACCATGGAGCAAAGTAGAAGCCCATGGTATGCCACTGCAAGCCTCTTCCAGATGGACGTCATCCGTTAGTCAATGCTCTTTGGGCACTGTGGTTCGGCAATAAATCTACCCAGCTGTCCACATTTGCCCCTGCCAAATGCCCTGCTAAAGCTGTGTTATCTGTGGCACTCCCCAATTCCCTCATCTTTACAGTGGGCTGCTGGCCTTGTCCATCTGTCATCTGTGCTCCTTCCTAGGTGCGGTAGATTGAATAACTGTTTCCAGTTTTTCACGCCTCTCTGCATTCACACCCTTGCCACAGACTTATGAGTGGAGTACCCCGTACATCCTTCACGTTGATTTTGGCTGTATGATTTTCTTTGGCCAATGGTATGTGGATGGAAGCCATAGTATGTCAATTCCAAGCTGAAGTCTTAAGAGGTCTCACATGTTTGTGCTCATCGTCTTGTACCTTGGCCATGACCTCAAGAAGAACATGCCTAAGTTAGTCCTCTGGTCCAAGGAGGATAAGAGATGTGTGGAACAAACGTAGACCCACAGTCCTGTAGTGGGAAGCAGAGCCTCTCTAGCCAATCTGACTCCCGAGAGTAAATGATGGTAGTTTCAAGCCAAAGGGTTTGGGGTGGGTGGTACACAACACTAAGCAACACCGGATCAATACACTAGGCAAGACCCACGAGAAGGCTGTGCTTGTGTATTTGAGAAGAGATGGGAGAGTCACCTTCAAGCTGGGACTCTTCTCTGAGCTAGTGAAAATAGCTCTGGGCTGAGGATGGCTTGGGGAAGTCTAATTGTGGCCCCAACAACTGTGGGCAGTTCTCCCTTCTTTCTACCTGTAGCATCAGGGCCTCCCACCAGTGCAGCAGTCCTCTGCCATTTTTCTGCAGGTGGGCCATAGCTGGTGGACCATGGCTGTATGTCAGATGCATTTCCTCCACAAGATCCGGATTTTGACAAATCTCAGAAAGATAATTTTGGGGAAATTCAGTAACTGACACTAATTGACAAAGCCCCCAACTAGAGGGGCTGCTGTACAGGGCGCTCACACAGGGTTACGGCGTAGATCCCAAGTGCGTGTCTACAGGTGATTTTGGCTCTTTCTTTTCCATTTAAGAAAGCAGGGGAGTGAGATTGTTATTACCCACTGGAGGTCAGTTCACCTGGAAGCAGGTGAAGCTTCAACCTCAGGCCCCTCCCTTGCCAGGTCGCTTTCAAGAGTCCTGGGAAGGACCTTCACCATATGTGCAAATGGTTCTGCATTTTTATTAAATTTGCAAAGGTCAGGGTTTTGAGTTATAACAGTACAACCACTCTCCCTGTTCATTCTCTCTTCTGTTTGGCCAGATTTTTTTGTATCAGGTGGCGTTGGAGTGGCCAAGGGCAGCATCTGTAAAGGGGGTTGAAGTTGGGATTCATTTAGTTTGGGTTTAATGGGATATATTTCTGGGTTTTGTGCCACTCTCAAGGATAAGTCATTGCTGCCCTGCTGGTCTAGGAATGGCCTCCAAGAATGTTCTTCCTACCCATTCTGTGACCTCTCTCAGCACCGTGATACGCATGCAGGTCCTGAAGCATTTGGGGAATGCAGGAGGAACAAGGCTTGAGAGGTACAGAGACTATGGCAGGATCCTCTTCGGATGATCAGGCCCATAAAATTGTAAGCAGTGGGTTCAATTCTTATCAATGCCTCGCCAACACAGAAGTTCACCAATGTAAGCATATACTCAATAAGGCAGAGCCTACAATTATAATTGTACTATCCATCCTTTCCCCCCCTTTTTTTCTGATGAGAATTATATAAAATAGAATCGATTAGGATTCCTATGCCACCAGCACAGGCCTGTGGAAGTACATCAAACTTCAGGTACAACTGGAGCAGCTCATCGATGAAAGGAACTTGACAGAAGTTTTTCTAAATTTGACAACAATCATAAAAATGCACATAACATTACCGATAATGAGGGGCCACGCTAGAAGAAACTTCACTAAACTATCAATAATTTAAAGCAAATTTCAACCAGCTGATCTAGAGGAAAGAGTGAATGTCTATCTGCCCTCTCTAGAGAAAATATTATAAAATCATTTTATATGGAGATGTAATCAGAGTCCACAGCCAAAAAACTATAGGAAAAAGGTAGTATAGAGCCGTGTCGTGCCATGAAGTATTGTTTTTCTAAATTATATAATCTTTCCGGACTTTGTGTGTTTTGTCATCACTTTTTAATTGTCCCTGTTGGTATTTGTCATAAAAACTGTAATTTGCTGTCATTCCTTTTCTCATTCTAAATATTTATTTTGCATTTAACTCTGTATATGTAGTTTTTTTTTTCTTAAAATGCACCCCCAATTTGTGTAGGTTTTGGCCTGCAGGAAATCTGCTCCTTCCCCCGCCTTTTTTGGAGGGGGTCATATTCCAAATGCCTGTCCAGAGGCCGGGAAGTGGTGTGGCCACTCAGGGACTCCCAGGGTCCCTCAAGAGAGCCCTGCTTCCTGCTGCAAGGGCAGAGCCCCTCAGCAACCTCCGAGGGCTGAGGCTTGGGAGCACCAACCCCAGGTTTTCCAAGAGAAGCTGAAAATATAAATTGTTATATGAATAATCTATATATATATATATTCTCGAATATAAATTGTTATATGAATAATCTCAATCTTAAAAGTTAGCATGCACATGCACGGGCTGCCATCTTGCCGCCTCTCTTGAGAAGAACTTTCCCCTGTTCTAATTTACTTTTTAAAAGGTACACAATTTGTAAGGGCCAGAGTTTTACTGTCGAGAGCAGGGACTTGCCCAGGGCCTCACGGTGACACTGGAAGCTCAGGACACTGTAGCAGGCACGGGGGCCTCAGGAGTCTCCAGGGTCCTGCGGCTCTGACGCTCCAAGCTTTCTCTCCAGCAGGCTCCCTGCCACCTGGCAGCGGTGCCGGTGAGGAAAGGCTGCGAACCGTGGCAGCCAGGACATTCTCCTGGGCCCCGGCGGGCCTGGGGGCTCGGGGGAGCGAGGGCAGAAGAGGCCACATCCGCAGAGCTGGGACTGTGTCCTCTGCAGCCCCAAAGGTGAGGTGTCCATGGAAGGGCAGGGGGGATTGCAAGAGTTAATGTGATAATGTCCGTTGATTATTTTAAGCCACCTGGAGGAAAAATAACATTATAAATAGCAAGGGCCATAACAGATTCAAAGGGTAAGTGTATTGATAGCCTTTTCCTCTTCCTAAGATTTCTGATGTTTCAAAACAAGATTATTTCGGGAGTGCATCTATTTTAATTCCCAAGATTCTCCTAGAAACACGTTTCATGGTGAGAGAGCCTGTCTTCTCCTGCCCTCCCCTAGCTTTTTCCACGGCAAGGCAAAGCTCTGGTTTCACACACCTCGTGCCGACCTAGAGTCTTTAAAAACCTTTTTGGGTGCCACCTGGCCACCATGCCTGTTAGCAAAGGCCTGGCTTTGGGTCGGGTTTGACATTTTAATTCCCAGAACCCACCTTGTTTACCACTAGACAACAGGCTTCATTTTGAACAAGGTGCTTTGCAGCTTCCAGGTTCCAAAGTGGGACGCGGCGTTGGGTGCGCCCCCCCCACCCCCCCACTCCCCCCCACCGCTGCAATGTTACTGTTATTAGGGGCAGGCAGAGCGGCCAGAGGCTCTCCCTGCAGCACACCCGGCCGGGAGATACTAGAGGGTGGGCCTAGGGGGAAAGCTTGACCTGAATGCAAGTGCTGGTCAATGAAGGGGATTTTGACTTTTCTGGAGGGGGCCCGGGACCCAGGCCACGGCTGGTCATGGGCCTTGACAAGCTGCCATTTCTGCACTCCCACAACATGACTTCCCCGGATCTCCAGCCCCAGCCTGCCGCGCCAGATGCTGAAGTCAGGCCTGAGACTCAGATTCCAAGGGCTCCTGTTCCTCTCACCGGGATTAGCACAGGGTACGGCTGGCTGGAGCTCAGGGGGGTGGCGTGGCCTTCTCCTCTTCCAGCTTGGCTGCAGTTATGTCTTTGCAAGCACTTATTTTTAAAAAACGACTTTTGCTGTCTTGCCGACATGTCTTCCTCATGATCTCTCTCTCTTTCTCTGTCCTTTTCCACCCTGCACACCTCTAGTCCTCACATGCGGGACCGCTTGCTTGGATTCTGATTTCTACAGAGACTTGAAATTGGATAAAGATGGTTTCAGCAGAAGAGATCAAGACACTGCCACCATCTTGGAGTTCTGCTCACTACGGAAGCCCAGTCTGCAAAGGGGAAGGCAGCGGGATTTGTGGCTTCCAACGTGGCAGAGAAAGCTCCATTTCATGGAGAGGGAAAGGGAAGAAACCCATTTGCTCCTCTCGACATGAGCCACTGTTTAATGAAGACCAACTAAGATTTAACGGTGTTAATGTTGTTGAATTATGAGTTTGATTAAGGTGGGCAAGCAGTTAGTAAAACACAGGCCTGGAGGTGAGTGGTTTACGTGCTCAGAAATGCAAAATTGGCGATTCTCCTGTCTTGCCTATCTGGATGACTTTGGCAAGGCCTTGGCCATGCATTTGTCCTAAGTGCATGGCAATGATATTTCACCAACGCCCCATGGAGAACACACAGTGGGGCTGAAGAAGGACAAAGGCCACGTTCGATATAAAGTATCAACTAAATGTGGAGGAATGATAGAGGGCAGAATTCTGAAAAGTTATAAATAAATTCCTAATTGTGGAGTCAATCCGTGCACTTATATAGAGATACTCATATGGCAGCTTAAAAATTCTTTAGATATTTATGGGTAAAATGCTATGATGTCTAGGATTTGCCTAAAATACTCCAGAAAAAAAATTTTTTTTAAATGTCTCTATGTGTGTGTTGGGGAAGAAAAAGATAAACAGATGAAATTGTCAAAGTGCTTGGAATCGTTGAAGTTGGGTGATGGGGACGTGAGGGTACATTGTACTATTTTCTCTACTTTTGTGTCGGCTGGAAATCTTCCACAGTATAAATCTTCCCTAGCCTCCAAAAAATTTCCTGGAGACAATTAGGTAAACTGTGAGGGGAGAGATATGCAGGGAGATTCAAAATTTAAAAAGAGAAAATAAAGAAGAAAAACATGAAAATCATGAAGGTCCAAAGTGGATAGACGAACACAGCGTGTGAGCAGACAACTAGTTAAAAATATCATGTTTCATAAGATTGGAGAGCCCGTTTAACCTCATTGAAACAATTAAGGACATTTAAATGAAAGCTCTTCCCATGCAATGAGCAAAGATTTAAAGAGCGTCAGTACCAGGCCTCCTCTGAGCAGCTGCTAAGAGTGCATACCGGGACAACTTTTTGGAAGGCAAATTAGCAATGTGATTTCAACAACCTTCAATTTTTTCCTATCCATTCAGCCAGTAATTCCACTTCTAGGAATTTTGCCTAAGGAAACAAGTGAAGACACGTGTCATGATTTGTGATCTATGTACACGGATGACTGTGCTAGCATTATTCAGGAGAGTAAAAACAACTGGAAATGACCCAACACCCAACAGTAAGCAACTACTTAGAAGATTTGGGGATAATTAATTTGTGCATGTCTCCAACACATATTTATCAAGATCCCTCAACAAGCCACACACAGGAGACACAAAGATGGAGAAGACGCAGCCCCTATCTTCAGGGACTTGATAGGGCCATGGGAACATAGGCAAGTGAACAGAAGAGAAAGGCCATTGCTACAATGGAGTATACTACACATATTAAAACAGAAGTTGCAAAGGATATCTTTGCTTTTAGGTATACTACCCTACGTAAAAATGCTTAGATAGAATTTTAAGATTGATAAGCAATATGCAAAATGTTAACAGATTTAGTTCTGAGTGGTGGGATAACGCATGATTCTTTTTCCTTAGACTTTCTTCTGACTTGCAAAGTTTTCTCTAATCAACTGTATAATTTTATAATTAGAAAAATAACCATAAAAAGGGAAGGATGCTACATTTAATGAGTGACCATTATATGCCATGTAGGTTTCTGGACACCATACACACACACACACACACACACACACACACACGCGCATACCATGTATATACTCTTACTTAACTCACAATTTTAAACTTTGTGTTAAATATTTATTTATTTATTTACTTATTTATTCAAGTTTCTGTTTAAATTCCAGTTACTTAACATATCATGTAATATTAGTTTCAGATGTAGAATTTAGTGATTCAACACTTACTTACAACACCTGGTACTCATCACAAGAGCCCTCCTTAATGCCCATCACCCATTTAACCCATCCCCACCTACCTCCCCTCTGTTCAACTTTCAATTTTTATTTTTGAATAAGTTATCTATCTATCTATCTATCTTTTGAAGAATTTATGTAAGTGGCTCCAAAATCAAAATAGTGTAAGATGATATATCATGTAAAAATCTCATTCTCACCCCTTCCTTGAACCACTACATTTTCCATCCCCCATCTTCACACCAGATTTAACTACTTTTATTAAGTTCTGTGTACTGTTTATATAAAATAAGAAAATGAAATATATTTTTATATTTTTCTTTTCTTATACAAAATGTTGCATGCTATACATACCAGTTCCCACCTTGCTTTTCTCATTAAAATAAAATCTCCCTCTTATTCTTGTGAAGATTAAAGAACTTCCTGATTTGTAATGCGTACATAATATTCCATTGTGTGGATATCTTATAATCAGTTAATAGGTTCCTAGTTCTGCTGCAAATGAAGCTTCCAGTTTTTTTCTGTTAATCATTATGGTTTCTAAAATGTTAAGATCTCATTCAAATGTGGAGTTCACAAAATTTCCCCTCAGTAGTCTGAATGGTTTCTAATAAGGTAAGGTGTGGCCCAAAGGAGTCATTTGTACTTGTCCATTTTATAGATGAGGGAAAGACGTCTCAGAGGTCCGCTAATTGGCCCACATCACAAGCTAGTAAATGATCGATCGAGGCTTCTGACTTAAGCCTGTTAGAGTAGGAGCCCATGTTTTCTTTGAGCTGGACTGAGACATAATCACAGATATAATGGAAGAATATACCAGGAACTTAGAGTGTTATGCAAAATAGTTAATTATTAGCTTATTATAATTATTTTAGGAAAGAGAGGAAACAGTGGAGACCTCTGAATAATTGTGAGCAGGAAAACTCATGAGTAAGGATTTGGAGGGGGGAGGGGTGACCAAAAGATCCAGGAGGACTTTGCAGTGATTTGGGGGGACCCAGACCCATTGGAATTAATCCTTTTGTTGTTTTTTGGAGTAAGCTATATCCTGCTGCGCAACTGGTTAGCAGTCTTCTCAAGCTCAGGGAGGAGGCGGTGCCTGGCCACGATGGCTCAGTGTGGGGTGCTCCTGGTCAGTGCCAGCTTCTGAGGTCCGACCGGGGCAGAAGGTCTAGGTGTGTGTGTGTTTGGGGTGGTGGTGGTGGGAGAGTTGTTAGCAAGGGGCCAGATTGGAGCCCCTTAAGGCTGAAGCGCATTGCCAGCAGTGTCCTCCTTCCCTAGATTAAGTGCTAAAAGGCCCCAGAGAGAGTGTTAGCAAATAGGAGATGATGAGTCCTGGGTGTCTAAATAGAGGATACACATTTCAGCTCAGTTCAGCAGGGAGAAGGCCAGAAGTGTACAGGGAAGAGCCCTCTTGCTCCCCTCTACGCCTCAGCTTAACACATGGGTGAGACCACATGAACTATAGGACACGGCTGTATCTGAATCTCAGATCAGCAGCATGTAAATTTTTAGTATTAGGATATCCTATGTCATATTTTTATTTGCTAAGTCTGAACCTCTATCACAGGGGCTCAGATCAGACACTCCTGTTAGCACCCATTCCTTTCTGTACCTGTTTACTATGCACAAATGAAAACATTTAGGGGAGGAGGGATTGAGCAGTTTCCGCCTTCAGATCACTTCCATTTTATGGCTATTGGTAAGTCTACCTGGTGGTAACAACATCAGTTCCATATAACTTTTATTTATTCATTTATTTATCCATTTATAGATTAAACTATCTCTAAATAATTTTTATATTACAGAGTTCATAAATGCTAGTGAGCATTTATTCTAATTATAATTCTATTTATAATTATATAAAATTATATAAAAAAATAAAAAAATATATAAAAATCTAATTATAATTAGTGAGCATTCACTATAGGAAAAATAGATATAAGTAGATACATACACACACACACACACACACACACACAAGTATGTAACAATATATTTCATTGTACTTGGATTTGACAGAAGAAAAATTAAAGTGTAACTAATAGAATTACTTAACTCCAGGTAACTATTTTTTTTCACAGCAAGAGAAATGAGTTGCTTAAAAAAAATCTGTAAATTAATAAAGAGTAAATTATTCTATATAAAAAATTATTCTATATAATTATTCTATATAAATTATTCTATATAAAATGTTTTATATAGAAAAAATTATTCTATAGAAATATCTCTATAATCAAATAGAAATGTACCAAACTCTGTAGTTAAAATATAGAATTATCAGATTCAATTTAAAAAATCTATACATATTCTGTTTGCAGAAGCCAGACTAAAGAAAAGGGCATAAAAAGGCTGAAAATCAAAGGTTGGAAAATATATTTTTGCCAGGTAAAATAACCAAACCAAAGTTGATATACCTACATTAATATCATATTTTTTGGTAAGTTTCAAATTTTAATTCCAGTATAATTATCATAAAGTGTTGTATTAGCTTCAGGTATACAATATAGTTATTCAACCATTCTATACATTACTCAGTGCTCATCATGAGAAGTGACCTTTTAACCTCCTTCACCTACTTCACCCATCCCTCCACCCACCTCCCCTCTGGTAACCATCAGTTTGTTCTCTATAGTCAAGAGTCTGTTTCTTGGTTTATCTCTCCCTTTCTTTTTAGCCTTTGTTTACTTTGTCTCATAAATACCACATATGAGTGAGATCAGATGGTATTTTTTTCTCTGACTGACTTATTTCGCTTGATATTATACTCTTCAGCTCCACCCATATTGTGGCAAATGGCAAGATTTCATTCTTTCCTATGGTTAAATGATAGCCCATTTTATATATATGGCACATCTTTTTATCCATTCATCTATCAATAGACACTTGGACTGCTTCCATAATTTGGCTATTATAAATAAAGCTACAATAAACATAGGGATGCATGTATCTCTTTGAATTAATGTTTTTGTGTTTTGGGGGTAAATACCCCACAGAATGATTACTGGATCATAGGGCAGTTCTATTTTTAACTTTTTTGAGGAACCTTCATTCTGTTTGGTTGCACCAGTTTGCAATCCCACCATCAGTGCACAGAGATTCCTTTTTTCTCCAGATCCTTGTCAAAACCTATTGGTTTTTGTTTTTGATTTTAAGCCATTCTGACAGGTGTGAGGTGGTATCTCATTGTAGTTTTGATTTGCATTTCCTTGATGATAAGTGATGTTGTGCATCTTTTCATGTGTCTGTTGGTGATCTGTATGTCTTCTTTGGAGAAATGTCTGTTCATATCTTCTGCCCATTTTTAATTAGATTATTTATTTTGGGGGTATTGAATTATATAAGTTCTTTATATATTTTGGATACTAACCCTTTATCAAATATTCCATTTGCAAATATCTTCTCTCATTCCATAAGTTGCCTTTTAGTTTTGTTGATTGTTTCCTTCACTGTGCAGGAGCTTTTTATTTTGATGTAGTCCCAATAGTTTATTTTTGCTTTCATTTCTCTTTGCCTTAGGGGACATAGCTAGAAAAATGCTGCTACAGCCAATGTCAGAAAAATTACTGTCTGTGCCCTCTTCTTTTCAGGCCTCATATTTAGGTCCTTGATCCATTTGGAGTTTATTTTTGTGTATGGTTGAAAGAAAGTCATCCAGTTTCTTCGGTATGTAGTTGGCCTGTTTTTTGAAGAGACTTTTTCCCATTATATATTCATTCTTTTTTGTCAAAGATTAATTGACTATACTATACATTGTGGGGGCTTATTTCTCCTGGGGTTTCTATCCTGTTCTATTGATCTAGGTGCCTATTTTTGTGCCAGTACCATACTGTTCTGATTACTACCACTTGGTAATATAACTTGAAGTCTGGGATTGTGTTACCCCAGTTGTGTTTTTCTTTTTCAAAATTGCTTTGGCTATTTCAGGTCTTTTGTGGCTCCATACAAATTTTTGGGTTGTTTGTTCTAGTTCAGTGGAAAAGGCTGCCGGTATTTTGATAGGGATTGCACTGAGTCTATAGATAGCTTTGGGTAGTATAGATATTTTAACAAGTACTTGTTCTTCCAACTCATGAGCATGGAATGTCAACCTAGAAGAAATGGACAAATTATTAGAAACATCTAACCTACCTGAAGCAGAACTGAAGCAGAAATAGAAAATTGGAACAAATTGATCAACAGCAATGAATTGAGGCAGTAATCAAAAACTCCCAACAGACAAAAGTTCAGGACCAGATGCCTTCACAGGTTAATTGTACAGAGGTAAAGGATCTGTAATTGTACAAACATTTAAAGAAGAATTGATACCTTGTCCTCTCAAAATATTCCAAAAACTAGAAGAGGAAGGAAAACTTCATTCTATGAAGCTAGTATCACCCCACCCCGATACCAAAACCAGATAAAGGCACCACAAAAAAAAAGAATTATAGGTTAATATCTCTGATGAACAGAGGTGCAAAAATCCTTAACAAAATACTAACAGACCAAATTCAACAATACATTAAAAAAATCATCTACTACAGTCAAGAGGGAGTTATTCCAGGGATGCAAGGGAGGTTCAATAGTCATAAAACAATCAATGTGATACATCACATCAATAAGAGAAAGGATAAGAATCACATGATAATTTCAAAAGTTTCAGGAAAAACATTGGACAAAGTACAACATCCATTTATGACAAAAACCTTCAACAAAGTAAGTCTAGAGGGAACATATATCAACATATCAAAGACCTTATATGAAAAACTCACAGTGAACATCATACTCAATGGTGAAAAACTGAGAACTTTCTCCTTAAAGTCAGGAACAAGACAAGGACATCTACCCTCACCACTTTTATTCAACATAGTACCGGAAGTCCTAGCCTCAGCAATTAGGCCACAAAAAGAAATAGAAGACATTTGAATTGGTAAGGAAGAAGTAAAACTTTCACTATTTGCAGATGTCATGATAGCATATTTAGAAACCCCTAAAACCTCCACCAAAAAAACTGCAGGAACTGATAAACAAATTTCAGTGAAGTCACAAGATACAAAATCAATGTACAGAAATCTGTTGCATTTCTATATGTCAATAATGAAGCAGCAGAAATTGAAATTAAGAAAACAATCCCATTCATAATTGCACCAAATCCAGTAAAATTTCTATGAATAAGCTTAACCGAAGAGGTGAAAGACCTGCATTCTGAAAGCCATAAAACATTGATGACAGAAATTCAAGATGATGCAAAGAAATGGAAAGACATTCCATGCTTATGGGTTGTAATATCAGATTTTTTTTAAAGATGAAAAGGGACAACATATAATGATGAAATCTTCAGTTCATTAGGAAGAGATAACCAGTAAACTCAAATATACTTAATAACATAGTCTCAAAGAAATATATAAAGCAAAATTTGACAGACCAACAATGATAAATTAACAAATATATATCATACTAGGTTGTTATACCTCTCTGAATAATTAATAGATCAGCTAGACAATACATCTTTTGTAATATTTGAACAATATAATTAATAAACTTCATCCAGTGGATATATAGGGAGAGTCATGCAACGAGAAACTGGAGCTTTTATATTCTTCTCAAGCTCACAAGGATCATGTATAAAAATGAATCAAAATGCCACCATTAATTAGGTCTGTGTATATTTCAAAGAATCAATGGCAGAGAGACCACATATCTTACCTCAATGCAATTAAGGGAGGAAAAAATTGGTAAAAATAATTTAAAAGCCCCACACATTTCTAAATAACCATGTATCAAAAAAGTACTCAAAATGGACATTTAAAATACTTACAATAAGGGAGAGCTTCCAGGTCTGAAAAATCATGGCAGCTTCCTGATCTCTTTAGCTCTATATATCACACGCAAAATCAACTAAGTCCAGAGAAAGGACAAATAAAATCATCGCTGACCCATACCTTTACATCACTGGAGATGGAGACTACCATAAACTTTCAATTAACTGTAAGCTGAGGAATAAACACTGTGTTCCAGCAGAGCTTCTGCTGTTGCCACAGAGCTGAGGGGAGGAGAGTAGGGGAGAAGAGGCTTAGAAGAATGTGTGAAAAGGAAAATAAGGAGAAGGCATAGACAAAACACAAACAAAATCACTCCCAGAAAAATAAAGGCAACACTAAGCGTCAAAATAACTGAAGGCAGGTCTGGGACACAGTAGTTCACAGCATCAGCTGAAGGGAAGATGGCTTGGAAGTGAGCTGGGCTGGAAATGGCAGCTGCAGAGAAGCATAGCTCCTACGAGATAATCAAATAAATGGGGATGAATTATGCCCTTTGTAGACTGACATAGTAATCATATCCAAGTGTATTATAGTACGTCACAGTGATATAGTAAGAGAGGAGAAATACTGATCTTGCAGAAATGAAAAAGGAACAAGAAATGCTAACCTTTTTCATTCCCTTCATCATCATCTATAAGGAAATTGTACTTTATCAAACCGACGAAAGAGATACTCAAACTATGAACTCAGTCCACACTATGCTCAGGAATAAAAAAAAAAAAAAGATAAAAAACAAGTCAAACTAAGCCCATATAAAACTACTAGCTGATTAAAATTCTTCCCTAACAAACACCCACAAAATGGAAGAAACTGATAACACATGTTTCAATCTGAATTAAATATACTTAAAAAAGCACTTAGAGATTTTAAAAAATTAGAACCAAAATTAAAAACCCAAGAACAGAAATGAACAGAACATATAAAGAAATGCAATAAGAATTGACCAAACTTGGGAAGGAAATTGAAGAAAAAGGCAACACAATCTCAGAAATAAAGAATAAATGAGAAGGCATGTGAGAAGGAATATGTTGAAGTGAAAAATTTTAAAGAACACTGAAGAAAGGCAGGAAAAACAACCAAAACAACAAAAATAAAATAACGAAAGAAGAAAATGCTTCTGGGAGAAAGTGACTGAAATGGAAGATGGGCAAAGAAGTTCAGTCTACCTATATTTGGAGTCCCTAGAAGAAAAGACCAAAGCAAATATTTAAAACTGTATTCAAGGAAACTTTCCAGAAATAAGAGAAAATTAAATAACTATATTAAAATGGCCCGTTATGTTGTTAATTACCGGGTAGAGTCTTATATTTTATCCTACCTGTAAGCTAATAAGTTAGCTTGCCAGTTTTATGGATGTCAGTAGAAAATATGAGCCCCCTAGACCAGAGACTAAAGATAAGATATTACTCACAGCAACACCCAGTGTATAGTCATTTCTACACTGGTTCCCTAAGCCCTGGTGTTCAAGGGTGGCATGCAGAGGGCTGGGTGCTTTCTGTACATACAGCGTTGCAGGAGAGAAGTTCTGAGCTTAGGGAACCTGCATTTTTATAATGGGTAAGAAATATCCCTTCCCTTTGCTTCATTATACTGCCCATAAGCATGTCTTCTCTTTGTCCCAGAGGGCGGTAGTGTTTCTATCTTCTGAAGCTGTTTGCTCCACAAACCTCCTTGAAAAGACCCTCTAGAAGAGAGGGCAGTCAGCACCTCACTTGAAATATACGCAGATAAATGAAGGACTCACTGACAACTGTCTCCCAACACATTTACTTGGAAGATTGTCCCAAACTGATCAAATCTCCAATCTGAGACATAAGCTATTAGATGGTATAGACAAAGAAAAATCCTTAGGGCTTCCAGGAAAACTATGAAACTTCTTGAGTGCGTAAAAAAATTAAGTTTCTGTCTGTCTTTTCAAGAAAAACACACAAAGAAAGGCAGAGGGTCCTTGCCAGTGTAATTAGTTAAGATGAGGTCATACAGGAGTGGGGGGTGCTTAATCCTATATGATCATTGTCTTTATGGGAAGACACACAGAGACAGAGACTCAGGAGGGAAGAACATCACGAGACAATGGAGGCAGAGACTGAGGTGCTGCAGGTGTAGTGAACCAGGGAACATCAAGGACTATTGGCAAAGCGCCAGAATCTGTGAAGAGGCAAGAGAGGAATTCCCCCCTATAGGTTTCAGAGGGAACGTGTCCAAGCCAACCCTGATTTCAGGCTTTTAGCCTCCAGAGCAAATTCTGTTGCTTGAAACTCCCCTTAGTTTGTGACACTTTGTTATGGCAGCCCTAGGAAACCAATTATTTCCTTAGCATGAAAAAATAATATAAACCTCAAATCCTAAAGTCAGAGTAGTACTCAATGGGGAAACGCTGAAGGTATTCCCACTAAGACAAAGACAGCCACTATCTTCAGTATGATTTAGCATTGCCTTTGAAGTATTAGACAATGGAATTGGATAAGAGTGAACATTCAGGTATGAGAATCAGAAAAGAAGCTGTCTCTATATATACTTATTATGAGACCCAGAAATCTCCCTCCTGGACACTGATCCCAGAGAAATGAAAACTTATGTTTGCACTCAAACCTGCTGAAGGATGTTTATAGCACCTTTATCTGGAAGAGGCCCAAACTAGACACCACCAAAATGCCCTTCAACAGGGGATTGATGAAACAATAGCACACAAGGAAACAGATTAAAAATTTAAACAAAATACTAGAAATCTGAATCCAACAGCAAGTAAGAAAAACATATCATGGTCATGTTAGTTTTACCCCAGAAACGTTTATCCAGCTTTCCCCTCTCCCTTTTACCAATTGTCTCGAGGTCAGGGTAGACCCCACAAATTTCCTCCTTTTTTCCTGTCTAAACATCTAGATCTCAGATCCTTAGTACTCAAAATGTGGTCTGCCGGCTAGCATCCTGGGAGCTTGTGAGAACTGCAGGAGCTCAGCCCTACCCCAGAGCTCTGAAACTAGAATCTTCCCTTTAACAAGGTCCCTAGGTGATTCCTTTACACGTGAAAGCTGAGGAACACTGATTTAGAACTCGAAACGAAGACTGACGCCATTGCCCTCTGGTCCCTCCAAGCTAACTCCCCTCGAGCAATGAGGGCTGACATTAAGGAAGAGACTCAGATAGTACCTCGAAGCGGGGAGGGCTGAATAAACAGGAGGCTTAATACTCAGTTGTTGAGCCTCTGGAGATCTGACAGGAAGTCCCTCAAACCTCCTGGCACGGGTTCACAGTTCTTCCAGGGCAGGGGGACACTGTGTCCTTCAGCTAGGATGTGTGCTTGCCCTCCTGACACATCTCTGTATGGTCTCTCCCTCACACAACTACCCCCAGCCCTTTCTCCCCGCCACCACTGCTGGGCCCCAGGGGACACTGGAGTTGAGATGCTGATCCAATGGCCTTGGAAGACTTTCGTCTCTCAGGGAAACATGTCCCAGGGGCAGACTGGCTGTCAGCACCCACACTGGCTGGCTCTCTGAACCTTTTTGGCCTCAGCTTCTTTTTCTGCAAAATGAGGGTTATAATAATTTCTCACTTAGTCAAATCTGATCATCATTTTCTTGATGGTTTCTACCTTTGCTCCATGCTTAGAAAGCCTTCACCGTCAAATGATTTTTAGGAAAGACATCTATTGGGGCGCTTGGGTGGCTCAATGGGTTAAAGCCTCTGCCTTCTGCTCGGGTCATGATCCCAGGGTCCTGGGATCGAGCCCTGCATCGGGCTCTCTGCTCAGTGGGGAGCCTGCTTCCTGCTTCTTCCTCTCTCTCTTCCTGATTCTCTGCTTACTTGTGATCCCTGTCAAATAAATAAATAAAATCTTTAAAAGAAAAGAAAAGACATCTATCTATTTTTTTTTCTAGTTGTATCATGGTTAAACCCATCTGAGTCTGTTTTGGTGTGTGACAGGAGTTTCTTCTAACTGTCTCAGGGCAAATTATTAAATAGTCCATTATTTCCTCAACAGTTCTGGAAAAAAAACATTATCATAAACTAAAAATGTAAGGATGTTTGTGTGTTTCTGGGATTTTTTGCTCCCTTCTGCTGCTCTTCCTAGGCCCTGAGGGGGTCCTCAGACTTTCCTCCTGAAGGGATTCTCAGGAAATCTGCATTTCTGCCTCCGGAAGCTCACTCTTGACCACAGGGAGACAAACAGTACTCTGAGGACGGGTGGGGACTGGGAGCAGGCGCGGGAGCAGGAGCGTGTGAGTGTCCATGAACTGGTGGGAGTGTGTGTGAGTGTGCATGCGTGTTCTGAGGGATGTGGCCTGTTGGGTTGCAGTTTTTAGTTGATCCTGTTTCCTACTCAATTTAGATAGTGGGGGCTGAGGACATAATGTCCTTCAACTTTCATCCTCAGTCTTCCAGCCCATGGGCAGTCAGGGGCCACTCTGTCCTCCCTGCTTCCACTGTCCTTGACCCCTGGGCCTCCTTCCCTCTGTCATTCTCCCTCTCTCCTGCATCTTCACCACTCCCTCTCCTCTGGCTCTGTCCCCGCAAAACACAGAGGATGAGATGGTCTGGCGTGGGGTGGATGGTGACAAGTCCCAAGTGGCAGAAACATGGGACTGGGTGGATGGGAGACGCCAGGAGGTGTGTGACTAAGGGTGGCTGGGGGCCAGCACCACATGTTTCCTCAGTGGGCAGCAGGAATCGTGGGCGCAGTTGTTTTAGGAAATTCTCCCTGGTAGCAGGAATGGGCAAGGCTGGCCAGTAGGGCCCAGGGCTGGAGGCAGAGACGTTGCTGTGGGAACGCACGTGAGGGGTGGGAATTCGGGGCAGGCTGTGGGAAGAGAGATAAGGGGGTGTTAGAACTTCTAGAACTGTTTGGGTTAGGATTCTTCCACATTCTGAGCATCTGGTACTACTGGGCTTACGTCATAGAGCCACTGGACTGGACCTGAGTCTTCTTGTCCCACCTGGAATGTCATAGGATGTGACCGTTTGCAACAGCCATGAATGACATCAGACCAGCTGTCTTTCTTCACTCAGGCCTGACACCCAGCTCGAAAGCTGAGCCTATCTGCCTCAGTAGGAACCTGGCGAAGGCTGCCTCCCCCGTTCCTCTCCCAGACTCTCCCTCCTGACACACTTCCATCCACATTCCAGCAGAGCACAAGTTCTCCTTATCCAGGGACCAGGACTTTCTAATGTAATCCCCTATAATTTACAACCTTGTCTCCCATAGCAGCCCCTCTCCTCCAACCCTCCTGCCCTCACTCCCAGAAATGTTGGGGTAGGAGACAGAGTCTAGGAGGCCATGGTCAGCTTTGCTGCGCTTTGTGTGGGCCACTCTGAACTATTAATCTGAGCCTGTGGTCACCCCAAACACACCCTGTGCCCACTTTCACTGGATTGAGAATTCTGCTGGGAAAGAACAGAGCCCTGGACATAACTAAGATTTACTTATCTATAGCTTGAGGGTGGACCCAGTGTTGGGGGCTTGGGAAATGAGGAGGGAGTGTATCCTGCAGACTGATGCCAGATTGTCAAGAAGGGCATCAGGGCCCTGAGGGGAAAAAGAAAGATCAGATTAATACAGAAGGAATTTGGTGCTATGGCCAGACTTAGTCTCAGGTCCTGAGAAGGGGGCGCTAGGCTAAGCTTGAATACACCGCAGCACAGCCCCTTAGGTACACTTTTGGATTCTTAGAAGGAGGTGGTTATAAGATCAAATGGAAGGCACCTGGATGGCTCAGTCGGTTAAGTATCTGCCTTCGGCTCAGGTCATGATCCCAGAGTCCTGGGTTGGAGTTCCACATCGGGCTCTCTGCTTCTCCCTCTGTCTCTGTCTCTTTATCTCTCATGAATAAACAAATTTTTTAAAAAATCGTAAAAAAAAAGATCAGGGGCGCCTGGGTGGCTCAGTGGGTTAAGCCTCTGTCTTCAGCTCAGATCATGATCTCAGGGTCCTGGGATTGAGCCCCGTATCGGGCTCTCTGCTCAGCTGGGAGCCTGTTTCTCACCCTCCTCTGCCTGCCTCTCTGCCTGCTTGTGATCTCTCTCTCTGTCAAATAAATAAAATCCTTTAAAAAAATCAAATGAAAATAATTGTTTCTTTAAGAACTTCAACTACTCTTCTAGGGAAATTGGTGGTAAATTGGGAGGAGTCATTTGACCAGAGACCCAAGCAGCTCTGCAGGGGCCCTCCTCCTTCTCCTTGCCCAGAGCGGAGCAGTGGGAAGGAAGGGGCTGAGTGACCCGTGGAGGAACCAGGGGCTCTGGCCTTTGAGTGGGAGCCTGAGCGGTCCTCAAGCATGGTGATGGGCAGGTGCAGAGAGTATCCAACGAGAGAGATCTCAGAAAGGTGGTGGTAAGAATGCAGGTGTGGCAGGGCAGCTGTGGGAAGGAGCCACCTGGGGCTTCGCTGTCGGAGGGAGTGGAACGTGGGGAATAAGGTTAAAACTCCAGAGGAAAATAGTCTGGCAGGTGGCCTCGTGAGCTGGATAAGCCCCTTTTATGGCAACTGGCTTGGATCTGGATGGGAGAAAGACTCATGTGGGACTTAACAGTTGTGTTTCTGTTTCTCTGGGCCTGCCGGCCAAATCCTGAACCCTCCCTGGAAACTGGATACAAATTTTGGACGAAGATTATTTGTCAAAAAGCAGAGAGATAAGCATCTTGCCGGAAAGCTATGGGTTACTTATACACTCTTTAATGAGTTTCTGCATGTCTTTTTCTAATGTAGATTATTCTCCATTACCTGAGCAGAAATACCAGTCCCCTCAAATGTTAAAAAAAAGCTTTATTGAAGTATAATTATGTACAATAAAATGGCCTAGTTTAAAGGAAACAATTTGATAAGTTATAACGTATAGATACACCTGTGAAATCATCCCCATAGTCAAAGTAGTGATCATATCCATCACCCTCAAGTGTTTCCTCATTTCCCTCTGTGATGTGTCCCCCAATCCTGTACCCCCCACCCCTGCTTCCTGCCGCTGCCTGGAGACTTTCCATGAACATTAAACCAGGGCTCATCTCATTAGTTTCCTGCTTCTCAGAGATAACCCTTCTCTACTGCCCAATGCCCGATGTCTCGAGAACCATTGTTTTGTATATTTTGTGTGGGCTTGTAGTTGTTCTGGGACGGAGGACAAACTTGGTCTCTGTTACTCCAGCTTGGGTGGAAAAGGAATTCCAACCCCTCATCTTGACTGACTCTCTACAACTTGATAAGAAACCAGCGCATTCTGTCCTTCGATTCAGAAAGTCTGAGTAGTGCTGCGGTTGATGTCCTGGGTATCCACCGTGGGAGAGGTACTCTCTCAACAAATACAGGCATTCAATAAAGAAGTGGTTTCAAGAATGTTCATGTGCAGAGCTCTCTCTCCACTGGGGATACGGGGATGGGCAAGACAGACTTGGCTCCGGCCCCGTCTGGTGGATACACAGAGGGCTACGCAATCTCAGTTCAGAGGAACAGGGTCACACGAGAAGTAGTTGTGGCCTTCTGTGGGAGTGTGTGTTCACAGACTGGAGCAGATGCTTTTCTGCCTCATTTCACATCTTTCCAGCCCACCTCTGGTTTCAGCTGCAGCCACGGTGGAAAATTCCACTTGAGCTCAAGTCCTACCACAAGTCTGCTTGTCTGTGTCCAGCGTTGCCTGAAGCTTTGAAGCCTACACATCTGCAAACAGGAGCACCTCAGAAGTACAGTCTGGAGGAGGGAGGGGGGTGTTCGTGGGCATGTCAGTCCTTAACCAATGGGAGACGGGAGATCTGCTTCTTATCCTTTGGATGGACAGTCTTGGGGGGCAATCTGTATGTTTCCCATACACTTCTCAGGGGTTCCAGCAGGATGGAGGTCTGACTACTTACAGCAATAGTTGTATTGGTGCTCCATTTCACCTGCCTTGCTCTCCCCAAATCTTTCCTTCCACACTCTGTGCTAATGTCCTAAGTAAATTGCCCATATGCAAGTCCTTGTCTCAGGCTCTGCTTTCAGGGTGGATTCAAATTAAGATGTATACTTATTGGGATGCCTGGGTGGCTCAGTTGGTTAAGTGGCTGCCTTCGGCTCAGGTCATGATCCCAGCGTCCTGGGATCGAGTCCCACATCGGGCTCCTTGCTTGGCAGGGAGCCTGCTTCTCCCTCTGCCTCTGCCTGCCACTCTGTCTGCCTGTGCTCGCTCTCTCGCTCTCTTTCTCTCTGACAAATAAATAAATTAAAAAAAAAAAAAGATGTATACTTATCCTGGGGCACCTGGGTGGCTCAGCTGGTTAAGCAACAGCCTTCAGCTCAGGTCATGATCCCGGAGTCCCAAGTTTAAGTCCTGTATCGGGCTCCCCACTCAGCAGGGAATCTGCTTCTCCCTCTGATCCTTCCCACTCTCATGTTCTCTCTCCAATAAATAAATAAAATCTTAAAAAAAAAAAAGATGTATACTTATCTAAACTTAGATCTATACTTCTATTTTACAGGTGAGAAAATCGAGTCATGGAGCTTTTCCTGAGGTCCCAGGGATAGAAAGTGGCAGAGACAAGGTACAAACATAGGTGGTTGGACTCCAACTCCCTCCTTCTTTCCACACACTCTGGATGCCCCCAGAAGCCATGTTAATAAGGGCACGGGTCTGGAAGAGCTGCAAGGATCTTGTTGTGTGTCCTCCAGGAGCCCAGCAACATCTCTGTAGTGACAGCAAACCCGGTACTAAAGGGAAAGAGTCATGCCTATGTAGCAGTGTGTGTCCAGGGAAATTGTGACAGCCCAGGGAATAGGGCTTGAGTCATGGCTTTGACTCAGGGGGCCATATATACGCAGGGTGCTGGGCCCCAAAGTGCAAACTTGTGGCTGTGCCCTCCAAGAGCTCATAGTCTAGGAAGACAGAGAGGGATAGGCTGATGTTGAGTAGTAGGTGTGTAGACCAGGCTGGAGGGGACACCCAGAGAAGGAGTGGCCAGCATGCTCTGAGGAGAGGGGAGAAGGGCACCCCAGCATGAGGGGACAGGGCACTGAGGCCCACAACAGCCCCTGTCGAGGGAGTCTTTGCCAGCTGGGAGGAGTTGAAGCAAGGTACGCTGGGGGCGGGGATAGTAGTGAAGGGTCCAGAGGAGGCAGGATTCAGAAGATCAACAGGGAGTCGGTCCCAGAGGTTCTGGGAGCCACGCCAAGGAGTCTGGGCCTGGCAGTGGGAACCACTGAAGCTTTTAAGTAGGTCAGTGGTTTTCTTTTTCTTTCTTTCTTTTTTTAAAAATTTTATTATTTTTTAAAGATTTTTGTATTTATTTGACAGAGAGCAAGAGAGCACAAGCAGGCAGAGCAGCAGAGGGAGAGGGGGAAGCAGGCTCCCCCGCTGAGCAGGGAGCCTGATGTGGGGCTCGATCCCAGGACCCTGAGATCATGACCTGGGCTGCAGGGAGTCGCTTAACCAACTGAGCCACCCAGGCGCCCCAAGTAGGTCAGTGGTTTTCAACTTCAGCAGGTATCACAAACACTTGGAGAACTTATTAAAACACAAATTATTGGGCCCTGCCCGGAGCTGCTGAATTGGTAGGTCTGCGGTGTGTCCTGCAAATTTGCCTTTTTTTTTTTTTAAACCAGTTCCTGGGGGATGCTGAGGCTGGTGGTCCAAAACCACACTTTGATGTAGGGAAGGGAGGTGCTCAGATGTCCTCTGGGATGGGATGGACAAGGAGGTAGCTGGGCCGGAAGGCTGTTGGCTGCTGCAGTGATTCAGGGGAAAGCTGGAAGGTCCTGAAGCAGTTGTGTGGAGATGGAGAGAGGGGAACGGGGAGGAGAAATGGAGAATCAACAGGACTTCAGTTGTTTGGGGAAAAAATAATATAAAAATCCAGGTGGATCCTATCCCCATCTCAAAATCTCCAGATTATATGGAGAGGCTGACAGACCCCCCCCCCCCCCCCCCGCCCTTCCCTTTGTTCCTTCTATCTCTTTCCCCTCCTAGTTAGAAGAGCGACAGGAATTGTTCAGGGAAAGGAAAAATGCACAGGGAAGATAAAGTGGGATGATAAAGCAAAATGAGAGACAAGCAGAAAATGGATCTCCAGCTGGAATCAGGAGGCCAGGAAGCTAGGCAGACATGGACAGAGTCAAGAGGACAGACAGACAGACCTGAGCTTCCAGCCCTGGACCTTGCTGGTGAAGGGGTGGGTTCCCCAAGCCATTAATGGGGCAGCTCAGCTCTTGCTCCCAGCCACTGCTGGATCGAGTTTGGCTTTGGAGAGAGGGGCACTTGGAAGCAAGTCCCCCACTCGATCAAACATTTTACCATCTCATCTGCTTTACCTGGCTTGCTGCTTTTCCTGAATCCTGCAGCCTGCAATGCCCTAGATCAGCATTAGCATCACCTGGCTAACAGTCCCAGGGCAAGCTCTTCGGGGCTCCTTCCAGCATGACCATTTCTACCAAGACCGGGCCAGTCATTGACCAAGGTTGGTAGGCTTGGTGGGGAGGGCCCTCCCACTGGTCTCCAGCCTGCTGCTTGGCCAGAGCCCCTCCCTCCCTGCTAATAAATGTCCTGACCCTAGAGGCAACTTTTGGAGGATGCAGCCTCCCCATGGGGGCAGCTGGGGGGAGGCCAACTCCTCTGAGGAAGGGTCTAGAGGAGAAGGGGGCTTTCTGTAAGGCATTTCTCGATCCTTTGGCTCTATCTTCCCTCCTGAGTGTCCACACTGCCAGCCTTTCTTGCCTGGAAGTGCTGGCATTTCTAATCTGGTAACAGAAAAGGGTCTATGTCCGAAATAAATGGATTCTCCAGGGAAAACCTTGCAGGCTCCTTTAAAAATATTGAAGTGAAATTCACATAGTATAAAATTAACCACATAAAAGTGAACAATTCAGGGGCATTTTGTACACTCACAATGTTGTGCCACCACAGCCTCTATCTGGTTCCAGAATGTTTCCATCACTCCAAAAGAAAACCCATCCAGCATTAAGCAGTTACTTCTCATTTCCCCTTCTTTCCAGCCCCTGGTGACCACCAGTGTGCTTTCTATCTCTGCAGATTTGCCTGCTCTGGACATTTCACGTAAGTGGCATCACATAATATGTGACCTTCTGTTAGCAGGATTTCCGGGCCCATCCACGTCGTAGCGTGCGTTGAAACTTCAGTCCTTCTTGTGGCTAACTAGGATGGCCTTTCATAGACACACCCCATTCCATTTATCCAGTCGTCCTCTGAGGAACATTTGGGCTGTTACCACGTTCTGGCTGTCGTGAATAGTGCTGCTACAAATATTTGTGTACTAGGATTTGTTTGAGTGTCCGTTTTCAATTACTTTGTGTATTTACCTATGAGCTAGAATGGCATGTATGGGAATGTGTTATATGAGAATTCAATGTTTATCTTTTTATCTTTAACTTTTAGTTCAGGAGTTTTCATGCCCAGCCTGACCCTGCCGGAGCTTTCAGAACACTGTGACTAGTGTAGATGGCACCCAAGTTGTAGCTCAGTCAAGTGGACCAATGGGTGAACGCCGGTGTTGTCACTACGGGGATGGGTGATGCGTTCCACTGGGATCTGTTAGATTTTCAGTGCCTGTGGATGCCCACACGGACTGGCCTGTGGGGAGGGATAGGTGTGCAGCCAGAGAGAAAGGTGTGAGCTGGACACTGGTGTGGGTCTCAGTGTTGGCTTGGGCCGTCATACATGTCTTCACTCACTAAGCACTGACCATTTTCCTGGGCTCTGTTGTGAGCACTTTCTGCTACTTAACCATCCCCACTCCTGTCTGAGGTTCTATGAAAACCTTCTTTTTCCACGTAAGGGCAAAGATGCTGGGCTACCTCTACCCTTCTTATACCCCATGAGCACTGAGCTCATCGATTTTATCATTGCTTTGTTTCTGGATGTTCTTCTGGAAGACTAAGCTCCTTGAATTCAGGCAGGGCATGATCTTTCCTCTCTGCTCCCCTGGGCCTGGCTTAGGGGCTGGTGTTCTTGGGAAGTGGGTCCTGTGGGTGAATGGATTTCCTGAGTTAGGGTTTCAGAGTGACAAGAGAAGACAGCCAAGTGGCACCTGGGGAAGAATGACATTTAAGGGCAAGTGGAAAAACAGTTATCAGTAAGACAGACCAAGAAACATGCTCAGAAAGGTAGGAGGGAATAGGAGAACTTCGAGAGGACATAGTTGAAGGTAAGACAACGCGTCCCCACCACACCTTGCGTGTGGTCACCAAACACTGGTCCCCAGGGCAGAGGCTGTATCCGATGTGGTCACAGGCTTGTGGGGTTCTTGTCCACTGAGTCGAAGAATGAATCTTGCAGACACAAAACAGTGAAGTGATAGTTTATGAGGTGAAGGTGAGAACAGAAAGGAAGGGAAAAAAGCTCTCTAGAGTGAGAGGGGCCCCAACAGAGTTGCTTCCCCCCGGGATTTTATGGTCTGTAATTTACAGAAAACTGACCAGGGAACTTAAATCTTCTTGGGGTCACCGCTGATAGCACCATGTTTACCTCTCCTTTGAGGTTTGCTCACTCTCAGTGGTCCATTTGTCACTATCGTGAAAATATCTTGTCTGTAACAAGAGAAACAAGGTGGACTGGTTATGTTCCCTTCTCTCTGGTTTTGTCCACCTCAGCATTTCTTCACATCTGGGATGGCTGTGAGCCTGGTCATGCAGCCGCCTACCTATTTGTCCCTGCCTAGCCCCGTATGTCCCTTACTCAGTGTGACCATGACTGCCATGAGCACTGGAGGTAAATACACAACACGTGTGTGAGCATGCAGCATGACCACCGTTCTCCCCTCAAGGAGCGGGAAGCCCCTTTCCCCTCCCCCCTGCTCCCCCCTCCCTCCTCCTTGTCACTCCCCCCCCCATCCCATAGCGGTGGACAGCTGCTGACTCCACTCCTGGGTAAATTACCAGAGGGATGGCAGATGATTAGGTACACGGACAGCATGTTTGTTTATCCCCCTTGGAAGGAGTTAATTACAATCATAAAAAGAAGACAGAAAGAATTTCCACTGCCCTCCCCCACAGAGTAGGTGAAGCCAGGACGGGGAAGAGGTACAGGCTCCCAGGGCCAGGAATCACAGAAGAAGAACACCTTCTCCAAGGAGAAAATTGTACCAGGTCTCATTAAAGCCATTAACATGCAGGGCTGACAAGTGCAGGTCCTCGGTGATTGCCCGCGGCCCCCGGGGGACAGAGCTCTTTGAAGCCCCGTCTTCCTGCGCCTCCTGCCTGGGCATGCCGGTGACCTGCACCGCCCCCTCCTGCCCACCCCCGCCGGGCTCTGCTGCTGCCCAGGCACGGAGCAGGTCTGGTGGCCAGCGGCCTGGCAGAAACTTAGTGCGGGGGGAGAAAGGTCCTTGGGGTGTCCAGGCAGGAAATGGGCCCAGAGGTCATGGGCAGCCGGGACTCTGTGTTTCCATCCTTCCTCCCTGTGCTCATGTGGGCGCCTGTGCCTGTGTGGGGACTCAAGCCTACGGTCCTGGACAGCTGTCCTTCTCTCTGTCTGTCTGTCTGTCAGGGGCTGTCTGTCTCTGTGTGGCCTTCCTAAGCTGCTCTCTCTACCCAGGCCATTTCTGCTCATTCCCTTTTGCATCTGTCACTGCTCTATTTACAGTTTCTCTTTCTCTATATTTATCCCAGCTCTTTCCCCCGCATTGTCTCCCTGCAGGCAGCGCCTCCCTCCATGGGGGCCTCGTGGTTCAGTGCTGGGTCTTCCCCACAAGCTGCAGGCAGGCAGAAGGTGCTCAGTTCCATCCCTCTTGACATGGGAAACAAAGGCAGAAGAAAGATTGTTAAATTGCCTTACTGCCTAGAACCCATTGACAAGTCCTTGAAACAGGCAGAGTGACATTCCTCTGGGGACTCAGCTACCTTGATGTTGACACTTTGCTAAGGGCAAAAGACAATCCTAGCCAACCCTCACCCCCTCCAAGGGATTCTTTAAGTCTACTTTAACATATAAAAACTCCTTTGAGAACTTCCTTTATCTCTAAACCCCCCAAGACACATGTTGGCAATCATCCCCAAGCACATGACCTACCCATATATATCTGAAGGGTCTCATGACTCAGGTTTTATTAGACAGTAATAAATGACATTGTCCTCACAATGGCTAACCCCCTCAAGGTCCTGGAAACCTTGCTTCCAAATTCCTTAGAGACTTATGTTATCCCTAACCCTCTTCCAACTTGAAAGTTATATAATGGGCCATTCCTCAGGACCCCAGTGCAGCTCTTTCTGCCCATGGGTCCTGTCCCCGTGCTTTAATAAAATCACCTTTACACCAAAGCCATCTCAAGAATTCTTTCTTGGCTGTTGGCTTTGAACTTTAACGTTTTTTCCTGCATCACCTCTGACAGTCCCCATGCTTGTAACCACTCAGACGCTGGTTGAGGACCCTCATTCCACAGGGGCTGCTGGATTAGAAAATTGACCTAAAAACAGTGATGGCTGCCCAGGCCATGGTCCATAACTGAGAGAGTGGGTGAACGCCTTCTTATTTCCAGAGCACCCCCCTCACCCCCGAGCACTGTCATCCTGGGTGTCCACACACATGGTCAGTCACAGATCTCAGACTGGGGCTCTGTAGACCAGTTTCCCATTCAGCTCCCGTAATAAGCCTTGGAGGTGGATGGCTCTGCCATTCATCTCATCCCATACCATCAAGGTAATAAGCCTTGGAGGTGGATGGCTCTGCCATATGCACTTTAACAAATGAGAAAGCAAAGGCTCAGAGAGGTGGGGTGACTTCCCCGAGGACACAGAGCTAGACAGCAACAGAGTGCTCTTGGCAACAGTGGAACTCAGGGTCCATCCATCTTTGCAATACTACCTCGGGGCACTGTAATGTGGACCACAAAAGTATGCAAGCCACACACTGGGGTGGGTGCTCATATTGTATCTGTGAGCTTTATTTTTTTATTTGTTGCTACGTGTATTTTAAGATCCACTTCCTTTTTAGGGAGCCCCTTAGGACAACATAAAATGCCCCTTCCAGTGTTTTCTGAAAATTTGACAAAACAGTGTCTCTGAGCCCAAAGGTCTTGCCAGGCTCAGGGCTCCTGCCTCCTGGGCCGAATGAAGCACACTGTTGCCCACCCTAGCATCCTGCATCCGCATGCACAGGGCCTGGGCCTGGGCTGGGCAGGTGAGGCCAGATCTTGGCCTCAAGGAGTCCTTGTGTCTGAGACTGTCTCTGGCTGAGCCTGTGACAGCCAGAGTGGCAGCGGGGCTCATGCTCAGAGACCCTGGGCTAGTAGGTTCCTGCCTATCAGGAACCTACTTAGATGGCCAGAGTTTTTCCCAGGGTTTTTGCAGATGTCACAGCTCATCTTGTCAACAGATGGGCTGTCCCAATGTGAGGAGGGTCTCCTCCTGCTTCCTAACCCCCTTCCCTTTTCTTGCCCATGTGCATTGGCCTGCAGATGCCTGGTCTTATGACCATGCCCAAGGCCTCAGGATGCCTTGTCTCGTGATTTTCAAACTGTATCCTTGAGACTCTCACCCTCTCCAAGAGGCACTCAAAGCCAGGGGTGGAGAGGTTGGGTAGTGTTGGGCTACTCAGAGGGTGGGATTCATTTATCCTCCTCTGACCAGAGCAGCCCTGATTTTGTGTATTCTACAAACTGGGCTTTCTTCTAAGAGCTTCGCTAAGCCAGCACCTAGACTCGTGCCACATTTTCATTTGTCTTGTTACAAAGGCTCCAGATCCTACCTCATGACTCTTAGCTTGGGATAAGCAAGATGTCAGCCCTGTAAAACCCTCCATCCTTCCCTTGTGGTTCTGAGAGAAGCAAACCTCCGGAGAATTCTGGACATTCAGGGGCCACATGGGCTGTTCTGACATGCTTCTTAGATCTCAGCTGCACCCTGGGCTCCCTCTTTACCACAGAAGAGGCCAGGACATCTGGGCCCTCTAAGACAACAGAGTGTAAGGTCAGCTTGTTCTGACCTCAGACGGAGGGTGCTGGGCCATGTGGCTTCGGACACCTGATTTATGGAGGACCCAGAATGTACGACAGTGGAGGGGATGCCTCACCATCCACCATCTGGGAAGTCCTTCCAGAGCCCTGAGTCCTGAAGGCCCTCAGAGCTCCCAGGAAGAGCAGCAGAACCTTGCTCAGAGCTGCCCTCTAGTGGAGGGTCTTCAAATGGCGACTGAGCCCTCACCTCTCAACTACTAGAGGGCATCTGTGGGGGTGGGGGGGCTCTGCTGGAGACAAGGAATGGGGTCCACCATATTATATGCACAGAGCAATGTGGCTTAAGGGGCGTGCCAGAGCTACTCCAAGGCTGATTGGCCTCTAAGATGGGGAGAGATAATTTCTTCCTTCTTCAGTGTCCCGTACCAGCTGCTTGGGGCTGGGGTCTCTCCACATGGCAGAGCTTCACTCAGCCATGGCCAAGGTGTTTCTTCTGTAGCTGTGACCAAATCTCAGCTTCCTTCCCTTCCCATTTTCAGCCTGGCTCCCTTTGGGGAGAAGATCCCTGAGAGGAACCCCAGCTTTGGTCACATCCCTGCACTGCTGGGGTACTGCTGCTAAGTAGTTGGAAGTTGAATGTCCATCTGGCTCTCTGAGTGTCTGAAGCCAGAATGATCTGTGAGAACCGCACTGGGGCTTCGTACGCCCCCAAATGCAAAGTTCCCATAAACAGTCGCTAATGAAACAGCACAAAGAGGTATTCACACTTTGTTTCTGAGAGGTGGTGGGGGAAAGATTGCCTCTGACTTGGATAAATGCCTGCAGATGTAGTCTATGGTTAGGCCAAGTCCCATGCACAGGGCAGGAGGAGCTTGTGGTCCTGCTGCGAACCTGGAGTCATCGGGGCTGGAGGCAGGAATGGACAGAGGATCTCCTGTGGGTCACTGAGTCCTTTGGGCTGGGACATTTGCCCAGCAGAGGGGAAAGTCTCCACTCAACACCCCAAAAACTATTTTGAATGTTCCTGGTCTGGATGGCTTTCTATATTCCAGCCTACCTGAATTCAGTTTAAGATCAGAGGAGAAGAGGGCTCATGCCTCTGTGTACTGACCATTCCCAAAGGGATTGTTCATGGACAGCTGAGGAATTCTCCTCTTAGCACTGAACACTATGCAAAGTGCTGGGGGTTGGACCCTAAGTAGTTAAGAAGAGTATCGTTATCAAGAACCTGGTGTGGGAAGTCAAGTCCTACTATGTGCAGGGATGGAGGGCGGCAATGTTTGGTACATTCCAAGGACCGGGATGATGCGGGATCTAGAAACCAGTCCTGTCCTGACAGCTGAAGTTCCAGCTAAACCTGGAAAAAAGGAGCCACAGGGGACAGGGAACATCTGAAACATCTGAGGACTTGTCTGGCACCTGTCCTTCCAGTTCAGAGGGACAGGTAGGAGTAACTTCTATATGGGCCCAGATGATAACCCAACAGCAGAGAGACTCTCATAGCACTATCTGGGTGTCTGAGTGGAACCAGAATTGGGACCCTGTGGATCTCAGGGTCTGTCCAACTCCCAGGGTTCTGAATCTCCAAACGTAGGCCACTCTCCTCCCATGGAGACATCAAACAAGCAGATGCCTTTCCTTTTTGCAGCTTTTGCATGGCAACTTTTGCATGCAACTTTTACCCATGGCTGGTGATGACTCTAGGACCAGGAGGACCCGCAGGATACAGCACGCGTCACCCTTAGGCTAGGACTGGCTGCCCAGGAAGCATATCACTACCCAAGACAGAATCATGGTTTTGCCAAGGAGCACAAAGAGACTGGATAATGAGCGGGTAAGGGACAGTGTTTGCCAGAGTCCATAAACCTCTTCTATTTCAAACCCCCACTTCACAGATAAGCACACTGAGATCCTTAAAGAGTTCCATAGTCAGTGTTAGAACTTGTTCTAGAACTCAGAACTCTGTGCTCCCACCACAAGGTGATTTTATCAACACTTCAATTCAACGATATTTATGAAATAGGCACAGAATTTGGTGACTGGCAGAATATTAAGGGCAGCTGTAGGAAAAGAGGAATTAAGAATTATTCCAAAATTTTGAGTCCTCAAAAGAGGAAGAAATTCAGGGTCCCACTGGACAGGAGCTGAAGGCACTCTGGGTGCTGAGGATGTGAAGAAGGACCCCTGGCTGTGAAGGGAAGGGGGCAGTGGATGGTCACCTGGGGTAGAGGATCAGGGAAGGACGGACTTGTAAGACTGGGGGTACCATGATAGAGGTGGAGGCTTTGGAGGAAGGGCTTGGGGGTGTAGAAGTGAGTGGATGGATGGGGGAGGGAAAGAAGGGGGCAGGAGGGGTCCTGGCACTGGGTGAGAATTGATGTGGGGGCTTCAGCCCTGGAGCCAGATAATGGGTGAGGAGAGCAGGGAGGTGGTGAGAGCCTGGGGCGGGATGAACCTGTAAGTGAGCACACATGTGCCCCCATGTGCCACTGAGCACCTGGGCCTGAGCTAAGATGGGGCCCAGGCAAGTGCTTTGTATAGAGATGGTACAGCAGAAAGCTTTACAGTCCCAACTTGTTTGACAAAGTCACCCTTGATTGCAGCTATTATTGATTATCGACCATTTATGGCTCCTACTGGGGAAAAGATGTGATCCGAGTGTCACCAGGGGGACCTGCTTGGCCCTCAGAGAGCTGGGTAGGATGTGCCCTGGCTCACCCCCGCTGTACAGTCTGGGAGTTCCCAGACTCTGTTCCGTGACTGCAGGGGTCTGGACACAGGCTCTTCATGGCCTTCCCTGCCCCCGACCCTGCTTAGGGTACCTCTTGTGTTGTCCGACAACCACACAAAGTAAGCCTCTCCTTGGAGCTCTGCAGAGACTCCAGCCCTGCCACATCTCTGTCCCCTCCCTAGCTCATCCCTTCTTCCTCTTATCTCTCCTCTGCCTTTTAGACTCTTTCCCAGGGGAAGGTAGCCCTTACCCTGAAGCCTTGGCTCCCACAGACATGTATCAAGAGGTTCTTGTCAGAGGCAACCCAGGGAATGGGAGAAGATATTCACAAATGACAGTACAGACAAAAGGTTGATATCCAGGATCTATAAAGAACTTCTCAAACTCAACACACACAAAACAGATAATCATATCAAAAAATGGGCAGAAGATATGAACAGACACTTCTCCAATGAAGACATACAAATGGCTATCAGACACATGAAAAAATGTTCATCAACACTAGCCATCAGGGAGATTCAAATTAAAACCACATTGAGATACCACCTCACACCAGTTGGAATGGCCAAAATTAACAAGACAGGAAACAACGTGTGTTGGAGAGGATGTGGAGAAAGGGGAACCCTCCTACACTGTTGGTGGGAATGCAAGTTGGTGCAGCCACTCTGGAGAACAGTGTGGAGATTCCTCAAGAAGTTAAAAATAGAGCTTCCCTATGACCCTGCAATTGCGCTACTGGGTATTTACCCCAAAGATACAGGTGTGGTGAAAAGAAGGGCCATCTGTACCCCAATGTTTATAGCAGCAATGGCCACAGTCGCCAAACTGTGGAAAGAACCAAGATGCCCTTCAACGGACGAATGGATAAGGAAGATGTGGTCCATATACACTATGGAGTATTATGCCTCCATCAGAAAGGATGAATACCCAACTTTTGTAGCAACATGGACGGGACTGGAGGAGATTATGCTGAGTGAAATAAGTCAAGCAGAGAGAGTCAATTATCATATGGTTTCACTTATTTGTGGAGCATAAGAAATAACACGGAGGACATGGGTAGATGGAGAGGAGAAGGGAGTTGAGGGAAATTGGAAGGGGAGGTGAACCATGAGAGACTATGGACTCTGAAAAACAACCTGAGGGTTCTGAAGGGGCAGGGGGTGGGAGGTTGGAGAAGCCAGGTGGTGGGTATTATGGAGGGTACACATTGCATGGAGCACTGGGTGTGGTGCAAAAACTATGAATTCTGTTACGCTGAAAAGAAATTAAAAAAAAAAAAAGAGGTTCTTGTCAAAAGGAACATCAGGTTCCATCAGAAGAAGACTGCATTCAGTCAGTTTTCCCCCACCCACTTCTTATTCACATTTCTGGTTAGCTTTGTTTTCGGGGGCCCTTGAACTCTGCGCTCAACTCTGATCACGTCCGTCATGTCCTCTACCAGTCATGGGGCAGATGATTCTCTGAGTCATGTGGTCACATGATTGTGACTCCTCAGAACAGAGGAGACAGTGACACCATCTATGCAAAGGGAAGGGCCTGGACCAGGAGCAAAGAAAGGGCTTTAGCTGCAGCTGCCTCACGAACCATTGCAGCTCAAGGGGGGAGCGGGTGTTGTCTCTCCCTGGGCCTCCATTCCCTCATCTGTAAGGTGAGGCTGCACCAGTCTCCCTGATGGGCTATTTCAGCTGGAAGAGTCTGGCTGCAGGTTTCCAGCCGCCTGGCCCTCTGCAGCCCCCACTTGCTGGGCCCATCTCCGCCTGGCTCTGGCACTGCTTGTTCCAACGCAGCCACCCCCATAGACCCCTAGATGTGGCCCTGCTGGCTGTGACTGCAGCATCTTGAGCCAGCCTGGGACCACTCCCCAGACACTCTTCCCTTTCTTGCTTTTTGTCACCCAAACCTCTGGCTGCTCCAGTCCATAGAAACCCCATTCCCCTGATGTTTCAACCACACTCAAACCCACTTCTCTGGGGACTCAGCTTGAGCTTTAGGGCCAAGCTGGGGATGGCTTGGGGTTCTTCCGGACCACAGACCATCCCTGCGTGTACCTCCCCATGGGATGGGGTCCTAGTTATTAAGGAGAAGGTACATGCCATGTTCATTAACTCATGTATCCAACAATTCCTTCTGTAATGGGTTGAACGGTAACCCCCAAAACGTTATACCCACATCCTCAGCCCTAGTACCTATGAATGTGACCTTATTTGGAGCAAAAGAGTTTTTGCAGCTGTTACTAAGGATCTTGGAGTGAGAGCATCCTACATGAATGGGCTGGGCCCGAAATCCAATGACAAGTGTGCTTACAAAAGGCAGGAGAGGAAAAGACACAGAGAGAAGGGGGGAAGGCCCTTTGAAGGTGGAGTCAGAGATTGGAAGATGCGGCCACAAACCAGGGAAACCCCGCAGCCCCCAGCAGCTGGAAGAGGCAAGAAAACCATTCCCCTAGGACTTACAGAAGGCGTGAGCCCTGCAGACACCTTGATTTGAGACTTCTGATCTCCAGACCACGGGATAGGAAATGGGCGTTATTTTAAAGCCACTGAGTTTGCAGTCATTTTCTAGAGTGTTAATCAGGAAACAGATACAGTCTCTGACCAAAAGAGTTTGGCTTCCGGGTTAAAAGAGCAGCCCTCCCTGCCCGGGCCCCAAGACTTCTAAGGCATCAGAGCCTCCCCTTGTTGGCTTGTCGGTGTTTTGTGCACGAACTGGCCCGGGACAGAGGAGGTGCTTTTGCCTCCGGCCTCATCACCCACTGGCTTTTCCTGGGAAGGGAAACCTCATTCCCCTCTCGGGCTGTTACATGAGCCCATTCAGCTCCCAACAACAGGAAAATGCATCCAAGTGAGCAGAAAACAGGCAGGCCCGATGCTGACTTGTAGCACCTGGATTTTAAAACATGAAACCAGTAAAGCCAGCCTTGCAGGACTGTGGTGTGGAGAGAAGCCCTGGTTCAAGGGGGTGGCTACCCCGGGAGGAGGGGAGACCAAGTCACTTTCCCAGTGTTCTGGTTTTTATATCGGGGGCTGAGTCTCTGCCTTGCCGGGTAAGCACGAGCCCTAAAGGAGGAAATAGGACCCCAATCGTTGTGTGTGCGACTATTGATGACAATAAGGACAAAACCCGCAATATAATAAGACTAACAAGGGTTTACAATGTGCCAGGCACTCTTCTAAGCATTTAGCTCAACTTTTTTTTTTTTTGTCCTTTGTGCAGTCCACATATGATTTTTTTCTATTGCGATATAATTCACACACAACATTATATTAGTTTCAGGTACACAACCAAATCATTCCATATTTGTACCTATTGTAAAATGATCACCACAATACTCGATGACCACACATAATTACGGATTTCTCTTTGAAAAAACTGAAGGTGGTCACAAGGTACAAACTTCCAGTAACAGAAGAAATAAGTTCTGGGCATGTAACGCACAGCACGGCGACCACAGTTAGTAACACCGCGTTGTGTTTGAAAGCTGCTGAGAGAGTAGATCTTAAAAGTTCTGGTCCCAAGAAACAAACTTGCAGCACTTGCTTTTTCAACTTTGGGGTCACCTACACAACGTTTGCTTTTATTGTTCCTCTGTTGCAGGTGAAAAACGGGCACACAGAGAGGTTAAGCAATTGCTTAAAAGACAATCAGAATGCATGATGAGTCTGACTCTAGGGAACACGCTCTTGAATCAAGTGTAAAAATATACGCCTGCCTCATCAGGGATCCCAGAGCGCTTTCCTCTTCCTGGTGTCATTTTGAGGCCGCGAGCAGCAGGCGGTAATCCTCGCCTGCATTCTTCAGATGAGAAAATGGGTCCAGAGACTGGCCCAAGGAAAAGTCACCACTCCAGTCCCTCTTCAAAGTCTGTCTGGTGTCTCTCTGCAGAGCGTGACCCCAAGCCAGTGTTACGGGGAGGGAATACACTCCTTGAAAGGGCTAGTTAGCATTTACGTGCCTGCTAGGGATGATGTTCATGCATTATCAGGGGCTCATGCCATTTTCATAACAATGCCTGAGGTGGAGACCAGAGAGGTTAAGGAATTTGTCTGAGGTCACACAGTCAGTGGCCAAATCAGAGCCAGAAACGCTCTTGGGCTCTTGGGTTGAGAGGAGCTCAGCATCCAGTGCAAATAGCTTCCTCATCGATTCTTGCAGACCTAGAAGGGGCGCTGCTGTCCTGGGGCCTCTCTCCATGGCTGCAAGGTGACAGAGGCTCACGCTTGCTTCATGCCTCAGAGCCCGTGGCCCGCTTTCCCAGCACTCTCTACTGGATTCTCATGCCAGGACCCTTCCCCGGATTTGGAGTTTTAGTTCTTTGGAATGACTAAACTCGTTGCTCGCTCAAAAGACTGTTGCTAAATTTGGGCAGAAGGGTCTTTTTTGCTCCTAAATGATAACCCTCTCAGGCAAAAGGGCTTCAGCTTTCTGTCTGAGGGAGGACAGGAACCGGCTGCCATGGTCACTGGGGTGATGGGTATGCACAGGCACTGTCTTCTTCCATTTAAATGTTCAGACAGCCCCAGCCCTGAGCCTGCAGTCTTCCTCTGGCTGACCACCAAGCTCTGCCCATTCGTTCTCCCAATGCGTCCCCCTAATTAAATCTCAGGGCTTTTCATTTTCATAGACATGAATATGGAACACGCGCAAGGCTGAGAGAGGACCCGGCGTGGAAAGGCTTGCCTCAGCTGGAAGGGCAAGGTTAGGACTTGGACTCCTTCCAGGAGGCTCCCTTGGCATGGTGCAGCCTTCAGAGAGGATGGCTCAGAGGAGGTGTCTCCGGGATTCACCTTAAAGCGGAACCAAGAAACATTCATTTTGTCTGAAAGGGCAAGGGAGAGTCCGTGCTTTGGCTGAGAAGGCTATCAGCGAAGGCCCCGCCGCTCTGGGTGGTGAGGGGGTGAGACGCTCAGGGCAGGGGCCTGACGGCCGCTGCGCACTGTCCACCTGGCCCGATGTGAAAGCTTCAGATGGTTCTCAGAGACGCAGAACACAATCTCCCAAGATGTACCTCTTTGTCTCTACCGTATTTTTTGCTCTCTGTGTAAATCCTGGTAGGTGCCCTAGCCCTTCCTCTGTCCCCCTCCTTTATCCCTGAGGTAGAGATGCTTCTGGGAGTTTCTCTAAAGCCTGGAAAGTAAGGGGAACCCTGTGGGATTTTCTCTCCATATTTTACCTACAACACTCACTTCCTTTAACTGTCTGCCTGTTCCTGATTGTTCCTGCAGGAGCAAAGCCTTCCAGCAATTCTTATCCCAAGATTTAACAGAGTTGCTGGCCGGGCAGAATGAGAAGTGGGAAACCTTGCTACCAACCCCTCGGTTATATAGTTATGATGTGTGGGACCAGCAGAGCCATCGATGCCACTGTGGGGAAGGTCCTTGCTTCCAGGATGGTTAATACAGCTGTGAACATAGGCCTATAAGCCATAGGCCTAGCCTACAGGTCCAGTCTCTAAACTTATCGGTGGGCCCAAAGGGAATCAGTCTGAGAGGCGCCAAGTGCATGTCCTCCTACTTAGCTTTCCCAGGGCAGGCGTTACTGGGGGTGAGTTTTGTATGGAGAGTGCAAGTTTCTCCCCTCCACTGTGGAAATGTGCCGTTCTCTGGAGGAGCTGGGCCAGCTAACGTGGCCCTCTCACCCCAAACTTGGCACAAGTGTCCATGAGTGCGGTTGCTGGATGTTAGGTGTTGAACTGTGTCAAAATTCATATTAAAGTTATGACCTCCAGGAGCTCAGAGTGTCACCTTATTGGAGATAAGGTAACTATAGAAGCAACCAAGCTAAAATGAAGGGTGGTTTCTAATTCCATATGACTGGTGTCCTTGTAAGAAGGGGCAATTTGCTCAGAAGGGAGATGGCGTGGACAGACACAGGGAGAAGAGAGCCATCCACCAGCCACGGAGCGATCCTTCCCTCACAGCCATGGCGGGATCCTTACCTCACAGCCCCCAGCAGTGTGTGAGACCTTGCCAACCCTTGGTTTTGGAGGTGGAGCTTCTCGAACTGTGAGACACTACATTTCTATTGAATCAGCCACCTACGTTGTGTACTTTGTTATGGGCAAAATTATACAGGGAATGTCATCAGCACAAACAGAACAGAACAAAATTTAAATAAAAAAATTCTCTAGCGAAAATTTTAGGACTTAGTGAATAAGTGGGGATGAGACATTCCTCCTGGGGTGGCGCGGTGGGGCGGCAGGTCCCAGAAAGCTCTTCGGTGACTTTTGGCAATGTGATTATCACATTTCTAATAGTGAAGAAAAAGCAAAGGCACTTCGTCAACTCCAACTGAAAGACAAGAACGCTTTCATCATTAACTTTTAAAAGTCATTTCTAGGCTCATTACAAACTGTGGCGTTCCCATAGCTCAGGGCGATGTTGTGGCATTCCATGTTGCCTTTCTTTTATGAAACAGGATTCAGACAAGCGGGTCTCCATAATCGAGAGGCATGAGGTCAGTACCTCCAAGATTTATTGGGTGTCTATGAGAGATACCGGGACACCTTGTTTAATTCTAAAACAACCCTGCTTAGGAGATTTTTATTTCAGGGTTGAGACAACCCTGAGAATCAGAGGGTCTGTCACTTGCCTGAACTCACACTGTGAGCTGGTATTGGAGGAATATCTACCTCAGTAACACATATTCTTTTCCCAGCAGTTGGTTTCCCATGAATCAAGTTGTTTCCACCAGATATCTGAGGGGATCTTGGGATTCTTTGCCCCGAACTTTGGCCTAACTTAGGATAAGTGATCAATTTAAATAAGGTCCCTTTCTCAGTGACCCAGTGAATGATTTTCTAGCTCCATGTGGCCAATCTACTTTTAGTGGGGGGGAATCCCACCCCTCCCTGCTCCTTTCTTGGGGGTAACACCACACAGGTAGGGGGCCAAAGACCACAGATCCATGCCTCCTCTACCTACTTCTGGGGTCCTAAAGGCAGCCCAAGGCTAGCTTCGTTCACTGTGTAGAATATGTTCTGTTGGCTTATAAAGACTACCTGAGAGCAAACTGTGCAGAGGTGGACAGCTGAGAAGCATATGGTAGACCTATAGGGTGCTGCTGGTCAGGTTTCAACAAGCAAGGCTAGACTCTTCTTTCCATTTTGCTTCAAGGCCCAATGGCACGAGTTGGCAGATGCCGAGCCTTTAAAGGGAAGTGAGCACTTTCTGGTAGGACTTCAGGGACAAGCCCCCCACATTCAGGTTGGGGTGCTTCTTTCCAAAGCCTTCCGAGGCCACCTGTGTTCTGATCTTCCCTAGATCACAGGGCCTGGCCTCTTTGACCCTGACTTTGGAGAGAGTATGGGACAGTTTTTGCCTTGTGCAGTGCCAACCCCCTCCATTTGTCCCCATCTGAGGCTTTGTCATTCCCAACCCCTCCTGTGGCCCCGCTCCAGGCCTGGAGCCTCCTCATGAGCCCTGAGGCGCCGGTGGCTATTTGCGGGTCATTTCTGCAGCTCTCACCCCTCATGCCTACCGTGCTGACTTCTCACGATGGGGCGGCTCACAGAATTTGGAAAGGCTTGCTCCCCCAAGTTCGCCAGTGAACTGAATACCTCCCCAAGCCAGTGCTTCTGATTCCTGCCATGAAACTAACCTTCAGCTCACCAGGGTTTCCTGGCTTCTGCTTTTCAGTTTGATCTTCAAATTATTCACCTGACGGAGCGATTGTCTCCCCTCCAAGCTCTCTTCGTCCGTAGTGACACCTCCATCCTTGGAGTAACCCTTTTATGAATATTAATAATGTGGATAATTATGGGCCCTAGCTGGACTACTCGGGGTTACAGCTCCTCACGAGTGTAGACCATCCCCAAGACCTCTGTGTAGGAGCATTCTCAGGTCAGTGCCCTTCACCAAAGCCTGTGAGCGCTTTGACCTTTAGAATACTTAAGTATTTTCACTGCTTTGAGGGACTTATTATATGGCAGTGCAGTGGTTCTCAAACTTGAGAGTGCCCTGGACCCACTAGAGCCTTAGTGAAACCAGATTGCTGGGCTCCACCCCAGAGCTTCCAACTCAGTGGGTCTGGGGTGGGGCCAAGAATCTGCATTTCTAAGAGGTTCCCAGGTGACATGGATGTTACTGGGGGGGATCAAATCTTGAGAACCACTGTGGTAGTGTAGGTATAAGGTTTTAAAATCCAGTCTAATATGAATGTAAGCTAATGTCTCCATAAGACAATGATCAAGTTCATGTTGTTCATTCATTCTACAAATACTTGCTGAGCACCTGTTGCTCCCTTGCCAGGCCTTGAGGATGAAATCGTGACAAGGGTGATCTGAGTCCTGCCCTCACAGAGGATCAGTCAGACCAGCTCTGATGATTCAGGGGACTCAGGATTATAGGAGGGGACATGCAGGCTGCTCCCGAAGCTCAGAGCAGGAGGCCCAGCCCAGTGTGATGTGTGAGAAGCAAATAAGAGAGAGGAGAGTAGTCACGTAGGGTTTCCTGGTGGAAGTGACATCTATGCTGGATCGTCCAGCAGAGATAGATAGGGGTGAGACAGAGGAATGTGGGGGGGATTATGTTCTAGGTAAAGGAGAAAGCATGTGTAAAGATCTGTGAGAGTTAGGGCATGGTGTGACATGGAAACTAGAAGAAGTTCAGTAGTAGTGGGAAGGTGTCTGTGTGTGAGAGGAGGCCATGGAGTAGGGAGAGAGGCCGGAGGTCTCTCTGGCCATGGTAACAAGGTGAAGTGAAGGCAGCAGTTCCCTCGGTAGTCCTTGGACCAGAAGCTTTTCCATCACTGGGGAATTTATTGGAAACCCAACTTCTCAGGCCCCATCACAGACCTTTTGGGTCAGAAGCTTTGGGGATGAGGTCCAGCCATCTCTATTTTAACAAGTCCCCAGGTGATCTGATGCCACTCAGTTTTGAGGATTGCTTGACTGGAGAAGCAGGCAGAGGCTGGATAGACACTGTAAGTTGTCCTGGGGCATCTGGATTTGATACTACAGAACGCACATCACAGAATCATTTCTCGGTAAGCACATATTTATTGAGTAAGTAAACAAGTGAACGAATTTAAACAAAATGATAAGGGGACGTACCTGCCTTTCTAAGAAACCGCTTTGGCCTCCTTGAAGGATGCCTTTAACAACACTTCTGTGCATATCTTTATTCTCAGGGTTAGTTGTCATTTCATCGCAGTAAGGTCAGAAGGTGAAGATATTGGCCGAGCCTGGCTCCCCATGACTTTCAAATATGTTTATTAAAATATAGCTACAATAGAAGCAACTTAATCAACTTGTGTGGAAAGAAAGGATGTTCTGGGTTGAACATGCTCATACTATAGAAGGACTTGGGATCAGGGTGCTGGGCCCTCTCTTTCTCTGTCTCTTTTGGTATTAGGATCTACCTCTCCCATGGTTTTCCTCTGCTGACAGCTCTAATGGGAGAGGGTCAGAGATGCAGCAGAGTCTCCGTGGCCAGGAGTCAGGTCTTACTCTGCCTTTTCCTGCACCCAATTCTGGTGTCTGCTTCTAGACTGGAAGCCCTTTCTCTGATTCTTGAGAGCCTGCCTTTTCCAGCATGAAGATTGTTCCAGCGCCACTGCCTTCCTGTCTGTCCGCACCATTAACCACCAGGGCAACCCTGCAGGGATTGCTCTGTCTGGTACTAGAAAGGGTCCTTCCTGCCTACCTGCCCTGCCCATACCCTCAGGGGAAGCTGCATGGGCCTGGCCGGGAGCTGTACCCTATAACCTGTCACCTGCACATGGCTAGCTAGACCAGCGATGGTCTTCTATCGCCATCTGGCCAGCCACGAAGGCCTCCGTGCCTGGGCTCAATTCAGGCAAATCAGACTCCTCCCTTGGGAATGCGGGACACACAGAGAATGGGCCAGAGCATAGTGGCTGAGGGAGCAGAGCCACAGAGCAGGGACAGAGAGCCCAGCACGGGGGCTGGGGTTGGCGGACTGTCGCACAGTCCCAGCTGTGTACGAACAGAAACCACTTGCAGCCGAAGGTGCTGGGCAGAGGGAACATGTGGGAGGACGACACAGAGACACTGAGGGAGAAACCTACGCTCACAGTTTCTTTCCTCTCTGGCTGCCGTCAGGTCAGGTCCAGGTTTCCCGTGATCTGGAGCCCCCCCGCCCCCCACACTCTGTGGCAGCCCGTGAGAGCTTCTCCACCCCCACCCAACAGCATTTTAAAAAACTGGCTTAGAGATCTCTGTTTTTTGTAGCTCTTGGCCCCTCAGGGGGAGTCCCATCGTTGGTTGTGTACCTGGGACAGACTGCTTCTGTCCAGAGCCCACCCCGCTGCCACCGGGATGCCCCCTCCCCATGCAGACTCTGCTGTGCTCTGGGGCCCCAACCGGTTGGCACCCCAGCCTGGGCTCCATCTTGCTGCCTGGGATCCTGTGGGCCCAGCTGCACAGAGAGGCTGGCTGTGCATGAATGCACATTGGTGTGACCCATCCTTTTCCACCACTGTGTCCCAGCTGTCCAGGTCCCTGGCTATTGGCATAGATGTGCAACACCACGTGGCTGGGGTCTTTTCCTCTTTGTTAGAGGGGAGGCTGAATTACAGTCCCCCTTCAACTAAAAGACCATATCAGAAGGTTAATTTGTTAGGCATTTAAAGTCAGGCTGGAGGGTTTTGGGGAGATGGAAGATAAGGGCTCCGGCCCGCATGGGCCCACCCTTCAGCCCACGTCAAGACTGCAGGCTGGCAGGCTGGCCTTCACGGGCACGGGACATAGAGAGCCAGGTGGGGCTCCACCTTTGCAAACAGCCTGCTTGCTTTAACGTACTGCTGTCTTGAAACTTCTGATACATCTTAGCAACGGACCCTGCCTTTTCATTTTGCAATGGGCCTTGTGTGTAAAGAAACAAGTTCTGAAGACTGGGCCCTGCTCTTGCTTTTCCTTGACACCCACGCTGATCATTCCAGTGCACAGATCTGGGTCTGAGTTCTCCAAATTCTTGCCACAGGCATTATTCATGTTCTTGTAAGCAAACATCTTTGAGTTCCCATGCTATACCAGGCAGCTGGCTAGTCCAGGGGCCTCTTTGTGTAGGGGAGGGGATAGATTCATAACTGGAAATCAACCTTCAGGGGTGCCTAATCTGGCCTACCCATGGAAACAGAAGATCCTTCTTGAAGGACTAGACATCTGAGTTGAGTGTTGGGTGATTAAAAATTCTCCAAAGACCAGGGGGAAAGATCTAGGCAGAGTCAGCCAGAGCAATGATGTGGAGATAGGGAGTGTCACAATGTGCCTTAGGAGTTTGGAACACTCAAGCAGGACACAGTGTGAGGCCAGGAGTGATGAGGCTGCAGGGACCAACAGGGGCCAGACTGGGGGGCCTTTGACATACTCAAGGAACTTGGAATCTTTGGCATCGAGTGGGGAGCCACAGGAGGACAAGTAACAGGCAGGAACATGATCAAATTTGCATGGAGGATAATCCTTCAGTGGCTGGGGTGTGGCCAGTGGGCTGAAGGCCATGAGTCAGAAGGGTGTCTGTAACATGCTACCCCATTATTGAGGATTATCTCTAGCTAGTCAGACCCAAATTTCCCAGGAACAAGGACGGCGTTTGTCTTGCTGCATACTTTGCCTACAGATCTTAATTTTGCAAGCCTTGCTTCACTGTTACTGGAGCTCTAATTAAGGCAGTGAAAGGCTTGAATGGTGACCAGAGGCATTTTCCCCTCTCTTCGTCTTATGGTGCCAGAAGGCTCTGAGGACCCTTCTCTCTTCTCAGTTGGGATTGGCATCCCTCCCTATTTCTGGGCAGGCCTGGGTGCTTGACACTCTGGGATTCTGTGTGTCCAGTTACTGACTGCTTGTGTGTATGACACTGGGAAAGAATAGTTTCTCTGAGTCCTCACTCAGGGGGAAGCAGGACAAGCAGGTAGGAGCAAGGGGAAGGCACCAGTCTAAAGATGTGTCTCCAAACTCCTGCCCGGTGATTATTCAGTCAAATGCTCATTTCGGGTACTGCTGTGTAGGGACTTTGAAGATGCATTATGGTTGCCAGTCGATTGGTTTTAAGGGTGACTATCCGGGGCTGTCCAGGTGGGTCCCCGTGTAATCCCACAAGCCCTTAAAAGCAGAAGAGGGTGCAGGAAGATTCCAGGCATGAGAAGGATCAAATATGCTACTACTGACTCTAAGAGGGCCACATGCAAGGACCAGATGGGTTACTGGGCACTAATTCAGAGGAGCCCTAGCAGCCAGCCAGCAAAGTTGTCAAAGGTCCCCAGCAAAGAAGGGGACCTCATTCCTCTAAGTTCAAGGAACTGGATTCTGGTAACAACCTGACTGCCCTTGGGAGAGATTGTCCCCCAGGGTCCCCAGCAGGGAATGTAGCTCCCTAGGCTGGCTACCCTTCTTCTCCTGGGGAGGCTTTCTCCAGTAAGGTAAGCTGTCACCAAGTGTGAGTGGGTCCTTGTCTTTGTAGTCCAATATCCAGGCTTCTCTGATGGGTGGGTAACAGAGAGACCCAAGCCACAGTTCTAAAACCTGGCTGCCCATTGAAACCTCCTGGAAAGATGAGTGAAAACTCATACTACTAGTTCCCCTCAAGACCCATTCAGTCCCTGACTGATGTTCACGAGTGACGCTCTTGATTTTCTAATAGAAGCCCCCAGAGACTGGTGTCCCCGGTGCATGGGAGTTTGGGGATCACCGCCTCCTAACATACTCTTTTCCCAAAGTTACGTTCTTTTTCTAGAAAATGAAAACCTGTCTTAAATTGTTAAATGTAAACTGCCTCTGGCAAAAAGATTGCATCATCAAAGCTGCATTATTTAGAGTGGAAATTAAAGATGGCAAATATTCAGAAGAGTTGCAATCCTTTCTACTCACCTTCCATTTCTTTTCTACTAACCTGATTCTGTTCTTGGGACTTGGTGGTCCTTCTCATCCTCATCTCTGAGTTTAGGATTTACTTTTCGTCCCCTTGTGATTTTGGAGCTATACACCGGTTTTTCAGCAAGCACCATTGGAGATGCTTCTACTTTCCCCTTGCAAATGCAATCACTGGTTAGGTGTAGCATAGCGGATGGGAGGTGTTGGAATTGATCTTCCTACCCAAAGGGTCTTTGCCATTCTCTCACTTAGCATCCACCTTCTTCTCGTCAAGTGGCAAAAGAAAACTATAAATAGTTAAATAACAGTATTGTCACCCACTCCTGAATTCTCCTCTTGTGTCTGTTTTGTCTTACTAGTACATGGGCTAATTAGCTTCAAAGTCTTTCAAAGTTACAGCTTGTGTTGATGCTAATTTAGAAAACAATGATAAGATTTACATAGCAAACACTTTTCTCTCCATTCCCTTAGTAACCATCCCCAAATCTGAAACAAAATTATCAATCCACGTTGGACAGAAAGCAATTTAAGAATGTTTTTGGACAGATGCTAACAACGGGAGTCAACTTCCTCACTTCCACTGGGCGCTGAGACTCATAGCTGGCTGAGGTTCTCAAGGTAAGAAAATCCAGCTTCCTGCTTTCACACCACTAACTCTGCTGGATTTCTGAATCCATCCAAGAGAAACTTCTGGGTCCGTCTCCACTCTCGCAAGGCATCAGATCCGGGAGACTTCATCTTCTAATGGCTTGCCACTGATCCTTGAGAAATATCCAGAATATTCTTAGAGGATATTCTTAAATCCATATGCATTCTGGATCCCTGACTTGGGCGGGGGAGTTATGGGGATGAGGGTTGTTTGCAGGCATGTTGGTGAGATCAAGTTGCAGACATCTTTGTGCTGGAAAGTGGATCCAGACATCCAAGGTGGGCGGGGTAGAAGCGGACATAGGCACGCTGAGCAGAGGCATCCGGGCCAGGCCTGTCTGAAACATCAGTCTTGGCCACCCCATTGCCTTGTCCCCTGTGGGCACTGTGGGCATTGTGTTGTCTCGGTGCCAGGAGAGGAGGTGGATGGGAGAAACCTGACCCTTTCCTGCCAGACACCCGGTGCAGCTGATACACGGCTGGATCCTCTTGCCAGACTTGGCTGGCCTCCCTCTCTGTTCGAGGCAGCATTAAGAAGATTGATTTCTGTTAGCCAGCCATAATGGGGGACTGTAATGGCTGTGAGGGAGACACTTGGCTTGTGGACACCTTGTACGGGTGCCAGTCGCTTCGAGGGAGACAAGCTGACAGAGAGCCAGGCGAGGTTTCTCTTTAACTTCTCACTTTTCTGTTTTGTTTTTTTCTTCTTTCTTCCCCTTCTCCTTCCCACTTCTCCCCTGTTCTCCATTTGCTTCTCCCTTTCCATTCCCCATTATCTCCCCATGTGGTTTGGAAATGTTCCAGGAAGAAAGGACTCAGAGCTACGTTTAGCTTTGGATGTGGGGTGCTCTCTCTGCGCACCCCTGCCGAGCGCACCCATGGGGGCTGGGTTTCTGCAGCACTGCCGTGAGGGGCTCTCACCACTTCACTCGACATTCCAAGATGGCCCTCGGGCTCATCTGCAGAGGGCAAGCATTTCCTTATGGAGTTTATTCCCAAGAGGGAGCAGAGAGCTTGGTCATCTCAGAAGCTAAAGGGTTGTTCCCAGGAACTCAGCTTGACTGTCATCCAGTTTATGCCCCTGGCAATCTTTTGGGATGAGGAGAAGAGAATTGGGTTTCGGTAGGTGGAGATAGCTAACTGGGCCTGTGCTACCAAGGCACTGTGGTCAGTGAACGTCTCCTGGGAAGGGCTGTCTATTCCAAAGCATGGGTGGCAGCTTTGGCCTCTTTTTTCTCATACCCCAGGCTGTGCCCAGAGATGCTCAGACCCCTCTGGAGCGTGCTTGCCAGCCCCAGCCTCCTATTGGTGCCCACATGCATGGAGACGTCCCAGGAAGAAAGCACGTGCAGCTGCTTCCTTACACGTGTCCCTACCCTCAGACAGCAGGATCCTGCTCCCGTTTGCTGCCACCAGCACTCGGAAATGGGGCCAGGCCTCAGAAAAGACAGGAAACCCAGCCATCCCTGCCAGGTGAGCAACATGGTGGCCCTCCCTTCCCACCGGGGCCAGTCTCTTTTGGAGCAAGTAGAGCCCTCTCTACGTGGTCTGGCTGGGAGGGACTTTTGGAGGCCATTCAGGCCACTCCCTCAGTCCAGAAAAAACAGCACCCATAGAGCCAAGGCTATTTTGAGCATTAAGTTCTGGGCATTGCTGTTATCATGGGTAAGGGTGGGGGAAAAGTCAAGTGTACCTGCCATGTTACCCCCAGTCCCAAGTGTATCCCCCAGCCAACATCTCCATAAATACCATTTCAGAGCCTTACCCAGAACAAAGAGGGCCGCACACAGATGAGCGCTGGCCGTCTTTCCAGCCTCACGTCAGACTCTTTCAGCTCTTTGCTCTTCACTGGGCTCCATCCCCACCGCCTTCCCCTGGCCTCTGATAGTTCTGCTTACTGATTAGTGCCATGTCCTCCCACATGGAGGGATGCCCTCCCACATGGCCCTCCCACTGATGCCCTCCCACATGGCCCTGGGTGCATCGCGCTCCTCAATCCACCGAAGGCGCCGCTTTCTCAGGCAGTGCTTCACTTTCCACGTGGGTCTTAGTTAGCGTCTCTGGGATAATCTTACTTGTATTGTTTAGTTTCTCGAGGGGATGGTCTGTCTCTTCTACAATTTAACATCTATGAGAACAGGGGCTTTGTCTTCTCTTTGTTTCTCTAGTGCCCAGCCTTGGTGCCCAACATCCTATAGGGGCTCACAAAATACATGCTGAAGAAATCATTGACTAACACCTTGCCTCGCCTCGCTCTTGTAGAGACGGGGCAGGGGTGGGAAGCAGTGATAAATAACATCCTCTGGGGGCCAGAGGCAAGGAGACAGCCCCCACTGGCATGCCCCAGGGCATCATTTCCTATCAGACACCTCTCTCCCATGTGGCTGTGTTGGTTCACAAGTTGGCCTCCATACATGGAGGCCAAGGAGAGGCTGGAGAAAGAGTCGAGCTGCTCCAGATCGGTAGGCAGCAGGTTTCATAAGCAAGAGAACTTACATGTGAGGCTTGTCTTGGCCCCAAAGCGAGATCTCTGCATCTTCCTGCCAGAATCCGAAAACTGTGGTAGAGAACTTAATGAGGTTCACTCACACATACTGTCCACATGGTCTCAACAATCCTTGAAAACAGCTCCCACTGTGGAAATAGTGGTTGGACTTGTATTCCAAAGACAGGGGAGGGGATGACGGACCTTTGTCGCCTGGGGTCTGCCTCAACCAGCTGTCATATCCTCAGTGACCTCCTGCAACAGGCGGATGTAGACTTCCTCCCCTTCTCGTTCTCTTCCACAGGCTCTCTGGGTGCTGCCGGCATCTGCATTCTTGCTCCTTCCCTTGTGCTAAGTCATGAAGCAAAGAAATGATGCAAAGAATTCACTCTCCAATTTGGCATACAAACTTAAAACTGAATTCTTAACTCAAGGCAGTATAATGACATACCACGATACTAAGGCAATAGAGAGGAAAATTGCTTTATTAATCCATAAACCCCTTCTAAGGAGAGCGAATCCCGTAAACTGAAAGGCCCTTGTGCCCTCCTGAATCCCTGATAGGCTCTGGTCCACATGGGTAGCTTGGAACAAGAGCACAGAATGTTATCTCTGAGGCTGTTTCTATTTCTGCCAAGTAATCACCTCCTTCATCACTGCTGAATCCTTGGGGAAGTCTCCGTCACACACAAATGCTGTGTGAGGATGGTGAGTAAGGGAGTGTGTGTGTGTGTGTGTGTGTGTGTGTGTGTGTGTACAGAGGGAAGACCAAGTCTGTGTGAGTCAGTTTGGTACCTTTGGATGTTGTGGACGTCCATGCCTTGATCTCATGAAGGAGAACTTAATGACTCAGCACTGACATCTCTTATGCCCTGCCCATGCTTCCTTAGAGTCATAGCACCTCCGTCAGTGGCTTGATTCCCAACTGCCAGCTTTGGGGCCCAGGGGCTTTCTCTGGGATGCTGAAGGGCGCCCCCATCCTCAGGCAGCTGGAAGTGCTGTGGAGTTGATGTTCCCCACCCTGGTGGTCTGACCCAATATCTGGGGAGAATTGGTAGATAAATACCCCAGCTTCCTTGCTTCCTTTGGGTCAGATAACTCTTAAGTACGTGTTCTACACTGTGCAGGATAAATCTCTAGTCACCCACGGTGGTGACTGGCTTGATCGTACATTGGGATTGGCTGCCTCGCCTTTGTTGCTTGGCTTCCCCCCTCACTGATCCATGTTTCCTTCCCGTCTGGCCTTAGTGAGGTCCCTGGGAGCAGAGTCTGAAAGAGTGTCTTACTCAAGTGACTTAGTGGGAATAAGAGAGAGGCCTGTAGGAAAGGGCAGGGGAAGGGACTGAGCAAAGCTGTGGTCTTGGTTGGAGACTGGCTTCAGCCAAATCCCTTGGGGAGCTCTGGAGTACTATTTGTACCATAGAGTTGGTCTATCCTGGAGTCAAGGGAGCTGGCCTTTAAACCCCCATTTCAGTGAGACATTTCCCGAGGGATGCCCTGAAGGGTGGGAGAGAGCAGGCAGATCCTTCCAAGTGAGTCAGTGCCCATTTAGCCAAAGGCAGTGCTCCAGAAAAGGGCTCAACTGAGCTGTTAGCAGCCAGCATTCCCAGCTGGAGGTTGGGTGCACCGGTCAGTAAAGTGTGCCTCTGGATGGGCTCTTATTCTAATCTTTGTTTCCAGATCTGACTCTGGGGTACGGAATAAGAAAAATTTATCTAGATCTCCAGGGGAAGGGAAACCTCAGATCCCTTCCTAGTGTGTTCAAGTTCCCATTTGTCTATTTGGTCCTGGAGGTCATTCTGGATAATTGGTGGAGTTATTCAGATAGTGAGCCCTTCTCTCTCCATCATTCTTTTTGTGTGAAATGGTATGTCTCCTCCTGGAGTGATCCAATCTCTCTTTTTCATTCTTCTCATTCAGCTATGGATGTGCGGCTCTCTTTCTGCCCTAACCCCCCTCTTTCCCACATTAGGTCTATGTAGAGAGCACTAAAAGCTGAAAAGGCATAAATGCCAGGTGTTACCAACATGGCAGCTGCTTCTTTGGCAAGCCCTTGCCCATGCAGTCTTCTGTGGGCAGAGATATCTGTGGTGTAGTAGGACTGGGTCTCTCACCCACATCCCTACAAGTAGCCTACCCCCTCTGGGATGCCCTGCACCACAGGCCCCTCTGTGGGGCCTGGATACCCTTGAATCCTTGTGAACTCCTGGCTCTGGAGAGTCAGATTCTGTTTCCCACAATTCCAGTCAGCAGCTGGTTGGGGAAGAAATATAATGTAGGCTATATATTTTCTAGTAAACACACTAAAAAAAAGGTTAAGAAAACAGGAGATACTCATTTTAATAGTTTAATATATTGTGTTATATTATAAAGTTAACATGAAATCAATAGAAAAACTATCAATGAGATACTACATTTTTCCATATTAAATCCTTGAAAGCTGGTGTCAATTTCAGTATATTTGATACTGAAAGTACATTTCAATTTGGAGCGGCCCCATATCAAGTGCTCGGTAACCACGTGTGACTAATGAGAACCATATTGGGAAGCTGAATTCTAGAGGCTCTGGTAGTAACCTGGCCTGACTACAGGGGTCCAGCCTGGACCAGGAGAGAAGCAAAGCTGAGAGTACCCCATGTTCTTGATGGTGTGGGGTAGCTGGGTTGGGTTGAAGCTGGAGGGTCGTGGTGAGGAGTAGGTGAAGGAGGGGGTGCTGCAAGCCTGGCTGGTCCTGGGCCAAGAGGGGAGTTCGCAGGGGTGGGAATTGTAGAGATGAGGCCATGTCTGGTGCTGGTGGCTCTCCAGACTGGGTGGAGATAGGGCCCAGGTGCCTCGGGTGGTGAAAGAGGTTTCAGGCCAGTGTTTTTGTTTTTGTTTTTTTTTAAGATTTTATTTATTTGACAGAGAGAGCGCAAGCAGGCAGAGTATCAGAGGGAGAGAGAAAAGCAGGCTCCCCACTGAGCAGGGAACCTGATGTGGGGCTCGATCCCAGGACCCTGAGATCAAGAACTGAGCCGAAGGCCATCACTTAACCAACTGAGCCCCAGGCACCCCTGGGCCAGTGTTTTAAAGGCCCATGAAACCATCCCCGATGCTGGCAGGAAGAGGAGCAGACAGACAAGCCAGGGCACACGTGCCCATGCTATTTGGGGAACCAGGACTGCGTTTAGATGAGGTGAGATTAGAGCCAAACTCGCCAGTCTGTGGCTTGTCAATTAATCATTAGAAAAACCAACCATCCTCAGTTCTGTTTTTTTCCAAGATTTCAAAAGGCAAAAAGTGACAAACAAGTTTGAGTAGCATGCTTCTCATTGCATTATCAAGTCCATGGTGTAGTTGTTGAAAATGGCCCACGTTTTGTATTGACCCCCTCATAAAGCACTTGTGGGTTTTACCATTAATAAGTCCCCTTTGGTCCTCCCTCCAATTAGTTGTGTGATCATCTAACAGTATTTTGATCTGGACTGTATTTCTTGTTATAATGTTAGCATTTCATACTTTGGACTCTCTGTGAAGAGCAAGACAAATTGCCTTCATTTCTTCTCCTTGATCAACCACTCGGAGCATTCCATAAACAGAAGGACTGTGAACTCTCAAGCACCCGCTAACTGACTTTTTTTTTTTTAAGATTTTATTTATTTACTTGAGAGAGAGAGAGAGAGCATGAGAGGGGAGAGGCAGACTCCCTTTACCTCCCTTAAAGAGGGAGAGGCAGACTCCCTGCAGAACTGGGAGCCCAATGTGGGGCTCGATCCCAGGACTCTAGGATCATGACCTGAGCCGAAGGCAGCCGCTTAACCAACTTAGCCACCCAGGCGCCCCCCCACTAACTGACTTTTGAGCAGAGTATAAACTCACTTCGTTTTTCAGATGGGTAAGCCGAGGCTTTGAACAATTACTGGATTCATCCCATTGACTCACTTTTTTTAAAAAAGGTAAAACCCAAAGAGTTTCCTTCATAAAAAGACATGGAAGCGGTTAGTAACTGAGGTTTCCAACTCTCACTTCCGGCAAAATACAATCCTTCAAACAACTGAATTTTTTAAAGAAGGGACTTTGTAATTCTCTGCTGTACCCCAGATTCTGACACATTGTGTGCCCTCAAGAAATACTTTGTAATAAATGGATGACTTGTATCATCTCTTCATTTAGTCTTAGCTAGTGAAGCCTCTCATTGGTTTAAAATATTTCTAAGGTTAATATTTGAAAGCAATAGTTGCTCATGTAGGCTTTTCTAAATGGCAAATCCTTTTTGGAAACAACTCAAAACATACAAAACAGGTATACACACACACACACACACACACACACACACACAAACACAACTGGATGAGGTGAGACACACACACACAGCCTATGGGAAATCTAATACCATTTTCTCTCATTTCTTCTGCAGCTTGCCCTTCCACGGGACAGGGGGTCTTAAAGACCTACTCACATTAAGCCCTGATACATGCACATCAGTCTTTCTACCCTTGTATCATCTTTAGTTGTACGGCTGGATCAGAGTTTAGTCCTCTCCTTAATTAATGGCATCTAGGTTATTCTCAATGTTCTGCTATTTTAAAATTTGCTGCACCAAACATCTCGGCTCAAGGCCTCCTTATGTGCCTCCATGTTTTTTTCTCTAGATTAGTGCTGGGAAGCGAACAGCAATTCACAGAGATGCCCAATTTAGGTTTTCTTAGATACTGCCAAAATGCCCTACAGAATAAAACTGCAATTTATACTTTTACTGTCCATCTGCCCACATCCTTGCCTGCATTTGTTATTAACAAACATTTGTTTTTACCAGCCCTTTGGGTGAAAAATGATATATAGTTCATTGTGAGGAGGTAACTTTACTACGGCAGGTATACACAAAATAATGAATAGAAGTACATATATATGTATATATGCATGTATAGACACACAATTTAATTATTAATACCTACCACTCTGTTGAATATTGATGTTGCCTTAGGAACATCTTCCCAATAGTGTGACCGTAATTTGTTCATTTTTGCTTCTATATAAGAATATACCTAAATTTATTTATTTTTTTGTTTCACAATGATGGACATTTGAGCTGTTTGCTTGTTTTTTTTCCTATTATGAATTGCTCAACCATGAACTTCCTCGTGCATATCGTCTGGTGCGCATGTGTGTAAGTGCTGCCGAGATGTACCCTGCTGTGAAACTACTCAGTCTCAGGGTGTAGTGCAGATTGCCAGCTGTGCACCCACGTCTGTTCTCTCCATCTGCCCCCATTCTGTCCAGCCAGACATCTCTCCCAGCCACCCTTTTAATTGCATGTGGCTATGCGACCGAGTTCTCACCAATGGAATCTCAGCGGTTCCCATTCTGCTACTCTGGGATCAGAGCTTGAAGGCTATGATTTTACCTCCTCTGTGCTCTCTTCTCTCTTCCTACAGCCTAAAACCCAAACGTGGTGGTGATCTGACTTCAGCTTTGCAGAAAACAACAGAGTCCTAGATGCTGGCAGAGCAGTGACTTAGAAAGAACCAGCTACCTGAATGACCATGAGGGTCAAAGTTGTCCCACTGAGCAGGATGGTAAACTTTGGGACTAATATGTGAGACAGGAACACATTTTTTTTACCTTCAAGCCATTTTATCGTTAGTATCTGCATTATGGCAGACTGTATTTACTCTGATACGTAAGAAAGCACATGCCCCACTTCCCCGAGTGATGCCATACTCCTATTCAGAATGTTTGAACCCACTGGTACTCCCACAAGCAATGTATGAAAGCTCCCATTGCTCTGTCTCCTACGAACTCTAGCTGTTGTCTGAAAATCTATTCAGATCTTTCCCCCTCTTTAATATTGGGTTGCTTTTAAAATTATGGTTAAATACATAGAATATAAAAATTTGTATTATAACCATCTGAAGTGTACAATTTGGCGGCATTAATTACATTCACAATAGCATTCAACCATCACTGCTATCTATTTCCAAAACCATTCATCACCCCAAATAGAGACTCTACCCATTGGGCAATTTCTCCCCGTATCTACTTCCCTGTAACCTCTAATCTACTTGCTATCTTTCTGAATTTGCCTACTTGAGGTATCTCCTATGAGTGGACTCATACAATATTTGTCCTTTTGCCTGGTTTAAAAATCAGGAACATGTCACGAGTCTGTGTGTCATCTCTGTGTGGGCGCCACGCCAATCCCTATATAGAGAATAATGCTTTTTTTTTTTTTTTTTTTTTTGCCTTGAAATCAATCCTTTCAATTTTAGTGTATGTTCTGCCAATGCAAGCAATTGGGCACTTTTCAAAAAGTTTATTTCTTTCTGGTTTGTACAAGTTATTTATATAATCTGGATGTTAATACTTTTTAAATTAAGTGGGTGGCAAATATTTTCCCAGTGTGTGGCTTAACTATGTTTACGGTGTCTTCTAGTACCAAAGTTTTTCATTTTATGTAGTCAAATGTGCCTATATTTTCCTTTATAATTTGTGCCTTTTGCGTCCTGTTTATGAAATTCTCCTCCACCCACTCCGCATCATTAAAATATTATCCTACATTTTCTTTTTTTTTTTAAATTTATTTATTTGTCAGAGAGAGAGGGAGAGAGAGCGAGCGAGTACAGGCAGACAGAGTGGCAGGCAGAGGCAGAGGGAGAAGCAGGCTTCCTGCCAAGCAAGGAGCCTGATGTGGGACTCGATCCCAGGACGCTGGGATCATGACCTGAGCCGAAGGCAGCCGCCTAACCAACTGAGCCACCCAGGTGTCCCTATCCTACATTTTCTTTAAAAATATTTTGAAGCTTTTGCTCTTCATAATTGTTTTTGATTCACTGGAATTGATTGTGTTGGGTGTGAGAGGAGCCTAATTTTATTTTTTCAAATTGTCTCAGCAACATTTATCGATCAGTTGATTTTTTTCCCCTAGTACTTTGTAATGCTTTCCTTGACATGGATTTTTCCTCCACATTTTTTCCATATTTTTTAAGTTACGCTGTCCATTTTGTTTGTCCTCAAAATTTGTTCTTGCCTTTTGCCTTTGAATTTTGGGTCAAATTGTCAAATTCTTCAAAAACATTGTGGGTACTTTTCTTGTATTTGCACTAAGTTTATATTTAAAGTTATAGAGAATTACCATCAGTTTCCTTACGAACATAGTGTATCTTCCCCGTGACTTACATGGTCTTTAAAGATTTTATTTATTTACTTATTTATTTGAGAAAGAGAGAGAGAGAAAGAGAGCGAGCGAGCAAGGGGAGTGGCAGAGGGAGAAGGACAGAATCTCGAACAGACCCTGCACTCATGGCAGAGCCTGACACTGGGCTCCATCTCCCGACCTTGAGATCATGACCTGAGGCAAAATCACGAGTTGGACACTTACTTAGCCGACTGAACCACCCAGGCACCCCTACCCTAGACAATTTTAAAGCATGGTTGACTTGACAACATCTAAAATTATCCAGTACCTCTGCCTGCTTCCAGAATGGTATCTGGGTTTTAGAACACTTTTAGTTCTGAAACTCCTAACTTAGATTCTGCTCTTGCTCAGTTTTTAGTATTATCTTGCTTTTATAAACTCTAAGGACTGACCCACATTGACCTGTTCCTTTACTCATTATTGTGTCTTTCATCTTACTTTGCTTTTCTGAGTTTATTTCCCTTATTCCTGAGCTATTTCCTTAAGTAAGTCTCAAAGATAGCACCTGGCTGGTAAACTCCCTTAGTGTTGCTTTCAGTCTTAAAAAAATTCAGCTGGGTATGAGATTTTAGGTTACATAACATTTTAAGTGTATAGTTCTTTTCTTTCTGTACCAAACATTTTGCTGCTTGGAAGACAAGTAACTTGTCATTCTGCTCTGATGGCTTTTAAGATGTTTTTCTGTCTTTGGTGCCCTGCAGTGCATTATAGTTTGCCTGGTCATAGATAGGTTTTGTTTCTTCTACTCAGGACTTCCAAAATCTGTGTTTCCTCAATCTGAATAATTCATTTCCTTCATCAGTCCTAGAAAGTTATCTGCTATTTTCCCTTAAGATTGCTTATCTCGCCCCCCCCAAACATTCCTTCTATGATTCTCTCCTAAGTATTTAAAAAATGATAGCCTTCTCTATACTGCAGTCATATTTTCAACCTCTTTTTAATGTTTTACATCTCTTTACTTTTCTCCTTTGCATTATAGTTAATTTTCTCAGATTTAACTTGAAGTTCAGTGAACCTATTGGGGATATAGAACCTCTTCAACCTATCCAGCTAGTTTTTAGTTTCCTTTTCTATATGGTTCTCTCTCAAATCTATAGGGTTTTTTTTTGTAGTGTCTTATTCTTTAAAATATTGATATTTAGGGATGCCTGGGTGGCTCAGTTGGTTAAAATATTGATATTTAAAAGACTTTCTCTGCTAGTTCTATACTCATAGGAGTCTAATCCTGTTTGTTTTGCCTGCTGAGTTTTGCTCAAGGTAGGTAGATTGATTCTTGTGTTCTGTGATTTTGGATTGTGGGTTCACTTCTGGCAGGGCTTTATCTGTGGAAATCTTGTGGAAGAGGTGTTCTTTGTGCTTTTCCCCTGGGCAGTCCATTTACAACTAATTTTTTTCAGTGGAGTTCTTGCCTTTGGAGATGTGAAACCAAGTAGTATGAATCTGAACTCAAACTGAGGTAAGTGAAGACCATGATAGGAATCTTGAGGGGGAACTGTCCAGTCTGAGGGACAAGCTTCCTTCCTCTCCTCTGTGAGAGTGGGTAAACGTTTCTCTCAGTCCGTTCTTTCAGTGGAGCTGTTGCAACTTGAGGCCTCAGCTTTCTGCGGTGATTGCCGTTCCAACTTTCGGCCTTGTATTCATTCCAAGCCTTGTTTCCAATTGATGTACATTAAAATTCAAACTATTAGATTTCCCAGAACAGGGACTAACCCCCACCCACACTGCAGGGTAAGCTCCCACATTTATCATTCAGGATTTTAGTGCTTCTTTGTTTCTAGGCCCTTGGGAATACTTCTTCTGAGCTTGGCAATATATTGAGAAGTAGCTATTTTACAGATTATTGAGTTTTTCTAGCTGTGTTTAGCAAAACGTTTTACTGGTTAACTTATAATATTACCATGAATGAAAATTATTCTTTTACTATTTATTTTTCTCTTTGTTTTAGGTGTTGTTGTTATTATTATTATTATTATTATTTATGAGTCTTTTAAATCAAGAGTAAGTTCATTCGTATTTGTTACTGGAAGTGATTATGTACTTTCTTGTAAATTCTTATTGTTTAAACAATAAATTCCCTTCTATTTATTTAACATTTTTCTATTCGTTTTTTAAAAAACAGAGGGGTATATTTTGTTTTTCTCTTTTCTATTATTTTCAAAGTACACATATTTCTTTAAAGTGTATTTGTAAAAACTTTTAACTATTTAAATTGGTTTTAAAACAACTTTATTTTTTAAAAAGATTTTATTCATTTATTGGAGAGAGATAGAGAGCACAAGCAGCAGAGGGAGAGGGAGAAGTAGACTTTCCATTCAGTGGGGACTCGATGTGGGGCTTGGTCCCAGGATCCTTGGATCATGACTTGAGCCCAAGGCAGATGCTTAACTGACTGAGTCATCCACACACCCCCAACTTTAATTATTTTAAAGCAATTTCAGTATTTGTAAGATTTGAGCATTAAAAAAAAAAAAACCCTCTTCTGAATCCCACCCATAGGAATTTCAACATAGCTGTGCTATCCCTCCTAAAATGGCTCTTCTCTTTGATCTTAATTAATATAGTTCGAGTTATTAGATTTAGGGTTTTGTAGTTAGAATTTTAACAACATGTATATTCTTTATTGAGACTATTTTTGACATTTTAATTTATAAGTGGTTTGCAAACATTTAGACTTTGATTTTAATTGATTGTATTGCTTGTCACCAAACTTCATCTCTTTGTCTTTTGGATATATTTTCAAGTAAATTTTTCCTGAATGTTTACAAGTTTTCTGGTACCTGAAAATGTAAATGAAAACATTTATTGCTTTCATCTTCTGGAAATATATTTTTTGTGTGTCAAAAAATATAGTTTTCCCTCATAAAACTCTATATCTCTGATGCCATTTCCTTTTGGAACTTAATGTCATGAATTTAACAATCTTTATTCTACTGTAGGCAATCTATTTGTTCATGTGTGTCCATATACAGATGTAAGATTTTGTTAAAAAACATCTTTATGGTTCAAGACATTACCTAGATGTGACTATCAGGTTTTTATTCGGCTAAGATGGGTTTGATTCCTTCATAGCTCTGCCAAGACTTCCATGGCATTTGTACTGGTATCTTTTTTAAGAATGCTCCTAGGGACTCTTTCAAGTCCCCCATACTTTGCAAGTATGGACATAATTTTATATGTGTTCGTTCTCAATTTCCTGTCTTCCATGTGTTCTATATTCTCTCTCGATGTTTTTCCTTTTTCTTTCTATTTTGTATTCACTCTTGGAAAGATTCTGCAGTCTGTCTTCTATATCATTCATTCATTGCTCGACAGCTCATATCTGCTCTTTACTCCTACACCAATGTGACGGTAGATCCTGACACTGCGTGGTTTTATTTCCTGAAAACGCTTCTCTATCTTGTTCCCTTTGCGTCTCTCATTCTGTTGTCTTTTCTGCTTAAACTCTTTCTTGTAAGCTTGTTCCTTTTACATGGAGTTTTCATGCATGCCAAGAAGCTTCCTGAAAATATCTCTTGACTGTACAGAGCCTCATTTTCAAAGGGATGCTCCCCTCTGGGTCTTGGAGGTGCTGTTCCTCTTTATTCTGAAGTATTCTAACAGACCATGGATGTCTTGACTCTTCTTTGAGACTCACTAGTTCTTGCTGTTTTTTGATAGGCAGGATGAGTAGATTGGCCTTGGGCCCTCCATCTCTCTCTTGCTTGATGGTTGAATCATCTGTTTAGATCTACACTGGTCTACAACCGGCCAATGTCCACCTGCCAGTTGCCAGCAAACTTTATGGAGTGTCTATCCACTCTATGAGGTGGTGTCTTTCCCTCACCACCATCCTGACTCTCTGGTGCTCTGATCTTATGTGTCATAGGAAAACAACACTCAGAAGACTGCCCAACTTCCATAGTTATTGCTGTGTCTTCTCCAGTTTCTTGACCATTCTTCACATCCTGGTACACTGTGTTTTCACCAGTCCATCTGTCTGCCCAGTTGCCTTCCTCATTCCTGGGTACAAGAAGACCTTGGGGAAGGGAGGAAGCTGGCCAGGGAAAACCGTTCTTCGTTTGGTGTGAAGCTAGAGCAACAAAATAAAGAACATTTACTCCATTCCCTGGTTAGTAGAGATCTTGGGTGTCTGAGTCAGGTATTGACAGAGAGGGAATTACAACATATCTTCCTATCTATTTCTTTAAAGCAGGTTCTCTTTATAGAGGAGAACTTGGCATATGTTGTACATGTGCCTGAAAGGTCATTCTCCATCCGGCTTCATCTGCCTTATAAGTATTATCAGTGCCTTCCACATCCTGGCAATTAGGTTGTCTGTAAGTGTTCATTCACTTCGTTAGCGGGAGTCTTCATATTTGTCTGTGTTTGCTGGGATATGTTCCTGAGAAGCAAGGAAATGCTTGCTGGAAGCCTCTAGCCAGAGGCCATTTTGTACAGAACATCCCACAATGCATTTCAATGTCTCTCTTCCCAGGGAGACCATGAGATCCTTAAAGGGAGTGGCTGAGTCACAAACATCACTGAGTCCCCAGCACCTTGCAGGCTTCCAACACAGCACTGCTGTACAATACATATTGAAAGAACGAAAGAGAAAGGAAGCTTGTTATTTGTCTATTACCCATTGTTAAAATCTTTTAAATGACTCCTAAATGGTTCACCTGCTTCTCCAAAAAGAATCAAGGACAATATATCTTGCAGCTTAAGAATAAAATTAAAGGTAGCTTGGATCATGGAGCATATAACTGAACCTTTCATTTATGCAGTTAAGTAATATTTAAAAAGAAAAAGGTGGGACAAGGGAGCAACTTAATGTCTTCTCGTGTACAAGATACCCATATCATCATCCTCTGGATGGCTACTATTTGTCTACACACTCTACAACTGGGTAGAAAGAGGAAAACAGGCTTAAACTACAACAGAGGGGATGTGGGTTAGCGGTGAGCAGGTGCTTCCTATAGGGTAGCTTTATAACATATAGGATTATCAGGGGAAGTTGTATAATTACATTCCCTTGAAGTGTTTGTCAACCTTTTAGACAGACTCTTTAGCAGTGGGGGTGAATTGGGTGGCTGCCCCAACCTTCTAAGCAAAAGGGCTTGTGAGCCCCAGAAGAAGGGTCAAATTACCCTTGGGTTCCTGGGACCCCTTAGCTGCTGGCTCGGAGGCAAGCATCTGTGGCTTTGAAGGACTGACTTAGTGATATCAAATAGCTGGGTGATTAATCAAGAAAACAAGTGAGCGTTTGACATCAGAGAGAAAAACAAAGTAGCCAAGAAGATGCTTTGGGGAAAAAAGGCACCCAGGCTTGGATTGCCCAACCAATGGTGCTTTCAGGGGTATTTGCAAATCACAACCCATTGCAAGCGAAAGATCAATTTGCTGCACAGCTAAATTAATATTTAACTTGCTCAAGACAAGTCAATCCCTTGGGTTATTAGAGAAATTAACAAAAGCCATAAACTGATGCTATTCTTATCTGAACCACCAGCATACCCTCAAAGTCATCAATGCTGTTTTCCTTGCCCCTTCTGATTTGATGTGTCCCAATTCCACCCCAATCCAACCCTTTCCTTTAACCTCTCTTCCTCCCCCCTTACCTCCTCCTCTTCTTGCCACAGAACCTTTTCTTTCAACAAAGCCTGGTTTTGATGCCCTTGAATAAAAAAGCCGCCAGAACAGAGGTGACGGACTGAGAACAGAGTTTTAAACACCTGGACAAGAACAGCGACTCTTAAGCCTCCTTGCACAGCAGAATCAATTGGGGTGGGGGTCATAGAACCCTATTTGTGGGTGTCCTTACTGACTTAAAACCCTCAGGGGTGAAGCTTGAGGGATTAGTAGCCATTAAGTCAGAGATTCTTGTGTTATTTGCCTGGTACAGGTGAAAGACCCTGGCAGAGTTCTCCTTGGGGTCCCTGTGCTGATGATCTGCTGGGGTCCTCCCAGGAGCAATGTTCTGCTGTTGGACACTGGTCAGTTCTTCTTCAGCTAGGTCTGGAAGAGCCACTCAGTACCATCCAAAGAGATGTAGCATGAGACCGTGGGTAGGAGTGACCAGCTGAGGGACATCAAGACTCCCAGGGAGAGGAGGGGTTTGGCAAGAAGCAGAGGGCAGGAAGCTCAACTCACTCCATTTCAGGGTTGCATAGAAACTTCCAGGGCAATGCGTGTATGCAGAAGGTGGATAAACAGAAGCCATTCCCCTCATGTCTAATGGCACCAGCACCCTTTAACTCCTGGTTGCTTTAGTCTCTACCTGACATGCTACGGCCTCTTTGTCACCCTTCCCACTGTTCTGTAAGCTCCCTCAGAGCAGGGTCCATGTCTGTTGTGCCCCCACAGTGTGGCAAGGACCTGCCTGGCTCATCGCAGGTACTGGATAAATATTTGTTGAGTAAGTGGGTGAGTGTGTGACTAGCCAGGTGCAGGGAAAGGGGAGCCTGGGGGTGGGGGGTGGGGGTGGTGAGGGGATCAGGCTGGCTGAGCCGCTCAGGCCCAAAAGCAGGTTTCAGGGAGCCCGTAGAGAAGTCTGGATGCCATGCCAGAGTGGTTGGTCTTTCTTTAGCAGACAGTGAGGAGCCACTAGTTTTCTGTGCTGGGAAGAGATAAGATCAAGTTTGGCTTGAGAAAGATTAGGTTGGCAGCAGAGTGCAGAAAGATTAGAGGGGGAGGGGATAGAAGCTGGGCCGCTGTTCAGACTCTCCAGTTATCCAGGGTAAGGACCATGGCAGGACCTGGGACAGGCTCACAGGTTTGGGACAAGGGCACTGGGAGGGAGATGTGGCAGAGGTGGACTCTGCAGGACATGCCTCTCAGAAGACTGTGACCTGGTGAAGGAGAGACAAGTCAGACTTTCTCCCTCTGTCCAGGAGTGAGGGGATGGCTGGCCATAGAGCAAGGAGTTGTCCATGGACCTAGAGAGCAGATGGTCCAGGGACAGAGCTGGTGAGGGGCCTTCTGAGAGCTGAAGAGGGAACAGTAAGAAGTGGAAGACAGGAGGAACACGGGGACCCTGGAAAGGGAGGCAAAGGCTGCAGGAGAGCCGCTGGTCACCCATGCGGGAGGGTGCTTGGGATCCATGGTGGTGATGGGTGACCGAGGCTGGGTTGTTCCGATGGGGACTGCTCCAGAGATGTTGGGACACAGTGGTGGTGCGGAGCAGGGCAGAGGGCAGCTGGTATGGCATTGAGGTGGATGATGAGGGAATGGAGACACATGGGATCCCCCCTTGCAGGTGTGGAGACAGGGTGGGGGGAGGGGAAAGCAGCGTGAATGAGAGCATGAGGGCTGTGGGGAGTGGGGGAGGGAAGTAAAGCAGTGTCAGGAGAGGGAGATGAGTCTGGCTATGACTGAGGGGGTGCAGCCCCAGCAAAGGAAAGACTATACACACAGGTGGGAAAGGGATTTAGCAGAGCTTGCGGAGGACAGAGAGTTCTCAAGCGGTCACCACATCTACCCTTGGTTAATTCACTCACTGACAGCTCTGGGGAGGGCTTGGTGGGGTAGAGGCTTTTGTTGCTGTTAGAGAGTCCACCTAACAGGTCCTCCCTGACCCTGTAGGAATAGGCCATCATCAGGTCTGGGGTGGGGGTGATGCGGTGAGGACATGTCTCCAGCACAACATGACAGTCTCAAGGCTGGTTCTTGATCTAGAACACTGGCTACATCCAGAGACAGGAAGAGAAAGCAGAGCCGGGGGAGCTGGGCTTGGGAGAGTCACTCCTGCCTCCAAGGCCCTGTCCCCTTGTTGCTATCTATTCAAGTTCTTCCAACCCATTCTCAAGGCTTCACCCACAATTAGGGGGCTTTTCTCTGTGCCTCACCTTGCAAAGCCCTTTGCTGTCCCTCCTTCCAGCCCCATGTGGCCACCGGTGTCTCCCATCTGACTTGACTCTTGGGGTCAAGCTCTCCGTGGACGTTCACAGAATGCATTCAGAAGTGAAAACTAAACAGCCAGAAACTTGTGAAGGGTTAGAGCAGCAAGGAGTTGGGCAGAAAGCATATCCAGAGCCCTGCTCACACTGGAGCAGCCATCCACACATTCTTTGAACCCCATTCATTCATTCATTCATTCAACAGATACATGCCATCACCTTCTACGGGCCTGGCACTGTGCTAAGCACTGGGCTTTCTGTAGTGAACAAAACACACACGAATCCCAAGAAAGGAGACCCTCTCTGTTCTAATAAGGAGAGACCCACATTAAACAGAATTAGCTTAGAAGGTGAAGTGCTATGAATTAGAAGGTGAAGTGCTATGAATAGGAGGGGTAAGGGGTCCCTTCTGGTTGCGCTATAATGGGCAATCAGGGTATGTGTCCTTAAGATGAAATAAGAGGAAAAGATCACTTAAAAGATGAGTTCTGGTGGGCTGTAAGGAAGGGTATGGGCCTGAATTGACTGCTTTGCTAGGACCCCTAGGTCCCCGGCAAGGGGAGCAGGGCGGGCCCGTGCGCTTCTCCGAGAGCACCACGAGGGGGAGCCCGGACCCCTCCTAGCGCCTTCCAAGCCCTCCCGCACAGCCTAGCAAGCAAAAGTTTTTCTTAAACTAACAATGCCTGTGTAAGGAGGTGCTCGCGCCTGATTGGACGGGGGAATTTTGCAGGTTTGATTCCTTGATTGGACAGGAGGTGTAAGGGGTGGAGAGAGAGCTGATGGTGGGGGATCCCGCTCCCTCCCCCGTCAGTCTGGCCGGCTCCGTCCTCTCGTAGGCTCCGCTGTAGCTCGCAATGTGACACCAGGACGCACACGCACTCGCGCGCTCTCCCCAGCTCACACTCCTTCGCCCTCTCTCTCACATACACGCGCACGCACACACCCACCTCTCCCATAAACACACACACACACATGCACACCCACACCCACGCGCGCCCGCACCGCCCCACGCGCGCACACTCCCGCCCACGCCCACGCCGCGCTCCGGGGAGTCCGGTCCCAGCGAGAGCGCGAAAGGATACGGAGAAGCCACCGGCGGGGAGTGCAGCGGCGCCCCGGGACGCGGCGCCCTCCCCGCGCGGCCGCCTCGGCTTGGGCTCGGCCTGGGGGCCGCCGGCCGGCGATGGCCCCGGATTGCCTGCTGCTGCTCCTCCTGGCATCCGCAGTGGCCGCGATGGAAGGTAACGTAGCCTCCGCGGAGCAAGTTGGCGGCTGGCGGCTGTATCCCCGGGCTGCTCTGGCGGCTTCCAGCCGTCTGCCTCCCGCGACCCGGGGGCCCGGCTGTTGGGGAGCCCCGGCCGCGGCGGAGCGCGAGGCTGGGGCGGCACCCCTGGCGCGCCCCCCGACTGGCTGGCCGTGCCCGCAGCCGCTTCGCGGAGCCCCCGGCCCTCCCGCGCCCCGGCGCTCCCGGGCAGCTCGGGTCTCCCGCAGCCTCGGCTTGGCTCCGGGAGCGCGGAGCCCGCTGCATTGCGGTGCAGGCTCCTAAGCTCCGGGGGTGCTGGGCTTTGGGGACCAAGGGGCTTCTCGGGCTCTCCAGCCCCTGGAGTGCGGACGCCTATCGGGTCCCCTCCTGTCCTGGCCACGGATGCGCTTAGGTGGCCATGTGCCACCTCTCCTTTTCCTCAGCTCGGGCTCCACGGGCTCCGGTACTCTGGGCTCCCCGGGCTAGCGCCGAGCGCTGGGACCAGAGGAGCTCTGCCCCGATGCCTCGAAAGTGGCCGGCGGAGAGGGGCTGAGTTCATTGCCGCACCCTCGGTGGTCCCGGAGCCTGTGGAGCTGCAGCTTTCCTGGGTCAGGTCGGGGCGAGGCGGACACCTTTGTCGCCTCTTAAGCCTGGGAACGGGGATGCGGTGGGTGGGTGATCTGTGTGGCCGAAACTCGCCCGGCATCCCCTTCGCCCGGGAAGGGAGACTCGCCGGTTGGGAGGCGACGGGCAGTGACACTCCCCCTGCTACTTAGCCTTGGCTGAGCCTCGGGCAGCGGCCGGGCGAGCGCGCCCCGAGGGCACCGCGCAGGGCGCAGCGGGGAGCATCCGCGCTCGGCGGCGCCCGCGAATCCCTGTGGGAAATCCCTGCCCCGCTCCCCGCCCCCCGCGCCTCCCCCGCCCCCGCTCCCCGCCGCTGAGCGCGGGCTGCAACCGCTCCTGCTAACGCGGCTCGGCCCGGGAGCCGAGAGGAGTTGTCGAGGTGGAAGCAACTGTCGGGGGCGGTGAGCCGCCGCGGCCCGGCTGGCAGCCGCGCTTCTCGGGAGCGGGCGGGCTGAAACTCCACCGAGGGACCCGGCGCCCGCGCCGCGTTGCCAACTAGAGGCTCGTTCGGCCAGCCTGCCCCGTCCCTCGCCAAGCTGTTACCGGTTGTCCGGGGGAAACGCCCCCATCGCGGATACCGTGGTCCAGCGCCCCTGACTCCTCCGGAAAGCGCTGCCCTTCTCCAGCCGAACTGGGGCATTCGGGATCCCGGGGCGGGGCTGATTCCCTCCCGGTATAGGGAAGACCAGTCCGTCCAGCGTTCGTTCTGGTGATGGCCCGGGGGTGCGACGATGAACGCCTAGAAAGCTCTCATTTGCTTTTCTGAACATGATTGTTTTTTTGTTTTTTTGTTTTTTTGTTTTTTTTTTTTCTTTTTCTGCCTCCGCTGCCCTTCCTGGCTGCTGGTCTTTGTGCGGAGGGGTTGCATTTGGGGACGTGCGGGGATGAGAGCGGGGTGAAGCGCTGGAGACAGACACCCCAGAGCAGAGCTGGCGGGTCGGGTTTGACTTCCGTAGGGGCAAGGGCGGGAGCAGGTGAGATGGGACGAGCACAGCGCTGTACACTTCCAAAGCAGGCCGGACAACCTTGGTGAGAGAGCATGAGCAACGGGCCAGGCAAGGCTGGACTTTGTTGCGCTGGGGCAGCACTCCTACCGGTTGGTGTTCGCGCGCGCCAGCGGGCCGAGGTCTGAGAGCAGACGGGTGCCCACTTTGGGAACCTGGTCTTGGCACTGGGTCTCCATCGATGAAGGAGGGCACGTGCATGCGAGCAAAATTGTTTGGAGAGCAAGTGTGTGGCAACACACCGGGCGTCTGGATGCCGGCAGTTTCCTTTCTAGACCTCTTCTTGATTAGCTCTCCGTGTGCGCTGGGCTGGAGCTGCCCGAGGGAGGGTGCCCTTGTGCCGGCACACTCAACCCTGTATGTGGGCCCTGACACTAGGTCGCCTGGAGTGGCTCACGTTGTGGGAGTTGTGTCCCTTCTCTCTGCACAGCCCCAGAAACTTTGCCAGTAACCTGGCAAGAGGAGCCCGAGTCTCTGGGCTGGAAATCTCTCCCGCAAGGGTTAAAAGAAACGCCACATTCAGCAGAATATTAAAGCAGCCCCATCGTCCCTGCTCAGTGCGCAGGGATAGTACACACCATTCACTCCCATCTCTCCTCCAACGAACACAGGCAGGTTCATTTTCTCCTCTTCACACACGGAGCCGCCTTCCCGCCTGCCTGGCTGGGCTGTGGCCAGCGTCATTTGGTTTGTGATGAGTGAGGAATAATTATCAGAAAAGTGGATCAATGAGCTGCCTACACAGACAGCGGATCCCTCCCAAACTCTGCTGTGGCTAGGGGCGCCTCTCTTTGCTCCTTTGGCCCCTTAACGAGTCCGAGTCCGTCTTCTTTCCCTTGGGTGGTGGGGGATCTGGTAGAATTGCTCTAGGGCCTTGTGGCCCAGGGACAGCAGCTCTAAGACCAGGCAGGTCCTCAGCCCTGGCCAGGGCAGGAACAAAGGGACAGTGGAAGCCGTGGGCCGGCTGGGGACTCTTGGCCAGACAGGCAGGCCCCTATGAGACCCTCTGCCTGGGTGGAAGGAAGGAAGGGTCTGGTTGACACGGGGTGTGGGAAACCCATACTGATAACGAGCACCCCCTTCCTCCCCTTCCCCATTTCCAGCTAGTGGCTTGGGTTTGTGGGGAGAGAGGTGCCATTGCAGGGAGAAGGCTCTCTGGGGCTTTTAAGGTTTCAGGTTTCTATTTTCAGGGGAGAACGGGGCAGTTTGGGAGGCAGGGATGCTGATATTCTCTGGCCTTCTGGACACAGAGCCAGTCCTCTTAAGTCTCTAGATGAGCGGGTGTCTTTTCACACTGGGCCTGGGAGCTTGCTCAGAATGGTCTGGTGAGGTCTATGAGGGAAGGCCACCATCTGCATTCTCTGAGCTTCCGTCTGGCCTCTGCTCTTCCAAAGAGGGTCTGGAGGCCTGGGCTTCTTTCGAGGTGTTTCTGCAGCTGTGGGACATGTGGGGCTGGCGGCAGACACCCCGCCCTCATAGTGGACTAAGCGTGTTGGCAGCCTTCCGGCATCACTGAAGGCTTATAGCATCCTCCCAGCCCCAGCCCTGGCATCCAGGAATGACCGTGTACCTGCAGGTGGCCTCAGTATATGGACACTGGCTGGCCAGAGCACCCCCAGGAGACCTGCACTTAGGTGTGGCCGGGAGTGAAGCCCTGGGCTTGCCATCCTTGAGCACTCTGGTGCATTTGATGTGGTGGTAGATTTCTTGGGGGTTGACAAATGCTGGGTTCACGGGAGAGGTTGCTGATGCATAGATACAAGCCTCAGTTACTGTGCCCCTTTGTGGCACACCCTACCTTAAAACGCAAGGGCACTGAGTTACACCATACAGGCTTAAATCCCCATTACAAGTTCGCAGTGAAAAACCCCCAACCTCAGCCCATGTGTCTGCCACAGGCCGCCGGGTAGGCACTGATTGGCCGTTTCTGCATTTTATGTGACTGTGTCTTTGCTGTGTGTGCGTCTGTTGTAGGCATCCGCAAGTGTGCCTGAGCCTACCAGCGGTAGCAGGCGCCAAAGATTTAAAGAAATGTCTGGGAGAGAAAAGTAAATTTGAGGAAATCCTATTAGGTGATTTTATTTTCTGTGCATCATGGAAAGGTGGCTATTACTCAGTGTTCGCGGAGGGACCCCTCAAGCCAGTGAAGGGAATGCTGGTGAGATAGGGCAATACAGCTCTGGGTAATTGCTTGAGAAAAATTCTTGGCAGGGCAAATAGCTGCGGAGGTGGGACCCAGCCTCAGCTCGAACCTTCTGGGTTGACAGAGCAGAGTTGCCACCTGTGGTACCCAGGAGCATGAGGAACACCTGCTGGGCCCCAGAGTACCCTGCCCCAGTCCCTGCAGCCTTCTGTTGACTTGTGTAGACCCAGACCTAACTCTCAGAGCCCCTGCCCTGACCCCTCACCAGTATGGATCCTATTTACCAAGCTGTGCTTTGGGAAAAGCCCATGAGGCAGAGAAGTGATATGGCATCCTTTACAATTTTACCCATCTAGAAGGAATCTTCGATAAAACAGATTGGGCCAAAGAGGAAGGGTGGTGCCAGGAAGCTCAGGACAGTGCTATGACCCTTTCCTCTGGGTCCCACTTACCAGACACTACCTATTCTCTAGTTGGTTGACTGAATTTTGTGGACTTGGGGTAGTGGAAGGAGATGCAGAGTCAGGAATGGGGTCTGGCTATGAGGTTGGGGCTGAGGTTCACATGAGGTGGAGACAGATGGCTGGACTGTGAAGCAGGGGCCTCCACCTGGAATTTTCATCTCCCCACTCTATGGTTTGGGGGAATCTCCTAGTCCCCTGACCGAGTGTCTTTCTCCGTACAGTGGGTTGTGGTGCTGACCTGTTCCAGCCTTAGACGTTGGACAGGTCATATATGTTATGAGGATATACCCATACTTGTTTAAAATTAAGGTGCTGTTAAAGTCAAAGATACTTTTTTATTATTGAATCAAAACCATCAACTGTATCATGTATAGCTAGTCTCTAAGAGGTTCTACTAACACTCAGATTCAGGAGCAAAGTGTGTGCCCATGTGAGCAAAGAGTGGAAGCAATTTTAAAAGCCAGAAGAGGGGAGGATCATCTTGGGCGGTGGTTCTCAGGCTTCAGGAAGCCTCATGGCACCTAGGTAATTTGTTTTAGACTCCTGGGTGCTCACCCCGAAAGTTCAGGTCTGGAGGGACTCTGAAAATCGGCTTCTGGTCTCCCTGAAGATCCTGAAGTAGGTGCTTCTTGGAAACCCCCACTGCTCAAGGGGAGGTTCTCAGCGAGGCTACAGTCAGAAATCCTGGGTAGTCTGGGTCCCTTTTGTACTTGCTGCATCAGAATGGCCTGTACATCTGCATTTTTAACCAAGGGCTCCAGTGGTTTAGAGGCAGGCAGCCTGGCACCAGTATATTCGGGAATTGCCGGTAATAGCCAACGCTTTATACTAGGTGTTGTTCTAGGTGCTTGACATAAGCTAATTCACTTAATTGGTACAACAACTGTATCAGGTAGGTGTTGTTATCAACCCTACTCCCATTTTTCAGATGAGAAGACTGAGGTACAGGGTTGCTAAGTCATTTGCTAGGGTCGTGCTGCTAGTTAAGTGGCTGTGCATTTGAACCCAGGTGGTCAGGTTCTGGAGTCTATGTTCATAACCATCCACCTTCCTACACCACTTCTGTGTGTTTTGCATGAAGAAAAGTTCAGATCCAGCCAGGGACAGGAAGAATTCTAGCTGCCCATCAGACATTGGCCATTGGGTACTTCATTGATTACTGGGCACTTCGTGCTTGGGTGATCATGGGAGAAGAATGAGTGTTGAGATCATCTCAGTGCCTCAACTCGAACACTAGTCTCCATGTGGCTCCCTTCCTGCCCCTTTTTCCCACGTCCTACCCTTACTCCTGCCCTACACACACACACACACACACACACACACACACACTCACTGTTGGAGACCTGTACCACCTCATGCCTTCCGATCAGGAATCTAATAGAAGGACTAGAGTGTCTTTCTTCCTCTCCCTGCCCCACCAGCTCACTCAAGAAAGAAATGACTACAGGCAAGTGGCCCCAGAGGAGATGGGCCTGGGCACCCCACGCATCCCAGGGTGGTGGACAGGGTACACGGTACCCTTACCTGTCTCCACCTGACAGTTTAGAGCACATCCCTCCACCTGGATTTCAGGAGTCTGCATTCCTTGGAAGAGCTCCCTTTATGTCTCCCTCTTCTACACTAGCCACTTAAGCAACCTGAATATTTCTATCAGATTTCCATGTCTCCAAAGGTGGTGGGGAAACAGAGCATTGGATGCCTGCCCTTCTGAGGAAATTACTATAGTAATAAAGTAACACCCTGGGAGAGATTTCATATTTAAAAGCAAAATAGTACATGAGAAATTCCTCAGCTCCTTCTGTGGCTTCCACTTCAATTTCAGCAACAGTTGGGGCTCTCGGTCAGAGTGTGTTTGTGCTTGGAGAGGGGGCATTGACTGGCCTGATCAGGGCCACCTGCTCCATCAAAGACCTCTGACACCTGATGCCTGAGCTGCTTCGCTGGTTTTGTTGATCGCTCCTCTGAGGATTAGAGAAATGGGAACACACTTGCCAGGGAGGCCTGGAGGATGGGGCACAGGAGTGGGGGGGTTGGGGTTGGTTCTTTGCTAATGGAAAACTGCTTTCCACCTGACCTAAGCCACAGGGAGCGGCCAGACACACGGTTAGATCCCTTCTCTCCTTGTGCCTCAGTCTTCTCCTTGTTGACTCGGACTAGAGGAGGGGTCATTATGGGAGAGAAGATAGCGGGGGTTGGGGTGGGGGGGCAAACCCTGGGGTAGAAGCTGTGTTAGAAGCAAGGGAGTAGACAACTCTAGAACTGTCTGGGGCATGGTGACCCCCTGGGTAATTGTGGGTGGGGTGGGACTCCTCATAGGCTGGTGGGGTTTCTGCAGGGGTGGCTCAGAACCCCGTTTGGGGGCATCAGAGATGAGTGAGGGCGAGTTTGGCTAGCATCAAGAAGGGGCTCAGCCTGGTGCCCTCCACAAGCAGGCCCTGTTCTAGGGCCCTCCCACCGGCCAGCAGCAGGCCCAGGCCCATGTGGGCGGTGCAGACAGCGTTGGAACCACAGTCCCCGATGGTCCCACGTAGTAGCATCTGTCAGCTGTTTCTCAGTGCAGCTGGCTTATCAGTTTGCCTCCAGCTTAGTGAGCGAGAAGGCTTCACTTCCACAGCCACGAGAAGGCATCTCGCTCAGTCACTCCCCAGCCAGCAAGGAGTGTCCCTCAGCCCTGTGAGAGAGTGCCCAGAGCTGAAGGTCTGGGAGCCCTTCACCGTGCTCTAAGAGCCTGCTGATGACTAGGGCTTCAGCACAAGCCATTTGCTAAAGGGGAAGAAGGGTGCGAGGAAGAAGGACCTTTTCCCCTTACATCACCTGTAAAAATGTTCCTCCAGGTTAGGTGAAATCCCAGCAGCCCAGACAAGCCATTAGCAACTGCTTAGGGAGGCTGCGCTGTCCCCTCATGGAAGGTTCCCCTGGAGTTCTCTGTAGCAGAACTGGGCCAATGTGGACATGCACAGGAAATTTCTTGAGAATTACCAGCACTCATTTCTGCCTGCAGATTGCACCTGAGGCCCAGAGGCTCTCCTCTCTCCCCTCCTGCTTCCTGACAGCAAGTGACAAAGTAACTGATTTGAATTTAACCTCCTTGCTCTGCTTCTCCATCCCCCAGTGGAGGTGATAATAAGCAGAGAAATGGGCAAGGCAGGTGGCCAGGAGGGGAGGGGGCAAGTGAGGGGAGCAGGGGCCCCAGGCTGTAGCCTAGCACTAGCCTCTGGGGGCTCTCGGAAGCTCTGGGAAGTTGAGACTAGGGGTTGGACTTGAAGGGAAGGAACTTTCCAGAAATCCTATATCCTGGTGGTACTAGAACCAGGACTGAACTAAACTCCACCTTCCCATGGATCCTTTACCACATTTTGGTCCCTGCGTATACCCTTAATATCCAGGCATCCATTCTCCCATTTTACAGGTGAGGAAGCCAAGGCTCTGAGAGGTTAAGTTAACTGACTTAAGAGCTAAGACTCAAACTGACGTTTCGACAAGTGGGACAACTCTTCAGGCCTCTGCCTCCTGGGTCAGCACCTTTTCCATTAATGTTGCTTATTCAGGAATTAATTCAGGGAGCATCTATTATGCGCCAGCTGTTCACTGTCCTGCCAAGTGCTGTCAAAGGTCCCAGACAGTGCTACGGGTCTCCACGTTCAGGCTTCTGTGGCCAGGCTCTCCTTATCTCTCTGGAATTGCACCCCACCCCCCCAGCCCTGTGCCCCCAGCCGGAAGAAACCCTTTTTTCCTTCCAGTTTGCCTTTTCCTGCAAGCACTTTGACTTTCCTGTGTGCTCCCCAGCAATCAGACCCCCACTGTGGTCATTATTGGTTTTTTGTTTGCTGTATGTCCATGTGGCTCTTGGCTCTGATGAGCTCTTTTGCTTAGGTTGTTGTAGTCCGGCTCCTGTGCCTGGCTTTTAGTGGTGGGTGTTGGGGGGGATTTGGGGGGCAAGGCCACTGTGGGTCTCCTGGAGCTGCCTTCACAGGCTCAGCTTCCAGGGGAAGGGAGAGGTGAGGGTGCTCACCTTTGGGGACCTCCTCTGCTTCTGTCCTGTGGGTCCTGTCCTACCTAGGGCTGTGTTTCTTCTTGAATCCTGGTGCTCCCACCCACCTGGCCAGGTGCAGACAGCATGACATAGTAGGAAGACACTGGGATTTAGCATCAGCTTTGAGCATGGAAGGAGGTATGGGAGGATGGGGAGAAGAGCAGCCCCTCAGTGTCCTAGTCTCATTGGACTGTGGCCGGTCCCCCTCGGGGCTGTGACTGCAGAAAGGGCTGAGCAGTAGGACTCGGAATAATTGCAGGCATCTCCACCGGACAGTGGCAGCAGAGAAAATGCCTTATCTGTGAGAGGCAGCCGGCCCTGCAGTTAATTATTCTGTTGTTTTCCTCTTGCTGTTTTTTTTTAACACATCAAGGTAAGACCTTTGCCCTTGGCTTTCTCATTGATGCTGAGGCTGGAACTGGGTGGTGAGCTTGGAGGAGGGGGAGAGAGAGGAGGAGCCTCACTGGGCAAGGGAGGAGGGGGAGACATCCAGGGATGCTTTCAGCCCCTTTGGCAATGCATCCAAAGAGTCTAGATGGAGGAACACAGACTATAACTTTTGGGGCAAGGAAGAGGGCCTCAGCCTCATCAGAAAATCCAGTGAGTTTTGGCAGATGCGCAGGGACCTGTGTTGGGCACTGATCAGACCAAACTTGGGTGTCAGATCACAGATTGGTATTTCAGTTTATCCTGGCCACTGCATGTGTGGATCTCTTCCAGCATCTTCCTGACCAATCCAAGACCCTTCCCAGTCCAGGTCATTCTTTCCTCTTGTCCTGAGCAGCAGCATCTTCAGCTGCTTCATTCCCCTCTGCTCCACCTGGGCACACGTGCACACGCACTGCACAGGTACACACACCTGGTCATTGTCCCTTTTTCTTTTCGTCCATCTGTGCAGAGGCCAAAATGAGCTTCTGCTGCTCTGTGCCTCTGGGTCTGCGCCTGTCTGCTCCACCTTTGTTGCAATTTCTCACTAAGTTTTTCTTGGCGAACCTTAACTTATTCTTTAGAATTCCCTGCTGTGGTCACCTTCCCCTGGAAGACTTCTTTCCAGCCCCAGGCTGGATTAGGTGGCTTGCTGTTCCTGCCACAGCTGCCTCTACCTCCCTCTGTGGGAGCGCATCCCCCACTGGTCTGCCATTGCGTGTTGCTTTCTCTGGGTCCTCCACAGAGCTGTGAGCCTCTGAAGGGTGGGGCTCTATCTTAATGGGCACGGTATCCCCAGCATGTGGCACAGAGGTAGCAGCAGTAAGTGTCTAGTGTGTGAAAACCTGAGATCATGTCTCGTGCAGCAGTTTAAAACATCTCTGTAAATTTTCGGATGCTCTTCTTATCAAATATGAAGTCCAGCTCCTCTCCCCTGAAATAGGGGTTGGCCTTCTTATTCACTCTAATGAATGGAATAAGGCAGAAGTGATCCTGTGTAATGGAACGTTGGAACTGAGGTCATAGAAGATCCCAGCCTCTGCCTGGCTCTCTCTCTCTCCTGGCATGCTTGCCTTTGTGACCCAGCCACCATACTGTGAGGAAGCCAGGGTGCCACGGAGAGGCCACGTGTAGATGTTCTAGTGCCACAACCCCAGCTTAAATCCCAGCCCACTGCTAGCACCGAATGCCAGACGGCAGAGCGAGGGGGTTTCAGACGGTTGTGTTTCCCATCCTTCCAGCTCTCTGCTGACTCCCAGTGAGGAAGAGACAGGCTGTCCTCCCTGAGTCCTGTCCAGATCACAGATTTGTGAATAAAATAGACGTTGTCACTGTTTAAAACTATCAAGTTTTGGGTTGGTCTTTTACACAACAATTGATAACCAAAATATCCTGGCAGAAGTCGCAAGAGAAGAATGGTTTGAAGAAGATGGGAGAGGACTTAGGGAGAAGCTGGGGAGGGGAGGAGACATGGCGTGTCATTCATTCAACACCTAACACATATTTCTTAGCTTCCTGCTATGTGCTAGGCTCCATGCCCAGAACAGGAAGTGTCCCAGCTCTTGGGGGGACAGTCATGAAGACGACAAGTGACATAGACTAGAATTTTAGGAAAGTGCTATGAAGGGATAAGCAAGGTGTTGGGATAGAAAGTGATGTGTGCGGGCTTGGATGACTTGGCATGAGGGAGAAGGTGGGGAAGGGAAGGCCTCTCCCTGTGAGCACATGAAGGTGGTCTTGCCAAACAGGCTTAGCTTCACTCGGCACGTGAGATAGATTTTGGCTCGATTACGGTGTTCTTTACAGCCAGGCTGGACCAAGGTAGAATGGGCTGCCTTGAGGGACGATCAGCCCCATCCCAGGTCTCCAAGCGAGGGCTGAGCCGCTCCCAGAGTCTATAAGAGGGACATGAGAAGTGGGAGCAAAGAGGCAGAACCGACAGCTTCACGTAGGAGCCATGAGTTTCATGAATACTCATGCGGAACACATTTATGGACCATCTACATGAGAAGCATTGTACTTGAAGCTGAAAACCTGAAGGGAAAGAAGACATAGCCATTCCTTCAAGGAGCCACCTATTAACAGACTGGTGGGGGAGACAGAGCCATGCGGACTGCAGATAACAGGACGTATGACCGATTCTGCTAGATGCGGTATAACAATTACATGTCAGCTGCTAGGAGAGACCAGATGAGAGGTCATACTTCTAGTGGGAAGGATTTGGGGAAGGAGCATGTGTATGTGTGTGTGTGTGCTTGTTTGGATGTGTGAGAGAGAGACTGTAGAGAGATCCAGGGTTGAAGCTCCTGGGGGATGGGTAGAAATGTGTCAGATAGAGATGGGAGTGGGTAGGAATGAGGAAGCGAGACTGAATTATTCCTACTCTCTGCCTCATGAAGGTAGACATCTGCAGCTCTCCATCAAGGGTTTTGCCTATTTTATTGGCCATGTCTTTGGTTGTAGAGACAGATGTTCAGCAAAGGGTAGGGGGTGATGACTGGTGCTTGTTATTACTGGATAGTGGACTTCGGTTATGAGGATGTCTAGGGCCCCCAGGGCTGTCTCAGGACTCAGTCTCCCTTTTCTCATTCCTTAGCTCTGTGTCTGTATCAGCCAGGGTCTTGGCAGAAAACAGACTGCACTCTCAAAGGGTTGATTGAGGTGAGTTTAGTGAAGAGACTCTTTACAGAATTATGAATAGGGTTAAGGGACTCCTTGAGGGGAGAGATGCAGCCAGGGGCTGGCGACAGTGGGAAGCCTGGACTCCCCATGGCTGGGAGGGCAAGGGAAGGGAGTGAGGCTGTTGGGACCTGGCAAGAGCTGTAGCGTGGGAAAGGGCTCCCTGACAGGAGCTGTGGGCATAGATAGAGGAATTCAGCCGCTGCCCAGATCATGCAGGGTCAGAGAAGGGATGCTGTAGTCCCTGAACTCCTTCACCTCTGCATTCTCTCTTCCTGCCAGCACTTACCATGGGATGAACTCAGCAAGAAGGCAGGGGGCGTGGAAGCCTGGTTCAGAAAGGTCAGTCTCCTGAGGCTCAGGAGAGGACAGAGAAAGGTAGAGAATGGATCTGAAGGGACAGTGAACAGAATGATTTATGTAGACTTCATCCTCAGACAGGCCTTCTGCAAGATAGTCCAATGGCCACTGGCAGCTCCAACTCACATTCTCTGGAAACTTCCACAGAACGAGAAATGCTCACTTCCAGAAATACTCCTCCTAGCAAAAGCCCTGGAACTCTTGTCTCCTTGGCCTTCCTTGGGTCCTAAGCCCCTCTCAGGAATCAGGCTGTCACTGGGATAATGGAATGGCCAGACTTGAGGCATGCGCTACCCATCCCTAGAGCTGGGGGGAGAGGGTTTGTCCAGACACCCCACCCCACCCCCGCCGAGCACCTGGCCTGAAATGAGGACTGGCTCCCCACAAAAAGTCAGGGTGCTATTACAAGAAGCAGGGGTGGGTGCTGGTATGCCACACCCATTCAACCTTCTTGCACAACTGAATCATGGAACATAATGGAGACCAGTAAAGAACAGGATGGGGACTGTGGGTGGAGGAGGGGCAGATGAGGGTTGCTGTGTCTATGGTGGTCCCGGTGGAAGATCTGGGAAAAGCTGGCGAAACTGAAGGTCATGGAGAAAAGTAACAACCCAGGATGGCTGGGCAAATGGCTTCTTTCTTGATGAGGATGTTCCCTCTATCCATGAGCATCTAATAGGGGACAAATAGTAGCGTGTTTGGCTGAAGGCAAAATGATTTTAAGGCAAGGGTATCTCAACCAGGCTCTGAAGGAGAAGGGCTCCTCTTGGGGGCAAGTTGAAAAAATACCGTGCGAGGGACCCTCTCTCTCACTGTAGCTCTTTGGCTTGCGACATAGATATCAGAACATCTTAAGGTAATCATTACATTTGAATTGGATACCCAGCGGAGAGCAAAAATGAAAGAAATGCCAACTCCTAGGAACAATGGGATGGCTCATTTCCCTTCATTTCCCTGCGTTATCCATCCTGGCTTGGTCTCACCTGGAATTTCTGTTTTACATCAGTAGAATATTTTGTTCTGGGTACTTTTTGTCAAGGCTCTGAGACCTGTATAAAGATGGCGGGTCTTCAGAGTCCTTTGTAGACTTCTCCCCTCATACGTTAGCTGTCTCTTCCTCTCTTGAGGAATCTGCTTAGAATACATCAGAGGAGGACTCCATTTGCCCTTCCAAGTTCCCTGCTCTTGGCTCCAACTTTCCTCTACTCCTAGCCAAGCAGAAAAAGAACAGTTCAGTTTTTTTTTTTAACACAGTAGCACAATGCTTCTGCTCTGCATGAAAACCCATGGTTTTCTTTTTCCAATCAGAAGAAAGTAATTTTCCTTTCACTCACCTGACTAACTTGTTCAGAGCGTCCCCTCCCCACCCTTTTCTGATATCTTGCTGCTAAGTATTTGCCAATTCATTTGCATCTCAATGGTTCCTTAGCAACTATCAAACCCTCAGGATGAGGTACAAAGCTGCTCTCTGACATGGACCCACCAGGGCTACGTTGCCCTCTTTTACGGTGTCTGAATTATGAAACCAAACCCTGCTCAGACACGAAACGTGCTTACTCACAACAGCACAGGGGTTCTGAATTACAACGTGGTTCCTCCTCACCTTAACTGAGCACATGGGCTTCCAGGCGACCCTGGTACCCAAATGCCCCCAGGAACCTGTTGGCTCCTGAAAACTCTCCTCTGACACCTGCCTTTGGAGGAGAGAGAATCCCAGATCTCAGCAATGGAATGAGGCTTATCTTCTTCAGACGGACAATGAGTTAGGTCCATTTTACAGATCTGGCAGCTGAGGCTCAGAGAAGTCAAATGACCTCCCCAAAGAGGAGCAGACACCTGGAACGTGCCAGGGTCAGACCTGAGCTCAGGGCACTGCGGCTTCCAGGTCCACCGTCATGTGCTGCCTCCTGCAGAGTGACCACCGCCCTCCCCTTGCTACCTAGGGGGTGATCTTTCAGAATCAGTTTAAAGAAAGTTCTTTTTAGCGCACTTACACTGCTCTATTCGTCTGGAGTCCTAGGACATTTCAGAACTCACTTAACTGGAGAGTAAGTGCCCACGTGAATATCTCGAGTGCGTGTGTCTTTCTGCGTGTGTGCGTGTGTGTGTGTGTGTGTTTATGCAAATGATACAGACAGACAGTGACCCTGTACCATTTAGCAAATTAGAATATCCCACCCTGAGGAGGTGGTGCTGTTTCTGTAACAGCTCCGGGCCTCCACCGCCAGGGCTCATGGGCCTGGAACAGCCTGGCAAATGGAAGACACTATTCAGAAAAGGACAATGAGAACAGAGCTCATTCTGTGCTAGGGCTGACCTTTGCGACTCCCACTTCACGTTGTTATTAAATATCGGGAAGAGACTGAAAGAACAATTATGGTATTGTCATAATGTATAAGCCTACAAAGCCAGCCATTCCTGAGGAGGCTCGGGCTCGGCTGGGCTTGACAATAGCGGGCCACTCAGCCATGGGGCTGATTTTCTTCTCCTCTGGAAGTTGTCTTCATTATTTAACACGGCAGAGAACCCTGAACGTGCCACACGCAGTTCTGCCATTGCGGGTTCCAGAAAGCTAGGACGTCAGGGAGGAAAGGGGTGCGGTGCTTGGATTTCTACTCGGGTCCCCGCAGACCGCAGTGTGGAGTCTCCATTGCAGCCGCCCCGATGGCCTGGGCTTAGCTGGGTGTTGGCCCCGGGGGGTCCTGGGGAGAGTTTGCTGAGCCAATTGAGCTGGCTTCCTGGCTTCCAGAGGAGGCCAGTGAGTGACCGACTGGCTTTCCCATGAAGAGGTGTCCTGCAGAGAGAAGGATCACGGGAGCTCCTGTGGCCACTCCCTCCTGCACGTCCTAAGTGTGCACATACACCCACGTATACACCCGAGGACGTCACCTGACTACCGACGACCTGGGGCAGGGGGCACTGCAGAGGTCCTCTTAGCAGGTGGCAATTCTGCACCTGGGCCGGGGCTCTGCCTTGCTGCGTCACTTTCTCCATGGAGATCTGCATCTAGACCACTGTTTCTCAGCCCCATCTTGTTGTTGCTGTTTGCAGATGTTTTCTTCTTAAGCACAAATGCCAATACTACAGACACACTGTACATGTGATTATATACTGGGGCTTTTGGAAAGACCCTACACCATTGTAATATCTAAGTGCTTTTGTTCCCCTGTATCTCCCACGAATCTGTTTTCACCCCTGTTCAGAATGCAAGACTGAAAAGGCGTAAGCCCGGCAGCAAAGTAGTCAGCTCTCAACTGAGTTAGAGCCCTGCTTCGCACCATCTGCTTCTCCGTCTAACTTTTACCCTGGGTGGCACTGACCTGGGGATGGCTGTCCGCCTTGGCTGATCCAGGAGGACCCCTGCTGGCTGAGATTAACCTTTAGTTGTTGGGTCCTGGGAGACAAGGGTATAACCAGAAGCCCCAGGCAGTGGGGATTTACCAGTAGGGGTGGAAGTATTACAGAACCTGAACAAGCATGGCTGCATCAGCTTGTACTTTCTGAATGTCAGCCCTGAGTTTCCCAGATTTGAAAGTCATTTCTTGAGTCTGTCGGTCCATTTTTAATTTTAATCTTAATTTTTAAAAGATTTTTATTTAAATTCTGGTTAGTTAACGTACAGTGTAATATTAGCTTCAGATGGACGATATAGTGATTCAGCACTTCCGTGCATCACCCAGGGCTCATCACAACAAAGACATGCCTTAATCCCCACCTGGGTCCATTCTTTTTAAAGAAATAAATTTTCTTGAGCTGTAATTTATGTATAATAAAATTCACCAGCTTTAATTGTATAAATCCCTTCAGACTTGGCAAATGAATATGGTTCTGTGGCCCCTGTACAGCATGATACAGGACATTCTCAGTGCCCTCCCATCCCTTCACTGTCATTCCCCTCCCTCTGCCTCTGGCCTCTAGCAACCATTGAGCAGATTTCTGGCTCTCTAGAAGTTCATGTAAATGGAATCATAGCGTATGTTTGCCTTGTTTCACTTAGCGTCATGCATTTGAGATTGTTGGTGTGTATCACTGGTTCCTTCCTTTTTAAAAAAATTTTTAAAAGATTTTTTATTTTATTTATTTGACAGACAGAGATCACAAGTAGGCAGAGAGGCAGGCAGAGAAAGGGGGGGAAGCAGGCTCCCCACCAAGCAGAGAGCCTGATGTGGGGTTCGATCCCAGGACCCTGAGATCATGACCTGAGCCGAAGGTAGAGGCTTAACCCACTGAGCCGCCCAGGCACCCTGGTTCCTTCCTTTTTATTGCTAAGTACCGTCCCATCACAAATGCATCACACTTGGTTCAGCCATCCAACAGTTGATGGGCATTTTTTTTCCTAGTTTTTCTTTTTGGGCTTTTATGAACAAAGCTACTATTGAGTACATGTCTTCACGTGGACACAGAATAAAACATAGGTTTGCATTTCTTTTGGGCAAGTACCTAGGAGTGGAATCGCTGGAGAAGACGGTAGGTGTAGGTCTGAATTTATGAGACCACCAATTTGTTTTCCAGAGCGGCCCCAGCCCCTTGCATTCCTACCAGCCACGTGTGGGAGTCCCAGGTGCTCCACATCCTGATGTGGTCAGTCTTTTAAATTTTAACTGTTTTGGTGGGGACATAATGGCAACTCATTGTGGTTTCCATGTACATTTCTCCATTGACTAATGATGTGCTTCTCATGTGCCTCTTAGCCAGTCATATATACTCTTTGGTGAAAGGGACGTTCAGATCTTTTGTCCATTTTCGTGGTTGGGTTGTCTGTTCCAGGTCCGTTTTTGACTTGAATGGTTGTTTGGAGGTAACAGAGGAATGCCACCCCACCTCTGCCTGACTGGGTTGCTGTGTTGTGCTGAGAAGACCAGAGGTTGTTATGTGCTGGGTCTTATTCCTGGGGTGGGGCTCGGGATAGACCATGATCTTCTCCACAAGGATGGTTATCAGTTATCAGGGATGAAGTATATCCCTGCACAGGGGCCAGGACCTTGGAGAGTGGACTGTTGCTTTGGGCCTGGGTGAGCCTCCATAGAAAACCATCAAGTGATCCAGGATTATGTTCTCCGTGTTTATTTCCCATACGTCATCCCCAAGTTCTAACCTCTGGGTCTCTGCCATATTCCTGGGGATGTATGAAGGAAGGACTTGTGCCACCACCCCTGCCCAGCATGGCAGGGGGAGCTGTGTGTCCATGGTGGCAGCAGAAATCAGGTAGACATCCTCATCCCCTGCTTCCCCAGGGTTTTCTTCTTATTTTTTCCTCCTCCTCCTCCTCCTCCTTCTCTTTCTTCTTCTTATTTTTTTATGAAGAAAGATGTGATTCTCCTAGGAAAGGTGGTCTGATCCTACACAGGGAAGCATATGCAGGCTGAGGCCAGACTCTCAGGGCTCGGCACCCCAGGCTTCTCCTCACCTTGGTCCTGCCGCTCCAGTCCTGGGTGGTGTCACAGCCCTCCTGCTTTGTGCTGCATTCAAGCTGAGGAAGGTTCTTTCCACTCCTTTCTGAACTTTCAATGATAGACTCAGGATTCTACAGGCTTCGCAACCCTGGTGATGATGTGCGTGCTTCAGTAGGGCTTGTCATGATTTTCGTGATGATCGGTGATCACAGTAATCGCGGGGGGAGGCAACACGTGACAAGGATGCTGAGGCCTGCCGTGGTGTCATCGGGGACTGGTGTGCTCAGCTTGGCCTCACGTTGCTTCTCGCAAGCCCTCTTGTGCCCAAGAGCGAAGCTGCAGTTGGTGCTGTTACCCTTCTGGCTGTGGGTGGTGTGGGCTGCCCGAGGGTCCCCCAGGATACAGCCCGGGGCCTGGCACGCAGCAGGCTCTTGGTAACTATGGAGGGATGGATGGATGAATGGAGGGACTGGGTCTCTGTTACACTTCATAGGTCACTCAGAGAGAGACCGATGCTGGTGTTCCCACAGCATAAAGCCAGGGACTCAGCTCAAACCAAAGCAATGGCAACAGAGGAGGCCCTGAAGATCTGGTTGTGGAGGCAAGACTGGGACACCCGGTGCTGGGTGGAGAGACCTGAAGATAGTTCAGACGAGGAGATGCTGTTGTAAGGCCTGTTTCTAGAGGAATCTTAAGGACAAACTGGGCTTCAAATAATGGAGATGGAGAGTGGTGGTGAGTACATCTTGCGAGAAGTAGCAGAAGTGGAGGCATGGCAATGGGAGAGGAAAGGAAGGTACTTAGCAGGGAAAGGCAGGTGCCTGGAGTAGCATTACGGTCAGGTGAGTGCTCAGAGGTACAGTGGGGTGGTCAGTGCTGTGGGAAGTCAGAGGACAGAGAGTTTGAAGTAGGTTAGGGTAATCAGCGTGGCTTCCTGAAGGAGGGGGTAACTTTGAAAGAACAGGAGAGTTTGCAGTGGTAGGGGAGGCAGGGCACAGATCTTCCTTCCAACCAGACTTGTCCTGCCCAAAGCTGGCATCATCTGCTGTGGGGACCTGGCAGAGAGCTCTGTCTCTGTGGTGTATGCCCTTCTGTCTTGGACCTCCTGGCTCCAGAGAACCCAGGATCTGTTCCTGTAGGGAGGGCTCAGCATCACTCTTCCATCCTGAGTCCTGGGGCTGGGTTGACACTGCCGAGATGACTCACCTAGAGGAAAGCAAGATGCTTCCTGCAGTGCTCTGGACCAGCTTTCCATTAGCTGTTTTCTTTGCTCTTATGCTTTGTGGGTGGTGTGTGCGCTTCACCTGAGAGCCCCTTGGAACTGCCTCATAGTGATCAAATTCAAATCCACCTTGGTTGAGTCCCAGGCTCTCAATTTCTGAGACAGGGAAGCAGCCCCCCCCTTTTTTTAAAAGATTTTATTTATTTGAGAGAGAGCGAGAGAGCGCAAGCATGTGCGAGTGCTAAGTGTACATGAGCAGGGGTGGGAGGTGGAGGATAAGGGTGGAGGGAGCAGGGGGCGGGGCAGAGGGAGAAGCAGACTCCCCACTGAGCAGGCAGCCAGTAGTGGGACTTGATCCCAGGACCCCAAGATCATGACCTGAGCTGAAGGCAGATGCTTATCCCACTGAGCCACCCAGGTGCCCCAATAAACCTTCCTTTGAGCATTTATTTAAAGGAACCATTCCAGATCTTAAAAGAACTAAGGAGATCTAACAAGTAAATGTAATGCATGATCCTTTACTAGATCCTGTATTGAAGAAAAAAAAGTTGTTCTAAAAGACAGTATTGGGAAACTGACAGTTGACCATGGGCTCCCAACATTAGGGGAGAGGTTCTTAGATGGAAGTGTCATAGCAATGTTAAATGTTCCAAATGTGAGAACCATTTTGCGGCCAAGGAAGAGAATACCCTTGCTGTCTTGATGTATGCACCCTCCTCTCCGAGGGCTCATGGAGGAAAATAAACAAGCAAAATAATCAATGTGTGTGTATATACTATAAGGAAGGTAATGTCTAATACAATAGCATATATGAAATATGTTATATCCTACTATACCATAAATATGTGTAGAAAGAGAGAATGAGAAAAAATTGGCTAAATGTTAAAAATTGGTGAATCAGGATAAAGGGTATATGGGGGTTCTTTGTTCTATTCAAGCAACTTTTCTGTGTGAAAAATAAGTTTTTTTTTTAAATACATGGCTTGTTTAAAAGTTTGATGGATGTTTCAGGTTACCCTCCAAAAAGGCTGAACCAATTTATATTCTCACAATGCCATGAGAGGGTTGGTGCAGCTGTTTGATGGAGCTATTTTTAGTCTGCTGTTTTGATGCCAGGGACTTTTTCTGATGCGGTCATATATCAGTTTTGACCTGGGGACATTTTTTCCCCCAATTTATTATGAATATTTCTAAAAGGACCACAAAGGCATAGTGCAACGAGCGTCTCTTGTCCAGCACCCAGATTCCACAGTCGTTAATATTTTACCGTATTTACTTGTCAGTGCGCAGTTTGGGGGAGGTTGGGAACGGAGACTCAGCAAACTTCAGAACTTGCCAAAGTTAAGTGAAGGAGTCGGACACCGTATCCTCTGTACCCGGTTGCTTCATCTCCTCCCACCCAGATTTTCCAGAATTGTTTCCAGTCAGACAGAGCTGATCTTTTTTTCCTGAAGCAGTCAGGCAGAGCATCTGAGTGAGATGGATCTGAACTTAAGCTCCACCTCTGGCCTGGGGCAAACTCTTCACCCTCTCCTTGCCTCAGTTTATTCATCTGGTCAGTGGGGATGATACCGCATACCTGTGAAGATTGCTGAGCGTTATGAGACAGCCCTCTGAAAATGTGCAGTAGTCATTATCATCCGCGTTTCTCCCGTGTCCTTCTTTTCATCTAAACACATCTCCAGGCCACCTCTTCCAGGTCCCTGCCTTTACCCTGCCTGCCATGCCTTGTCTGGCCCGTGGGTTACTGGTGTGTGGCTCTGTCTCCTCTAGTCCATTAAATGAAGGGCCAGGGCTCCAAGTCTCCATAAGTTGGTACACAGACATGAGGGCTGGGGTGATGTTCAGCAGCCTGCCTTCACTGACCCCGAAACCCACTCCAGGGCAGCAGGGTCTCCCAGGTCACCAACCCCTAGGTGAGCAGGTCTGGACTAAGTCCCAACAGCCCTGGATTAGCAAGGAAAGAGCCTGTGGCCCATCGTTCCCTTCCTACCGTGTCTCTAGGACTTCTCACTGGACCAGAGTTCCAGTTTGTGGGGAAGGGAAGGCACAGGGATAGGACTAGGGTGGGAAGAGGGAGGCATTCATCTTGTGTGCACAGTTTAAGGGAATACCCAAACCCTCGGTAACCAGGATAAATATTTTTTGAAAAATTCTTTATTTTTTTGAAAGATTTTATTATTTGAGCAAGAGCGAGAGCGAGCGAGCGAGAGAGAGAGATATCACAGAGGGAGAGGGGGCAGCAGACTCCTTACTGAGCAGAGGGCCTGACTCAGGGCTCTATCCCAGGACTCTGGGATCATGACCTAAGCTGAAGGCAGATGCTTAGCTGACTGAGCCACCCAGGTATCCCCAAAATAAAATCTTTCAACTCTGGCCTGTTCCTGGCTGCCTGTTTTTGTGAATAAAAAAGTAAAGTTTAAAAATGTTTGAAGGCCTCACTCAGTCTGCTGACATGCCAAGTTTATGGCCCTAGAAATTGGGGGCGACCAGAGAGCACATTCCTGGTACTTGTTCTAGAGTTAGGGTGGCTCCTTCATCCCTTAAAGGGCCAGCCAACCCCGATGCTCTCAGGCCTGGGGGCAGTGTGGCTGGGAAGGAGGCACGTGGTGTGGTGGCTTCCATTGGTGCTGGGTGGCACTTGTGTCTCTGTCATGGTGGAGGGGAAGCGCAGAGTCCCTCTCTGGCCTTAGACTGAAAGGATACCTCCATGAGAGAGACGTGGTGCTGGGGGTCTGAGAACTGGCTCACATTTCCCTTCTGGTGAGCGTGGAAAGCAGCCTCATATCTCTGAGACTCTTCTTCATCCTTAGTCCAGTGGGGCTGACAGGCTTCGACCTCTTTCCCTCTGGGTTCAAGGATCAAGTTTGTGTGTGTGTGTGTGCGTGTGTGTGTGTGTGTGTGTATTAATTAATCTCGCTATTTTATTTTTCGCCTTGTCCCTTAACTGTGACGTAATGGATTTGCCACTTCAAAAGCTGGGAAATCCGGGAAGCCCAGCCGGCCCAGAGGAGGAAGTTGCAGTAACAGGCGGAGGGGCTCCTCCTTGTCTAGCAGGTTCACGGACACCTCTCGAGATCTTCTGCCTGAGCTCCTAGCTGCCTACTTCTCAAACAGATGGCTCTCCAGTGCCGCCCCACTCCCTGCCCCATTCCCGGTTCCCGTAAGAATTGTGGGGTTATCCATCCCCCTGACTCCACTAAGAGCCATGTGGAGAGGAGAGACATAGAAAGGAAAGACGTAACCAGGTACCAGGATATGTCTGTGGGTGGTTATCTCACGCGCCTGGGTGACTACAGGCCCGTGACTACAGATTTCGCTTTCACCTTCCTTTGACTTGTCACTCCGCAGGAAGGGACACCTGTGGCTGGCTCCTGGGTAATGAGGTTGCAAGTCCCCACTGCTGTGTTTTAAGAGCCTGACGGGCAGACAGCCGAGGGGGTGGGGGGGTTTGCTTGGCTTGCGGTAGGTCACCTGAGCTCTGACCATGCTGCTGAGCACGGTGCTCTGGTTCCCTGGGAGCTCTCCGGGCCCCCGGCCTCCCCTCTGGCAGAACTGTGTTCTAGGGTGAGCAGGGAGTGGCTCAGGGGTGGAGGAGCAGAGTGGAGCAGGCAGCCTGGCTGGAAACGGGGTGGAGGTCTGAAGTGGGGGCAGCTTCAGTCTTCAGATTACCATGCCTGGTGGTCAGTGTATGAGTAGAAGTGGTCATCCGTGCAGGATAGAAACGATCTGTACACATGGGGTACCAGATAGGAGAGTGCTTTGTCAGGTGGTAGTTTTGCCAAATGCAGAGGCTCACTCATCGCTGAATACAGAGAAATGGGAGTAGGGTAGGCACCGACACACCTTGCATTTCTGTAATACATCGGGGTTTTCCATTTGGTGTGCCTCTCTCCTCTCTGTGCTTCGAGGGCTGGAGCCTCCTGTTTGTGCATTAGTGCCATGTACAGACTGGCAGGGGTAGGCAGGGTGTGTGCCTCCACGGGTGACCCCCCATTTCCCAAGTGTTGGTTTGCAAATGGGTCCCATTTGGAGGCCAAAGAGAGACCAAAGAAAGAGGGAGCCTGCTCTAGATCGGTAGTGGCAGGGAACAGAAGGGAACTTCTGTTGAGGCTGGTCTCAGGTGTCACAAGACACACAGATGTCCCCCAGAATCTGAAATATCTTATATGGAGGCTTTAACAGGGCTCAGTCATGTATACCATCCAGATAGCCTCAACACTGCATTGCTCTCCCAAGGCTGTGTCCTTGACAATGGCTCCCACCGCGGGGACATGGGCAGAGTGGACGGGGAGGAGGGGTGTGTGGCCGCCACTGCCCAGGTCCAGCTCATGGGTCAGCCAGCGGTCATGTCCTCTTACTGACCTCCCCCAGCTCCACGAGGGACATAGAGTGGTGCTCCTTGGGTGTCTCAGAGAGCAGGTGCCCATCTTCACTGGGCCATTCTTGAGATGTGGGCCTTGGGCAGTCAGCTTGGCCTCTGCAAAATGGAGTGAGTAATACCTCCTTACGGGGATTTCAGTATAGCCTATGTCTGGTGCCCACTACAGTGCCGGGTATGTAGTAGGCACTCAGTCAATGCTTCTTTTCTTTCCCGTGCCTCTTCTTTCCCTTCTCCTTCAAGGCTATAGTGTGGGGACTCTGCTTGGAGAAGCCAGGTCTCCCTCTTGTACCCATTGGAGACTAGAGAGACACTGCCCTCACAGCTTCTTGTTGTGGACAAGGTGATTGTCCTAGAACGAATTCTCCCGCAGCCCTGTGTCTCTCATCTCTGCCCTTGTGGGGTGCTTCCCTGGACAAGCATCCTGGAGGATGGTGGCCTCCTTCCCTACCCTGCTTTTGCCACCTCTACCTCCTGCTCTGTGCCTTGCTCGGATGGGCCCAGCTCAGAGGACAGGTGGACACACCCCTGGTGCCAATTTCCGATCTGGCCAGTGTCAGCTAATTGCTGTAACAACTGATCCCAAATGTGTTATCCAACAAGTTAGTTTATTTCTTCCTCATATTACAAGCCAATGAGGGCCCACGGGCGCTCTGTCCACTCCCATCACTTGGGGAACTATGCCAGTAAAAGAGATGGCACCCCTGTTCCTTTCTCCCTCTCTCCAGCGGTCCCACCCAGACACCTGCTGAGAAGCGGAGTGAGGAAGAGGGTGCTGGTTTGGAGAGCAGGTGGTGGTATCAGGCCAGGGACGGTGGTGGTGACATCTCCCAGCCCCTGGGGGAGGACTGGCCACCTGAGAGGGCTCAGAGAACACCTCCTTCTTCACTACTTTCCTGTCCTTCCTCCTTCCTTCCAGTGTTTAGAGAGCAGCTCCTTGGACCAGAAACTGGCTGCCTTTCTGAAGTGGAGGCAGGATATGGGAGAGTTACTTCTCATGTTATTCTACACAGAAACAAGTCTAGGATAATTAGGGCCGAAGGGCTTCTTCAACAGCAAGTTCTTGGTGCTGTTTTTTATTTACTTCTGTTTGCCTGGGCCGCCCGCGGTGCACCCCTGCCCTGGCTGTCTCCTCTCTTCCTGGCACTCCCCACGTGCTTCCTCCTGCCTCCCAACACTGGCACCTGCTGTTCCGTGGCTGGATAAAAGCAACAAGAATGGATAAGCTTTGAGAGGCAGAACGGATTTTAAAAATTAAGGAAACGCATTAGAATTAAGAATCTAGAGACATTTAAAAAATGATCATGAAGTGGTAACCACCAGGGAATTGGAACTGCTTAAAAGAATGTGTGCAAAGTGAAAATGGCTCAAGAAAAAAGACAAGGATAAAAATAATGGTGGAAAAAAAGGGTAAAGCCAAATGGATGAGAAAAAAACGTGAAATCCGGAAACTGAAAGTACCATAAGGCTGCACTGTAATAACACAAGAAGATAAAATTCAGAAGCAAACAACCCTTTCCAAGCCATAGATGAGGAGGGGGGAGTGGCATGGTTCTGTGATTGTTCTGGGGGGCGCTTGTGCCTCTTTCTCTGAGGACTTTCTGGGTGTGAAAAGTTTGAGTGCAAACGGAAACCTTGTCCTCTGTAGGAGGAAGGGGCTCTAGGTGGGCTCCATGAAACTGGGGAAACTGGGAGGCTGGACATCTTGTGCTATTTGTTGTGTCCCTGGGATCCAACCCTCTGGGTCTCCCCCTTTCTCCCTGCTTTTGGGGCAGTTGTGTGGGGCACAGAGGTTGGGAGGTCAGAATTTGGGGCTACTGAGAGCAGAGGAGCCCCTCTCAGGCAGCGTATCCAGGAAAACATTGGTCACACGGCAGGTGACACAGTGTTAAAGTGGGGCAGGCAGGGGGAAGAGGGGTCACCAAAGGCCTTGTGCTGTCTGAAGTGAGTGCAGAAGCTGGGAGGTCTCCCTGCTGTACTTCTGGAATTGGGGAGTGTGTGCCACATCTAAAGGGTGCTTTGGCTGGCAGAGACACCCCGTTTCCCTCCCACTGTCCTCCTGCCTGGAACCTGGTCTCCTGGTCCCCACCAGCCATGTCACCACACTGGAGGCTTGCAGGGCTGTCCCCCAGGTGTGGGCATGCTCCAGAGACACCCTGTAGCCTAGGCTCCCAGGCCCCTGGCATCTGTCCGCTCTGACATGGACCACCTGTCACTCAGACCTTGGCTCCAGGTGAGCTGAGCTGTGACAGGCGGATGGCATGTGCAGGAGGGCGGGGGCACTGGCCAACAGGTTGAATTCCTTTCTCATTCCCACTGTGAAAGGATTTACTCCCTAAAGTCAGGACCTCGTCCTGACCCTTCCAGAATGCCCGTGATTCTTATTTTAATGTGTAGGATATTTTTCCATATTGTTTGTGAGCAAGACCACTCCAGCCTCCCCCTCCTTGTTCTGATAAGCCCTCCAGCACCAAAGCACGTCCCTTTTTTATTTTGCCTCATTTTGCAAAGACGACAGATCTAAATTACATCAGGGACCCTTCTGTTTTTAAATAGCATACTTTTTGCTGTTAAAAAAATTTTTCCCCCCAGTCACCTTGGAAGAGATTTGTGTCCTTCTCAGAAGTGCTGGGATGGTTCATGGGAATTGGGGGAGCAGATTGTAGCTTTGACTTGGCATAAATGAGCCCAGATGGTCTACCCAAGGATCACACTGGGCTGATTTCTCAGCAGGACTTGCAACTTTGCCTCAGATCCGGCCAAGAAGGAAGCAGAAGCGCCCTCCGTGGGTGGACTCGTCCACTTCTCACACCCCTGCGACACCTGGTTTCCTAGTTTCCTTCACTCTGCAAGCTTCCATGTACTGGGTTGAAAGGCTCGAGTAACTTGTTCCTGAGCCTGTGGCCTCTCAGATGATTGCTTTTGCTTGAAAGCCATTAAATCTCTGAGGAGAAGGTGTGAACTGGTGTAGCAGACTCACCTGCCTCCTTAATGGAGGTAGCGAATTCGGAGAGAAGTGTCCAGAAAACAAGGACAGGCTCCCCCAGAAGGGAAGTGTCTTCTGTGAGTAATGAGTGTGGTGAGTGGAGTGGGCCGAGCTTGCACAGAAGGCACAGGGTGAAGGAGGTCACTCTGGACTTGAGAACTGGAAGGAGCAAGATGTTTCCAGAGAAAACCAGCACATTTCTCTAGCAGTCTGGGTTGGGGGCCCATCCAGGAGGCTGGAGGGAAGCCCCCGTGCAATCCTCAGAGCCTGCCTAGAGCATCCGGGGCTGCTGGGGTCTTCTCGGATGGGGCCACTGGAGCTAGAAGGTGATTGCCCAAGATGGTGGGAGAAAGATCTTTCTGGACTGAAGGAGGGTCAGGCTCTGAACTGTGGGCTGTGGGAAGTGAAGAAGGAGAGAGAGAGGGAGGCACGGAGGGAAAGAGGGAAGGAAGAAAAGGAAGTAGGAAAGCAGACAGGAACATGGGGAGGTAGAGTGGAGCTAAGGATGTCCTTTGTCTGCTTCATGCGGCCCTTTCTGGGCTGAAGCACTCGGCAGAACGAATTGGAGAGCGAGGATGGAGAAAGGAGAGAGAAAGAGAGGGAGGGGGCCAGGCACAGCAGAGTTGGTATCATCATGGCTCTCTCAGGAGCTCAGAATTTCCAGCTGTCGTCCCAGCTCCCCAGTCCCTGCCAGGGCTGCCGAAACGGGCCACACGTGCTCTTTAAGTCAGCTCTGGGGGGCTGGGAGAAGAGGCGGCCTGCCTGCCGAGCCCCTGCCTTGCCCCAAACTCTGCAACACCAGGCCCATACGTACATCTCATAGCAACCCGAGAGGCTAAGCCTTCTCATTTCCCTTTTACAGTTGTGGAAACTAAGACCCAGCTTGGCCAAAATAAAGGCAGGTTCTTTCTTCTATTTCCATGAGGCAATCAGAGGCATGGAACTTAATGACTACCCCGGGAGCTGCTAAGTGTCACACCGAACCTTGTCCATGTGAAGATCCACAGTGATGTCCTCTCGGGGAAGTGTAAATACGATTCTATTACCTGAAGTCAGAGTCAGTGACAGCATCAGCTTCCATGGCAACAGGCTCTGATGTCACAGACAGGTGCCTTCAATGGCAGAGGGGCAGCCGGCAGGGCAGTGGGGAGCCGTGGAGGAGAGGAGGTCCAACGTGGTCTGTTAGCACAGATGCTGAAGGCCTTCCGTCCACCCTTCCCCCAGCATCTGCTGCTGCTTTTTAAAAGGGAGACGCACTGACACTTGGAACAAGTACATGAGCTTTATGCATCATTGAATTCTTCAGCTTGCAAACTCACTCAGTAATCCAAAACAAATATGATTTCCCTGAATGTTTTCTTTGAATATTTGCAAAAAGAACCATACTTTGTTGTTGTTGTAATACTGGGCTCTTGCAGCCGACGGAGTGCTGGTTGGTTCTCTGTGTGTCCAGCATGGGGAGGTGGTTAATTCCCATTGACTTGGTGCACCAGGGTGGAGATGGCAGTGAGACAGGACCAGCTGGGGAGCTGGTCAAGTGCTGGGAGGTGAGTGGGTTTCTGGAAGGAGACAGGAAGGTGGAGAGCAGATGCCGAACACGCTGGGACAGAGTGCCAGCTGGTGCACGTTGGACTTGAAGGGTCTAGGTCTGGGGTTAGCAGGGGTGACACACACCAGCACTGCCTACCCTTGCCACCTGCCATTGTTTCATGGTGCCTCATGGTTTCAAACCTGTGGCCCATTATATTGTGCAGAGATGGCTTCAGCGGTATCTGCCATCCCACCTGCTCTTCAGCAATGGGCCTCTGCCAGCCTAGACTCTCATGCCTCTCCCCTTGAATCTGGACTGGTCCTGGTGACTCACTCAACCCATACAATGTGGCGGCAGTGATGTTCCGGGACTTCTGAAGCTAGGTCATACACAGCCTCACGGCTTCCACCTGGGGCTCTGGGAACTGTGATTTTAGAACGCCCACTCTGGGGACCCATTTGCCATGTTGTGAGATGCCCAAGCCACCTGGAGAGGCCCTGTGGAGGGACTCCAGTTGACAGCCCCAGGCGAGCTCCCATGTGCCAGCCGGCACCAGGTGCTGGCCATGTGAGTGGGCCACTTGGGCATCAAGCTGGCAAGAGCTTTCATGACTGTAGCTTCTACCAACACTTACTGCAGGGTTCTGAGCAATCCCGGGTGGGGACTACCCAGCAGAGCCCCATCAACCAACAGAACCAGAATAACACATTATTGTCTCAAGCCACTCAATGTCCAGGGTGACTCGTTACTCAGAGTAGATAACAGGAACACAAGCAATCCCTTGATATTGTCATGAGACAGAACCCAGGCAGGCCCTAGCCCAGTGACCAAAGGGGCATGTGATCATTCCCATAGTGAGCCCTAGAGTTCAAGGCTTTACACCTTCAAAACCCAAGGACATGGCCAGTGGCATGTCTGATGGGGAATCCTTCTCTAGGAAGGGCATCCTGGAGGTGGGGGATCATCTGTCAGTCAACTCCACAAGCTTGGAGATTGGTCTGTAGTTTGGCAACATCAGTGCCCATCAAGCCAGATCTGTTCCAGCTCTGATGGGATCGTTTTGAACCTAAGCGTGCAGGACTGTTCATTTCATCTGGTTGGTTTTGGCTGAGCATCCCAGTAACTGAGATTGGATGAGTGTCCCTTGCAGGGTTTCATCCAAGTGGCTGATGAAAATGCCAAAGAGAGCAGAGCCTGCGAAATCTCAAAGGAGATGCTGCTTCTACTGGGCCCTCTTTGGCTACTGTTCTGCCAGCTGTGAATCCACCAATTTGTACTTGTCTCTGCCCGAAGCTCTCCAGCTGATCCGCCATTTTGTGAAGTGCTTCACTGAGACCCATATACACACCACCATCTAGTGGCCTAGGAAGACTTTCAAGAAGGAAAGGAGGTAGAGTCGTTGGTTCTGACTCAACTCATGGTGCCTTCAAGTCATCTCCATCTTTCCTCTGTGTTTATATATACCCCAGTCTCCACCTTCTACCATGGCTTGGCTCATGGCACATGGTGGTGGTTTTTCTTCCTTAAATAATACGTTTGTCTCCCAGTGTTCTACCACGTTGTTCGTCCTCTGCCCTTCCTTGAGGAATATGGTCATTCTTTGATGGTATCTGCCTTGGCTTTCTATATTGTATTTTCTCCCTGATAGGCTTATGCCATAAAATGTCCTGGAAAACGTTTTCAGATGCCTAGCTTGGAAGTAGTGTATGTTCAGGAATTTCTTCCTGTTATCATATTGATGTCTAGCCTAAATATCAGTCTGGATGCATGGTCATCTTTTTTCTGCATTTCTTTAACCCACGGTGCATAGGGGCCAGAACTTAAGGCTCTGCTCAGCAGTACTGCTTTGCATGTAATTGACGATGCTTGCTGTGTCCTTCATCTGCCTTCACTCGTTCTGGATAAATAACCCCCAGCTCCTTGTGCATTTCTGCACCACTCCTGTTTTTCAGGGCCCTAATCAGTTTTATTTCATTCTCCACTGTAAATGATTTTAAAGCCCCTTGGAAATATAAAGGTTGTCTAAATAATAAATCATCATTTTGGCAAATGATACGGAGACATTTAGAGACATAAAATTAATCACCCCTTGTAGCTACCTCGCATCTTTTCCACGGGGAGTATAAGGTAGTTTGTAGAGCTGAGTTAGTTCACCACCCACTCCCAGAGAAAGAGGGTAGGGGTCGTTTATCTGTTTTACTGGGGAAAAGGCGGCTGAAGCGCGGTGACTTCCTTTTCAGCACCATCCCCCGTTCCTGGCGGGTACCGTCCATGGTGTGAAAGAGGCCTCAGCTCTCTACTCAGCATCCAACAAGGCACCCAGGGGGTGTGTTGTCTCTTCTCCACCTGGAGAGCAGCATGTGATGGGCTCCCTGGGCGGGCATCACTCCCTCTCCACAGCCCATACTGTGCCCACACTGACGAACGTGATGCACATTTTCCTTCAAGTGAGTTCTCTCCCCAGAGTGCTGCACCGTCTCCCACGACATCAAGTGTGAGTGCCACGGATTCTACCACTATTCACGGAGCCTCCATTCCCACATACGTCAGCTCGTAAATTATGCCCGTTTTGTAGATGAGGAAGCTGGGGCTTGTGGAACCTCAGTGGCTTATTCAGACTCACAGCTGCCCTGTGGTGGTGCCAGGGTTGGATGCCAGGTCTATCTAATACCCTAGTCTAGTACTTTCTCTTCTCTCTAACCTGAGCTCATGGCTGTGTCCAGGATGATTCTTTCGGTTCTGAGTGATAGTAAGCCAACAATGCATCTGCACACATAGACGCACCCCTTAGAGGCCCGTGTAATTACAAGCCCAGGGTGGTGCTGGTTTCAGGCATGGCTGGAGTCAGCATGCTCACTGGATTCAGCCTCTGCCCCACTTCCTTGGGGCTGGTCTCATGCTCTCCCATCATGGGCAGTGGGTCTGTTGTTCTCGCTACAACAGCAACAGGGAGATTCTCTTCTTGGTTCCTGCACTGTCCTGAGGGTCATTCTGGATCCCAGCCTAGGTCACATGCTTATCCCTGAACCAGTCACCATGCCATAGTGCTAAAATTCATTGATGGAACCAGATGACTCCTTCCTCTAGGGAGCTGGGGGCCGTGAATGGGGGTAGGGATGAAATTACATCAAGTACAGGGGGCAGTTATGAAACTAGGACAATAGTCTTCTGTTGGGCCCCCACCCTGAGTCCTCAAGTTCTGGCTGGGGTGCTGCTCAGATGGGTGTTCCCCTGCCCCACCAGCATCCCTTTGCTGATGCTTTTTCTCTGCTCCTGCTTTTTGCCCTTCCCACATGAATCCCTCATACCCCTTTGGCCTATTTCACACCACCTTGGACTGAGGAAGGCTTCCTGGCCACAAGGCCCCAGAGGCTTCCTTCCTTGAAGTCCTGTGATCTGTTTCTCCATTTTCCCTTATTTGGTACCCCATTGAGGAAAGACATCTGTTTGGTACCTTGGACAGTTTTCAAGAAAAGAGATTATGTTCAAGTTGGAATAAATGTGCAGAATTCATATCTCAGTGCTATTTAGGCTTTTGGTGAATAGTTGGTGAAAATCACTGCAGCAAAGGATGGAGGCAAAGACTATGTAGCAGTGGGAACAAAAAAGATCATGGGATCTTAATAGACCAGTGATGAATATGACTGAACATAGTGATATCACGAGAAGTTGAACATATACTTCCCAGCTCCCCAAGTGGGATTAAAACAAACAGGGCCTTTCGGGCTGGAAAGTTGTCCTTATGCTCTGTTCCTGGTCAGTTAGAATCTTCTTAGAGACTAGTCCTCAGTTGGGCTACTATCCATGAAAATGTGTATTAGTTCCCAGCGTTTGACTCAACCTAATTATTTTACAGATTAGGAATCTGAGATTGAATTCATTCCCCAGGAATCAGGCAGTGGGTTAGTGGCACAGCCCGAAGTGGAAATCCCATTTGGTGCCCTTCCCAATCTCTGTGGTTGTCCAGGGAACCCAGTAATATGCTTAAGGCCAGAGAATGCCTCCGTCAGGCTGGCTTGGGGACTCCGGGCTGTCCCCAGCCAGGATGCTGAAGGTCATGGAAAGGGTCTGATGGTGCTTTCTAGGAGACTGATCAGCATAGTCTTGGCACATGTGGCTAGTGAACCAGTGCCTGACACCTGGATGGGCTTGATGATACCTCTCAAGTTTGGAAGTTTCTAGAGAGGAAGATGCCATGCCACTGCTTTCTGTACTGCAAGAGAATAGAACTATGAGGGTGACAGAGGCTGGGGTGGGCCACGCAGGGTGACTGCTGGATCCCGTATCTGGAGGCATTAGAGGAGGATGTCTGAGTGGCTCAGAGAGGAGCTGCCTGAGGCTGGCAGGTTGGGGCTCTCCCTCCCCTGGCTCATACTCTGGGACGTACCTACCGTCCCCATCCTCCTCTCCGTCGATGAAGTATTGCTGTACAAATTTGCTATTTCTCAGACATGATTTGAATAAATGGAAAACTCTCATATGGAGTGTGCTATTTATAAGAGATACTAGTTAAGGAATAAAATTCTGTGAAACACACAATTATTTAGCGTCTTTGTTTAGCAACACTCTTCTAATTAACCACCACTAGCATCTATTGAGACTCTGGGCAAGTATACCAGGCTCTATGCTTGTTTCAAAGGGAGAAAAAAAAATTAGTTCGTGCTCTTGACCCCAAAATTAGTTCGTGCTCTTGACGCAAATCCCTCCCCTTCAAGGACCTGAGTCTTTCTTTGGGGTGGGTGTCTTTCTTTGTCCTGGGGCATGGGGAGTTTTTCATCTCCCCTAGGTGCCTCTCAGCAGCTGCCTCTCTGGTGGGCTTTTAGAACCTCATGGATCTGAGATGGTTCCCCCAATATTGCTGTCCTCCCCTGCACACCTTCCCCTTCAGTGCTTCTTAGATAGAGCTCCTTTCCATTTACCTTTTTAATAAAACTTCTAATTTTGAAATAATTTCAGACCTATAGAAAAGTTTTAAGAGTAGTACAAAGAACTCCATTATACCCTTATTATAGGTTGAATTGTATCTCTATCCCCCCTCCCCCTGCCATAAAAGATATGTTGAAATCCTTCCCCCACCCCTGTATCTCGGAATGTGATGTTATTTGGAAGTAGCGTCGTTGCAGATTTATTAAATTAAGATGAGGTCATACTGGAGTAGGGTAGATCCCCTAATTCAGTAAGACTGGTGTCCATATAAAAAGGGCATATTTGGACCATTTGCACACACAGGGAGAATACCATGAGAACACGAAGGCAGAGGTCAGGGTGATGCACCAGCAAGCCCAGGGATGTCAAGGACTGCCAGAAAACTAGCAGAAGCTAGAGGAGAACCCTGGAACAGATTCTTCCCAGCCCCAGAAGGAACCAGCCCTGCAGACGTCTTGGCCTTGGACTCCTAGTCTCCAGAACTATTGAAAGATACAACTCCATTGTGAAAGCTCCCCCCCCACCAGCATGCGGGACTTTGTTATGGCAGCCCCAGGGAACTCATACGCCCCTTCGCTCAGATTCCTCAGCCGCGAATGTTCTAGCACTTCCTCCCCTGCACACACATAGGCACATACACACACATAGTTGTTTTTTGAACTGTTTGAAAGCTGCCTGTACAATGCCTGTTCACTCCTAAATACTTCAGTGTTTGTTTCTTAAAAGCAAGGAAATTCTCTTACATAACCATAGTTACAAGGATCAAAAACAGGGAATTAGCCCTGATACAATACCATGGCAGTACTATTTCAAAGGTATAGACCTCATATTTTGCTAATACTTCTATTAATGCTAAAGGAAAAAAATATTCATTGTATCTTTTTTTTTTTTTTTTTTAAGATTTGATTCATCTATTTGGCAGAGAGAGAGAGATAGTGAGAGAGGGAACACCAGGAGGGGGAGAAGCAGGCCTCCTGTGGAGCAGGGAGCCTGATGTGGGGCTTCATCCCAGGACCCTGGGATTATGACCTGAGCCGAAGGCAGAGGCTTAACCAACTGAGCTACCAGGGACCCCTTCATTTTTTTTTTTTTTTTTCAAATACTGTCAGTTGCTCAAATTAATGCCTTCATTTGGTTTGTTCCATGTGTGGATGATGCCTTTCGTGTCCTTTTTCCTTCCTGGAGTTTTGGATTGCCCCTACCCTCCTTCCCTCCTTCCTTCCTTTTTGTAATATATGTCAATATCATATCCCCAGGTTCACCCTATAATAACTTTCCCCCAAAGTGTTTCCATACACTCTATCACGGTATGGAACTGAGACTGCATCCCTTCATTTTTCAGAGATTTATCTCCTGGAGTTCTTCACCCCCTGTTCCAGTCTGGGCTGGTTTTCTGTAGGGCTGCTGCACAGCACCCCTTCTCCCTGCAGGACTTCTCAGCTCTGATCTCATGCGTGGGTTGATCCACTCTCTTCGTCCTGGGCCCTTGTCTTTCTCTTTCATGATTGACACCCTTGTTCAAGTGCAGCACAACCTCAAATAGCCTCTAAGAGAGGGTGCATAGAAAGTAGACTTGGCATTGGCAGCCTGAACATGGGAGCTGGATGCCAGGATGGGCCCCATGACTCTGCTTTTGTTTTCCTGTTCTCTGTGGGGAGAGCTCCTTTGCTTCATCCAACAACCATCATTTGAAAGATATGTATATTTCGACAATAATTTTCTAAGCTTTATAAGATCACTGTCCGTATTTCCTCTGTGTGTGTGTGTGTGTGTGTGTGTGTGTGTGTGTGTGGTGTCCTGTTTTTGCTGCTTGGATCCAATGCCTTGTTTCTATCCGAAGATACCAATTAGAGAATTTTTAAATGGAGGTGGGGAGAGGTGGAGAAGGGCTGAGAGAAACTATTTCTTGAATTGATCATTTTTCCTGTTTGTCTGTCTTTTGGTTGTGGGGCTCCTCAGAGATCTAGTGCACATTTAAGAATCGAGGAGAGAACACAGCCCTTTTCTAGATTGTTTCTTAACTGTAACTCTCTCTGTGTTCTTGCCGATGACTTTTTCCATCCTGCTTCGAAGGAACCACTTGTCTATGGGCTTTCATCGAGGAATTTAATGAAGTCTTCTCCCTATTCATTCTCTCTGTGGCTCTGGGTTTCTGCCTCCTCCCCCCTCCACACACACTTAAAGGAGGAGGAGAAGATCCTGTGTGTTCAGCCTGCTGTTTTCTGAAGGCTGTGGTTTCTTAAGACTGCAGTCTTTTAAACACGCAGACTCACTAGCTATCATTGGTCCTATTCCTCAGTGTGAAGGGATCCCTTTTGCATAGCAGGCGTTGGTGCAGATGGGCTGGGAAAGGGTGGAGAACATGGTAGAGAAGGTGTCTTCTTCACAGGAGGCCCTTCCCATCCTGAGGCCTCAGGACTCAGGGTTTGGATACTTTGCATTGGCTCACATGTCATCCATAAGCAGCCCTGGGAAGAGAGGGCCCCGCCAGAGCTCTCCATCCTTTTCTGAAGTGGACAGTGATTTCCTACTCTCACACAAACTGTCATGGCATCCCTAGCCCAACTAGAGAATTGCTCTTAAACCCTTCTAGAATAAAGAAATTTCAGAGTGTTCTCTAGGGAGGAGATGAATCATTCAGAGGGCACCTCATAGGCATAATTGAGAGCCAGTGCCCTTTCCAGGCAAAGTGCTTCCCAGGGCTCTGAAAACACTAATAGGCATGGACTCCAATCTTCTCCAGAGCTTGGGAGAGCAGCTGGAAGACCAGGGCTGGTCCCACAGGGTTCCAAAATCTAACAAGGGAGCTATGGCTTATTGAGCTGGAGCCCTGATCCCACAATCCTGGACTGGCTCGCTGAGCCCATAGCTAGGCAGATTTACATGCCTTCCCATCCCTTCCTGACCTCACTTTCTCCAGGTTTACAGACTGGCTCATGGCCCTCCTAAGCAAGCAACGCGTATCTGCTTCTGGTCTGTCCTTCCCCTCTGATGTTTCTCCCTTCTTTCCCAGCATCTTCAGTGTAGTTTCTACAAGCTGCCTCCACTTTCTTGAGGACATATTTTCCTATGGCTGGGGTCAGTTTGACTCTTTATCGCCTTGCTTTCCTAAAGGTTGCCTCTATACAAATGGAGAATTACCTTCTACCCTCTCTGCCTTCAGGCCATTGTGGCTCGGCCCAGTGCTCCCCCCCCCCATTTTATATGATTTATTGGCTCCCCCATCCCCTGTTACAAAGGAGATATGTGCTTCTGAGCTTCCCTTATTTTCCAATGTGGAGATTCCATGTCCAGTGACAGAACAGGGCTGAAAAGAAATCTGGAACAGGTCATGAGACAGCTGAACCTCTGGATCCTCAAGTGAAGTGTCTGAGTCATCATACCTCCTCCAAAATTTGCTGTATTAACTGGGGACACTCTTCTGTCCCCTAGATCCTGCCATCTGAGCATCACTTCCATGATTCCCCCTAAACCTTATTACCACCAGGGCTAGCGTACCCATGATAGCTGTCCTTAAGTCAGTCCACTGAAATCGTGAATAAATCTATTTCAAAAAGAAAACTTGATTTCACCTCTGTCAGGGAAAAACAATCTCACTTTTCACCAATTGCGGGTGACTGTAAACGTAAGGACATGGAGATTGATGGCATTGAAATCTAATTTTTGACTCTGAGTCTGAAACCTGCTCGTGATTGCTTAAAAAAGAGAAATGAGTAAGTGGTAGAGAGGTGCTAATGACACCCTGGTCCCCAGCTGAAGCTCTCTTCTTGACATAATCAGAAGAACCAGAGAAGAGTCCAGAGGATGCCATCGTCCAACCCAACAAGTCCGCGTCCTTACTGCTATGACCACGCATTTGTGGTCGATGTGGCTTGCGCTTCTAGGGAGTGCTGGTATTGGGTATGGTTCAGCAGTGGTCAGGAATGCTGGTTTGTTCTTTATTTATTAATTCATAATTAGTTAATTAATTAAAAAATCCTTTATAAATGAATTTAATTTCTCTGTAGAGAAGGAGAGATCTGAATGTTTACAGTCAGGAGTCTGAGTTTCTTCAGAAGCTGTGATTTAACCCATGCCCTTCGTGCTCAGCCTCAGGGATAATGTCCCAGGGCCATGGCCATGAGCCAACATATGGCAAAAACCATCTTGGGGTCCTTTGGGACTCTCACTCCCCCATGAGTGAGGCTGCAGGGGCAAACCCGACTCGACTCTGCAGATTTGATCTGCTGGTGGCCCCACACTGACCCTGTGACCCTGCCAGGGCCTCTGGTTTGATGGGAGGCCCAGCACAGGATAGAATATGCTACATGGACCAACCTTTTTTGTCACTGGGACTGTGAACAGGCAAGCCGTGTCCCTGACAGGCCAGGCAGAACTTGGAGCACAATTTTCCCATGAAAACAATGTACTAAAGGGTGGTTAGGTTTTATGATATGGTTGGTTCAGGATAGTAAACTTTCACTGAGCACCTAATATGTTCCAAACACTGTGCTGGGACTATAGAGCATTTAAAGCACTGTTTCAGGCTAAATGGAGTTCAGTCTTGAGAGAGAAAGAGCAAATGAGCAGCAGTGGCAACTCAGCATGGTGGATGCGGGTACTGGAAGAAGCCAAGGGTGCTGTGGGGTCGAGCAGAGGGGCCTGGCTGAGCCAGGGGGCGTCTGGAGGAGCTGTTCTGAAGCCGAGTCTCGAAGGGTGAGGAGGCATTTGACCCGCGAAGAGCAGGGGTGTGGGGCACGTACACGGAGCCAATGGCCGACAGCCGGGCAGACCAGCACTGTGTGTATCTCTCAAGTGATTGAGCCTGGATGGCTAAGCAGAAGGGACTATGGAGGCCCACCAGAACGTGCTAGGAAGCATGGACTCGCCATTTTGGGCAAGGAACCATTTACCTTTAAGAAAGTTCCCCAGGCAATTGTGTGGTTGATGGCCAGAAGGCTGCTCATGCAGAGGACACAGACCAGCTACTGTGACTTTCTGGGCAGGGTATGGAAGTCTGGACCAGACGAATCGCTAGGCTCCGTAGAATGCCAATGCCATGACGACAGGGATCTTAACTCTGTTTTGTTCAGACATATCTTCAGAGCCTAGAATAGAGCCTGATAAATGGTAAACGAAAAATCAGTGGGTATTGAGTGAGAGGCTCAAACTGAGGGGAGATTTACGGGCTCCAGTTCTGTGGAGATGAAATAGGCATTTGGTGTTCCAATCTGGATTCCTAACTGTCCCCTTTAGACCTCTAGGGTCAAGGTCTTTTTCCTTTTCTTTCATTACCCTTCCTTACCTTTCCTTATCCTTCCCCACCCTTCCTTTCCCTCCTCTCCTCTCCTCTCCTCTCCTCTCCTCTTCTCTTTTCCTACATAAACCAAACTGACTTGTGGGTAATCTTTTGGGATGTGAGGGCAGGTTGTCTGGGACTGTCTTTGCTGTGGTCATCTCCGGGGTCCGCTCTTGGCTCTTTTCTGCTGCATTCAGATTGGCTAGTTCCAGTCTCTCTTGCTTGGTGCTTAGTAAAGACAGAACAGGGCTCTGTCTTTTTTTTTTTTTTTTTTCAATGCTCAGAACATGTCACCTTCTAGCTGCTTCTTAGGGACGGCCCTACCCTTTGGGCCTTTTTTCTCTGTTAACATCAAGTGGTCTTTTCAAATATCCCCACCTGGGGGTTGTCTTATAATCTGTGCGTTGAGGACACCCAGCCAAAGGTCTCCTGGCCATTCGGGCAGTTTTGGATGTCACCCAGTGGAGGAACACGAGCAGCCACACCATCAAAATCTGTGATTAATCGACATAATCTCCACCAGAGCATTAATTTTGGGTATAATCAAAGCCTGCTGAATTACTTCAGTGTCAGACCTTGACAGAGAAGTCAGCCTGGGATTAGCATTTTGATTTAAAGTTCAACGGGTGGTATTTATCTTTATTTCTGCCACATACGAGTGATTGACTGTCTGTCCTGGAAAATAAAAACAAATGCTTCTTCCCCAGTCAAGTGAACAGGGGGTAATTGAGAGGCGCTCCCTCATGGTTGGCTGGACATGTGCGTAAGGGGTTGGCAGCCTGTCTTGGCTTCCGCCAGGTGTCTGGGAGGCAGGTTCTTGATTCTGTCACTGGTCAGGTGACCAAGGGGGAAGCTGCACTAACATCTGAGCAGGTGGGCAGGTCTGTTACTCCTGATGCCTTCGCCATACCGTTGCTTGCAGGGAGAGATGCTGGCATGTCAGATTGGAGGCAGAAGGGACTCTGGGGAAACGAGGTCTGTCCCAGTAGGTCTGGGGTCAAAACCCCAGAGATCCCTCCTCTTTCCTGAGCTGGACAGCATTTAATGCTGGTAGATTGTGGAGGCCAGCTCATATGATTTCTTCGGCCAGCCCCACAGAGGAGCGGATAACGGGAACACGTTCACGTATGTGTGCGAAGGACATTTATCGATGTTGACCCTGTAGCCGGCACTGGGCCAGTGTCTTTTCCCTGTATTGTCTTGAATCTTGACCACACCACTTTACACTTGAGGACCTGGAGGCACGCAGAGGCGAGGTGACATGCCCAACATAAGTAGAAGTGGCAGCCAAAGTCCAGTCCAGAGGAGACAGGCTCCAAAGCCCGAGTTCTTCCTGTCCCGGCACGTGATACCTCTGGCCAAGGGGGACAGACTTGCGTGGAGGCGAGGGGACAGGCCACCAAAGCTCAGTGTTGGCTCCGGGAAGGACGAAGGGTGAAAAAGGTGTTTCGAGGCTGCCCAGGCTTCCCCACATCAGCCCTGCATTCTCAGCCCCACATCAGCCTCCCTTTTGTCAGAACCTGGGGGTTCCTGTCTCCCTGCAGGGGGCCTCCTTTGGTCACAGGTTGGAGGCTGCAGGTATGGGAGCTGTTTTGGTCCAAATACAGAAATGACTGGCGCCCTACAAAGAGTCAGCAAACTTCTTCATAAATAAGGTTTTAGAAGAAGGTTTTGTCATAGTCAGCAGTTCGTGTCTTTTGTGCACATTTTGTTTGAAGGTGGGAGTTGATGCAGACAGTGTCTGGAGATGGCGAAGGGATGGGTCTTTTCTCTGGGAGAGCTGTCCACCTGGTGGGCACAGCCATCAGGCTCCCTCGGGCCATGCCGAGCTCCCCTTAAGCACCATCAGTCCCTAACTGTTCCCGGGTTGATTTGATAGTGAGAGTCAACGCAAGGCATGATTTCAACACCTATTATACTCCGCTTTTTCAATTAAAAAGTAAATTTTTAATAATAGATTTTAGCTTTTAGCTTTTCATTAATCAGATGCAGGGTTTTTTTTTTTTAAAGGTGCATTTAAAGAATTAACTTCATTTGTCTGTTTTTAATTTTGCATCTGAAAATGCAGTAATCTTTTAGAAATTTTCTCTATTCACACAAATTGAAGCAGATATTTGTAAATTAAGAGGGAAACCATCTCCAGTCTAGCAGGGAAGTGATATGTATTGGGTGAATTTTTTTAAACTATGCTTTATTAGGTAAATAAAGTATAACAGAAATAACAGGCATTCAAACTATTTTCTTTGGTTAAAACCACATATTTATACATTATGAATATCTACATTCAGCAAAAGCACATTTTAACAAAAACATGCACACACGTTGTTAGTATTTCAGTTATGAATATGAAATGCGGGCTTAAAAAATCACAGTAAATGTGAATCAGCCTAAGTTTAATCAAGATAAGAAACTTAATGTCTTTTATTACATAGTGACTTTAGCATTTACCTTCTCCTTCCTGCTAATTCATTGACCGGAAAAGAAATAAGAGCTCTCCTGCCTTTCCAATTCCCAAGTGACAAATGTCGAATAAATTTGTCGAAAGAAAGAAGACATTGTTTCTCTATTTATAGAGGGGGCTACTGTTAATGAAAGCTTGGTTTATCATTAAAATATTCTGATGAGTTTAGATAAATGGCTTTAACTTGTTGAAATCAGTCATCAGCAAATACCTACCTCTTGATGCGTTCACCCTGGGGTTTGACTCACAGAGTTGATACAGAGAAAGGATGATCGCTAGTCATTCATGTCGCTGCAGCCCATTCTGCATGGAGACTAGCAGCAATCAATGTGTCAGGAGCATATTGGTAACTATTTGTTGGACTTTCCATTAAAATATTAAAATAACCTTGTCTCTCAAGTACCTCCTAACTGAAGAGGATATTTCCTACTTCATGATTCTGTCTTTGAGCTGTAGTGTATCTTTTTGGCTATAAAAAGGCAAATTGATGTTTTTTAAATTGAGGTTAATTAAGAAAAAATAGATGTTTTAAAGCCTGGTTTTCTCCTAAAGAATCCCTGATTATCATCTCTCTTGGTTCATGTGGGTGCAGATGTTGTGGGTATAAACTCAAAAATGACCATCAGCTGGTTCCCGTAGGGTTCGGGGTAATGTGCCCCAGCTGCCCAGGTGCTGGCAGGGGAGGGGGCCACCATTCTTGCCCTGAAGACTTTGCTGGAGCAGGGGAGGGGTGTGGCTGTGGGAAAGGATGCCTGCAGGGCTGAACCTTAGTGGGAAAAGGAGAGGCCTTCTTGGTCTGGGGTTTCCTTAAGATTGCTTGTTCATATTTATACAAGCATGGTTTTTTTCAAGGGAACAGAATCTTACAGAAAGTTCTCCCCTGGCTGCCAAAGATTGGGAATCAGCCCATATGAAAAAGCTAGGTGGTAGGGGCCATTTGATGTTTTTTTGCTTGTTTGTTTGTTTTTTACCCTATCCATACAAGGGGAATTTAAAAGGAAAGCAGGGAACACAAATAGTCTCATTCATGCTGTTTCTCCTTTGGGCATGCTCTCTAGATGAGAAAGCAGTGATAACTGCCCCACAGAACAGGTACTGGACATTACCCAGCCATGAACATGGCCATGTACGAAGAGGACATGGCACCTGGGTCGACCCCAAGAACAGACAAGTGGTGGGGGCGGGAGTATGGGGAGCAAAGAACAGGGGTTGCTTTGAGTGGGATTGAGCTTCGGGGCTGTTGGGGAGGTTTTAGGGACTCGTTGGTCCTGGACTGTGCTGGTATCCCACTCTTGCCCCTTAATATCCTTAGGCCCCCAGGGACGCCTGGGTGGCTCAGTTGGTTAAGCGGCTGCCTTTGGCTCGGGTCATGATCCCGGCATCCTGGGATCTAGTCCCACATCGGGCTCCTTGCTCGGCAGGGAGCCTGCTTCTCCCTCTGCCTCTGCTGCCACTCTGTCTGCCTGTGCTCGCTCGCTCTCTCTCTCTGACAAATAAATAAATAAATAAAATCTTTAAAAAAAATATCCTTAGGCCCCCAAATCAGGTTTCATGCCACTGGTCTGGGGTCTGCCTGTCGGTGAGGTTTGTCACTACCCGGGAAGACCGAGCCAAGGATCAGGGAAATGCAGCAAGACAAGTAGAAGATTCATGTCAGATGAGGTCACGGGAGCCATAAAAGATCAATTACACCGTCATTTCCTTTTATAGTGAGGAAACCGAGCACAGAAAAGTTTGCTGATCTGGCCTGAGCCTCACAGTGTGTCAGAAGCAGAACCCAAAGGAAATCCTGGTTTCCTGATCTTCTGTCCTAGACTTTTGTCTCCTCACAGCTTTCCTGGGCTTATTTTTGGCTCTTGGGGACATCTCCTGGGTGTCTTCTCTACAGAGTGCCCTAGCAGTTTATGCTAAAATGTTATTATCCTGTTGTTCTTCCTGTTACATCATCTATTCTGCCCAAATGTAAAGCCTATTCTCTCATCCTATGCTTGAAAGTCATGGGAGAATAATTGCTTAACACTTTCCTTTAAAACAAATCCTTCACTTAATACAATCTTCTAATCAATCATATATAGCCTTTCTTGCTTTTTGAAAGTTAATATCTGGAAAATTCTTGGTTGTAGCTGAATCTAAGATGAGTCCTGAGCACCAGCGGCCCCCTTGATGTTGAGCCCAAAGCAACCACCACCACCTGGTGGCAGTGTACCCTAATTACAAGAGAAGTACATAAAAAGGCGGCAGGTTTTTGGCACGTAACTTTGATGCTAGAAAATAAAGGTGAGCACTCCACGCCCAGGGAGATTCTAACAAAAACAAGAATGGAATAATTAGAAGTGGTCTAGCACATGTTCAAGTAAATTCTTTTTTCCACTATATATTCATCCATTGATTGATCAAATCATGTTCAGGTGGAAGAGAACTAATATTTACATGATGCCTCCTATGTGCCAGGCACTGTATTAAGTGTTTTGCATATGTCACCTCGTTTGATTCTCACTGTACAACCCCCAAGTACGATCCGTCCTCTGCAGATGCAGAAGTTAACAGGCCAAGACATAACCTGGAACTCTCAGGGTTAGAAAGTGAACATGACTGTGCAGGCCCAAGTAATTGCCTTTCTTGCCCCTTGCTGATGCTTCTGCAGGTCCTGTGCTCTCCTAGCATCAGTGTGTGGCAGGCTCAGCCCTGCCCTGACCGTCCTTGTTGTTAGCCGGTGGCTGTTTCTTGCATTGCTGGAATGAGTGATCTGACCTCCTCCTGGACTCTAGTCTGTTCCTTTGTTGTTGGCTGTTCTGGCTGTGTCACCAGCCACTGCCGATCATGAGACAGGAGTGGAAGGGAGTGAGTCCTGGGGAAGAGAATGTGACAGGAGCTAAGGCAGAGGTTTTAGGTTTCAAGGAGAGGGTTCTGGCATGTCTTTAAAATTTCTCTGCCCTTGGACCCCTTGGAAGCCCTGCTGTACCACACCTCAGGCACAAGACCAAGGATGCCTAATCCTGGCCTGTTGATTGGGTCATAGCCTCAGGGCAGGAGGTCCCTGAGTAGAATGAGCAGTACTGCGGACATCTCACAGATGGAGACATTGTGGCCTGGATGGGGTCTGGCATAGGACCAGGCACTGGTGAGTAATGGGAGATGGACCTCAGAGCCACCCATCAAGACTTTTCTATGTCCCCATGAGCAGACTCCCCTCACCCCCACAAAAAGGGAGCCCAACTCCTTAGATGGTGGGTCCTGTCTCTGTGAGGGATGAAAAAGCTTCCAGATGATTCTACTGTGTGCCTGGGGCACTTTTGGGGATAAACAAGTGAAAGGTAGAATGTGCTTCTGCTTTGTTGAGGATTAGCTTAGGATGGGCTGGGACTGACATCTCATTAGGGACCCTGGGACTTCCCCCTAGGAGGTCTTGGGGCTGGGGCAGGAGTTGCTCCTCTGTCTCTCCCTATGAAATCTCCTTATCTCCACTTGGCTCCTCCATTATTGTCTTGTTCTCATTCCTCATTTGGTCTGTTATTTCTGTGTGTCTGTCTCCCCAAGCAGAATGAATCACTAGGACACAGAGACCAGGTCTGACTTGATTATTTCCCCATGGTGCCTGGCACAGGGCTTGGCCTGTAGGAGACTACTGTGTTAGTGTATGTGGTTCATCTGGAACAGGGCCTCATGCCTGCCAGGCACTACAGGCTTTGTAACCAGTGGCCCAGTGGGGACCATGGAGACAGATGAGCCCATGCCCCATCTAGTTATATGGACATTGCCTCGTCTTCTGGATTTTCAAGGAGTTGATACCCAATTTTTAAATGTTGACAAAAACATCTTCCTTTCTTTCTTTTCTTTTCTTTTCCTTTCTTTTCTTTTCTTTCTCCTTCCTTCCTTCCTTCCTTCCTTCCTTCCTTCCTTCCTTCCTTCCTCTTTTTACATCTCTGTGCAGGCCAAATAAAATCAGTCTGGTTCTTGGATGCCTTAAACACCTCTAAATTAAAGCACTACAAATAGTCTGTGTATGCTGTCTTAGTGTGCTGTAACTAAATGGGCCTTGGCAATTGAACTTCTGTCTTTCAAATGAGTGAGTGTGTAACAGCATCCTCTTCCTGAGAAGGAAAAATTTTATGAAGTTGTTGGAATCAGGACCATAACAATACCAATAAAATGTGTTTTATGAAGTTGGTGAGAAAGTTGTAATGTGGATACCGTTTTACAGCACGCAAAACTGGTACATGTTGTAAATGCCAGTTCCCTGACTCCCTGCCTCGGCCTCTCCTTTGGTGGCAGATGTGAGGCCCCCACCCTTCAAGAGTCCCTGCAGAAGCTTCCAGCACCATGGTGGACATTAGTGGGTCTGGCCACTCATGGCTCTCCAGCTCACTTCCAGACTGGCTCATTCTGAGCTGTCAGGTATTATTAGGAAGGGTTTTTTGTTTTTTAAGATTTTTTTTTTTTAATTTTCCAGAGAGAGACAGAGAGCGAGTGAGTGCACAAGCATGGGGAGCAGCAGGTAGAGGGAGAAGCAGGCTGCCCACTGACCAGGGAGCCCTATGCGGGACTCAGTCCCAGGACCCTGAGATCATGACCTGAGCCGAAGGCAGACACTTAACCGACTGAGCCATCCAGGCGTCCCATGGAAGGGTGGGTTTTAAACTGCATGTGATGTGCTGCCTCATCTAAGGGCTCCTTCTAGGAGATGGGCTCTCTCCCTGGACTCCCACAGTTTCAGCACCCCCCACTCTGTATGCATCTCTCTGTACCCCACCAGATGAGGATGTGTGTGCTGAGAAGAGGCAGAACGCACTGGCTTTGCAGTATGACTGGAAGCCCCTGATCCTCCTGGGGCATTTTCCTGATTTCAGTGAGGAGCTCTGATGGGAACAGCAAACAGTGGCTAGGATCTCTCCAGAACCACTGGGTGCTCTGCCTGCCTCCTGTTCAGACCCAGCCTGGAAGCCTTGGAGGAGGCGGGGCTTCCTGTCCCAGCAGCCTTGTGCCCCTTGCTATTTGCGCTTTTGGCCTTCGATGGCCTTTTGGTGGCACTCTCTTACCTGAATAGTTACATGTCCCTGTTTGTGGGTGGTGGCCAGGTAGGTAGGTGGGAGGTACTAGGCTGCTCACCACTGAGCAATGCTGAGCCTTGGTGTTTTGCTTTCTAGGGAACACAGACAGAGATGAAAGATTCCTGAAAGGAGGCAGGAACGAGTCTCGCTTAAACAGTTCTCTACTCATTTCACCATTGATTTGATTGCAAGAGCTGATTCTGGGAGTGGGGACCTTCTCACCTGAGGAGCTGGCTGAAACGGTGGGAAGAGTGAGCAGTGAATCAGGCACACACACATATTGTTTTGCTTTGCACGCGTGTGAACCTTAGATCAGTATTTCCTCAGTCTCCTACTTTGCAAATGCATTTAATAAAATCTCCCTTTCAGACTTCAATGAGGGAATTTGAGGTGCTTATCAGAATGTCTGGCATTGTGTATAGATTTATTTAAATTTTTTCATGGGGCACTTGCGTGGCTCTGCTGGTTAGGTGTTGAACTCTCGATCTCAGCTCAGGTCTTGATCTCGGGGTCGTGAGTTCAAACCCCATGTTGGGCTCCATGCTGGGCATGGATCCTACATAAAAATTTTTTTAAAAAATTCTCTTACTCCCTTACTTATTTGAGGGCCCACTCTTCGGGGTCTCCTTCATTGCCTTATGCTTTGATGGGCTTATCAGCAGCAACTTTGAGAGCTAGGGAGAGAATAAAAGTAAGAGGACGTCATAGACGTATCATTCCGGTGGGCTCCTGAAAATATCCTTATAACGAGCCTCACTCTTACATGCCCATGCCGTCTGGAGCTCGTACCATCACAGCACTCATTCCATCTGGGACCTGAGCCATTGGAGTGCCTATATAGCCAGAAGACACTTCCTGAGGCACTGATTAGAAAGATTTATTTCTCTAATTTAAAAACAAAAAACAAAACAAAAAGCCCTCCAGTTTCCTTTTGAATGGGGGAAAAATCAGTCTTGTTTCCTTAGTCTGGCTTTCCACAGGTCTCCTTAAGTTAACTGCAGGCAACTTTTCCAAACTTATCCAACCTGGCCCTCAAATCAGACAACTTGCTCTGCCTCAAATATGACTTTCCTGTCTCCGCACTTTCTGCGGTTTGGTTCTCTCTGCCTGGAATCCTTTCCCCACTGTCACCACCTCATAATACCTCCAACATCCTTAATCACCTGGTTGAAGTGGTGCCCTCCTGTCTTTGTGACATTCCTATTGTATCTGTTGCATTTATAGATGCTATAAACTCAACAATACAGGGTCATAATTATTACCATATAATCTTATGCTTTTAAAAGACGTTAAGAGAAGACTGACATACTTACATATATTAACTTACTTGCTTTCCATTACCAGTTCTTTCCATTACCAGTCTTCCTATATTTTCACGTTACCTTCTGGTTCATTTCCTTCCATCCTGAGTGACATCTTTTACTATTTTTTTGATAAGGCAGGTTTGCTAACAATGTATTCTGTCTTTGTTTATCCGGGAATGTCTTTATTATTTTGCCTTTTTTTGTAGGATAGTTTTGCTGGATATAGAATTTTTGGTTGGCAGGCTTTTTTCTTTGAGCACTTTGAATATCATTCTACTGTCTTTGGGACTCCATTTCAGGAAAGGAGTCCGTATTAATCGGATTGATTTCCTTTGTGTGTGATAAATCATTTTTGCCTTGCTGCATTCACATCTTCTCTTTTGTCTTCTAAAAGTTTGACTATGGTGAATCTGTGTGGGAGTCTCCTTAACTTTGGGTTCATTGAGTTTCCAGATCAACTTTTTCATTAAATTTGAAAAGTTTTAAGGCATTGTTTTTCAGAAAATTTTGTCTCTTTTTCTCTTCTTTACCTTGTGTAACTCTCATCACACATATATTGGTGTACTGAATGTTATCTGACAGGCTTCCGAGGTTCTGGTGCTTTTCACTTTAATCTTCTTTCTGTGTTCTTCAGATATGGTAATTTCCATTGATCTGACTTCAAGTTCACTGATTCTTCCTTTTTCCATCTTGAGTTTTTGGCTGAGTTTCTCTAGTAAGTTTTCACTGCAGTTCTTATACTCTTATATAAGAAGTTCTTATACTTCTTATACTCTTTAACTCTAGTGTCATTTGGTTCTTTCTTTATAATTTCTGTTTCCTTAGCAAAAATCCATGTTGAATCATTGTCACATTTTTCTAATTCAGTAGACATGGTTTCCTTTGGTTTTTGAACATATTTATAGTAGTGTCTGAAGTCTTTGCTGAATCCAATATCTGGGGACTCAGAGGCAGTATCTGTTGATTGGTTTTTTTTTTCTTGATTATTGGTCACACTTTCCTATTTCTTTAGGTGTATCATAATTTTTAAACTTGAAACTAGACATTTTAGATAATACATTCAGCAACTCTGGGTTCTGCTTTTCCCCTTGAAGACCGTTACTGTTTTGTTTATTTGTTTAGTAACCTGCCTGGGCTGAATCTGTGAAATTTATCTCCCCTGAAGTGTGTGGCCACTGATATGTTGGTTGGGTTTTTGTTTCTTAATTTGTGTTTTTATGTTTAAGCTTACTTTCTGGGAGTGGCTCCCCCAACCTGGGTAGCTGAGGGATCTTCTAGCAGTCAAAAAGAGTTTGTGTTCCAATATTTGGTTTCAGTAAATCTTCCATTCTCTGCTCATGGATCTGTGTGTGGGTAAAAAAGCACATTCAAAATTCATACAATCCTGAAACATAGTCTGGCTTTGACTTTGCTTCTCCTAGGGCAACTATAGCACTAGCGCGGACCAGTAGTATGTGGCTATCTTGGGTCTTCCTCTGGTTTCATTGAATATATGCATAGCCTCTGTCAGCCAGGAATGTGCTTGTCCCACCCATGACCACAGCCATGCCTACTGAGATCTTTACTTCTACTAAAAGTGCTCCTGGATGTGGGCATCAGCTACTCCAAATTAAGTGAGTCCTCTTTGACCCCACACCTCCACTATTCTCATGTCATTTCCTTTCCTGGCAGAATCTCCATGTCAGCTGAGCTGGGGGATGGGTGAGGAGGAGGAAGCAGCCCCACCAAGAATGACACAGATTCCCACTGTTTTTATCCAACGTTCCACCTTTGAAACATAAACACTTCTCGGATGGTCTCTGATAAATTTCCAGAGTGCTGAAAGATGTTGTTTTGTTACTTTTGCCCATGTTTGTAGTTGCTTTTTGAAAAAGAGAGTTAGTAATCTTTTCCCTCTGTTCTGGCCATGCATCTCTACCTGGTTGTGAATTTTTTTGATGTGATCAGCTTTTTCTTGGCTTGGGAGTCTGTGGAGAACTTGAGTTTCCTCCCCTACTAACCCAAGAGCTCCATCCAAATCCACTTTGGATTTGTCTTTGAGTCCTCCATGTGTGGCATCACGCCTGGTGCACAGCAGGTGCCCAACAAATGTTTGTTGCACTTATGATCTGAAAGATGGCTGACAGATGGCATGATCCATTTAAACACTGGATGTGGACTCATGCAGATCTAGCTTTGGGGCTCAAGTATAGTGCTTTCTCTTATTGATCCTTGGTTTCTCATCTGAAAAAAATGTGTAAAATAAAAATCACTTCTTGGGATATTTGTGTGAATAAGATAAGGTATAGAAGTCATCTACAACAATACCCAGCCTGGAGTAGTGGTTTGCAACTATTGATTTCATTTCTTTCCATAAGACGTGGGATTGATGATGATAATACACCTTGAGTAATCTGGTTTATCCATCCATCCATCCATCCATCCATTCATCCATCCATCTTTATGCAGATGCAGAAATAAATGAAACATGATGCATGCTCTGGAGAAACACATCTAGTAGAGTAGACAGCTATATAAATAGACAATTTGTAATCCTGTAGGCAAGAGCTATGGCAGGCATCAGTGAAGAGCTGCAGGTGTAGAAGCCAGAGGAGTGACACTGGGTGGAGGATCTGGTGTCCTTGACACTTTGCTGTGGCTTTGAGGCTGTCTGGTCAGGGGCAGGGAGCCAAGGTTAAGTAGAGACAAGACAGCCTAGCCACTTCCTTCATCGCCTAGAATCGCAGGGTCTTATCTCTTCTGGGGAGGTGACCCAGCTGCTGTCACATGGTGGTGGTCATCTGTGTGCTCACACTGACATTGTATTTTTCTTGTCCCACTGATCACTTTTATCCATTTTTTTTTTTTTTTACCCCAAAGCCCTCACATCATAGTGTTTCTGTGGAGTCCAGGAGGGCTCTGGCAGGAAGCTCTGGTGCTTTTTTTTTTCTCCCATGGAGGAAGCAACCTCACATTTGAGGTAAGGTCACTAGGACTATTTCCCCTCCACCCCCCAACACACACACACACACTTTGGACTTGGTGGTTTCCTTGCCCAGATCAGAGAGAAGAAGACCTGTGGTCATATCTCTCCACATCTGCAGAAGGTCTGCTGCAGTGGGCCACACCACTGGGGAAGTGGGGTGGCCAACCTGCACCCCAGAGTTGCATTTCCTTCTCTGCTTCTGTTGCCTCTTCTCAGGGGCCCAGGGGACAGGAGGGCAATGATCAGCACACAGGTTTTCCCTAGGTCTGTCAAGCCAGTAATAGTTTCTCTCTGCAAGCACAGACCCATTTTAGAAGACAAGTACCCAGCGCTGTGCAGGAACAGAAGCCCGTCACGAAGTGGATCGCTGCTTGCACACTGCGACCCGCCAGGGCAGGGCTCCGGGGTCCCATTTGGAGGGATGTTAGTGCAGCCCAGTGCAGCCCAGGTTATCCATAACGCTGCCTCCACGAGCCCTCCCAAGCCCTCCATTGTTCTCTTCACGCACATCACCAGGAGTGTTGCCCGGGTGCTCCTCTGCTGGTCCTGGGAACTCTGTAGCCCATATTTACTGCTCATTATTTTTGCCAAAGTACCTCTTGTGTGATGCCTGTTGAGCGGTAAAATGACCAGCCTCTTCTCCGTGGAGTTAATTCACAGAGAACTGCTCCTGGTGGAGGGCGGGGCGCAATCCTCTTTAGGAACGCCTCTGTGGAGGACGGAAAGACATGGAGGCCTTGCTCAACATTGCAGGCGGTGGTGTGGGAAGGGAAGGCTGAGGGCAGCCAGGGCCATTCGCTGGTCCATTTTAGAAGCTGAAACTGAAACTTCTGGATATTTACCCAGCCAAGTCACCTGGCAGAGGAATGGTTCAGGAGGGTCATGTGACGGGAGTCAAGGCGAACACAAAAGAATCCATTTATTATCCTGGCAGGAAATTTGTTCTTTTGGATTCTGGAGCTGCAGACATAATGATTTCATTTCCTTCAGTGAAGGGAGATTAATGGCCCTTACCCCTGGGCCCGTGTGGACTGCCGTTTCCTTCATTTCCCTAAGTGTTGTCAACTCTGGTATGCCTGCCTTCCCGTAGGGTCAGAGGGCATGTGCCGGTTCACACTGATTAATACAACGTGGCCTTCCCTGTGGAAGGCTCCAGGATACCCGGAGGTGACCCAGGTTCAAGCACACACATCATGGAAAAACACATCTGAGACAGAGAGACTGTTCACGGGAGCCCCTAAGAGTTTTCACCACAAGCAGGACAAGGCTTGGTTCCCCTCCTACTACAGAGGTCGCTATTCATCCCACGGCCGGAGAACTATGCCAGAGCACTGACTCCCCAGGGGACCGGTTGCCCTCAGATGGCACTGCCATTGGCCCATTTGCTGTGTGACTTGGAGCAGGGAACCTCACCTCACTGAACCTCAGTCTCCCTGTGCGCCAATGTCCAGACGACACCTTCTTTCCCAGGCCTTGGAGAGGATTAAATGAGACCTGTGCCAGGGCGCTTTCAAACCCAGGTCCTGTCCAGGAACGGTGGCCTCTCACGGTCCCTCCTGACTCCTGGAGGCTGCAGGAGGACATGTCTGGTGTTGAATCAGCCTTGTTTAAAGGACATGAGAAGGTGGGTGGGAGAAGGTGGGTGGATTGAGCCTGTTGGTCTTCCTTGGATGAGGAGCTCAAGAAGAAGGCAGGAGGAGGAAACCAGAAGGCCCTTGGCCAGGGTGCCTCTCCCAGGAGTGTCACTGGCTGAGTGAAGGTGGCCATTTCCAGCTAGCTCCAGTGTTCCATGGTACGTGGGTCAGACGTCCTATGTGGGGACTCACATTCCGTGTCTGGATAAGGATCAGTGTTGTGTTAAAAAAAATTAGGCTTAAGCAGTTTTCCCACTGTGGCCTTTAGATGTGGTGTGCCCCAGTGCCCTGCCTGGAGTCAGACCCTGGCTTGGAGGCTCTGTGGCCTCCTCCCACTGAGCCTGCTCATGATTGGTGCTTAATGGCTATTTGCTCATCATACCTTCAATTCCAAGGAGACGCAACGTGACTTATTTGGGGAAATATTTGTATTTCCGTAGGCCTCAGTTTCCCATCTGTGTCTCTACTCTGTCCCAGCCACACATTCCTAATGGAGATTAATGACTTTCTTATGCTTTCCATGAAGAGATGTCAGATTGAATATCGTGAAAAGAAACTGAGTTGAACTGACAGAGCTGTTGGACCCAGGACTGTGTTACCGAGACAAGGGCTGTTTCCTGGGGCCCTCGGGAACAGGATGAAGTTCTCCATCGAGGTGGGTTTTAGGGAAGTCTTCCTGGAGGTGGGGGTTATCTCCATGAAGCATTACTAAGAGTACATTAAATATGGATAACAGAGCAATCTTAATAAACATTTTACTTTTAATATGTTTATAGTGTTGTTAATTATCTCTCTAAGTGGAGAAAATAGGAATTGTAGCACATTGAACAAAGATTGCTGATTAGGATAATAAAATGGAAATTTTAATCAAGACGATAACTTGAAGTCAAAGGGGGTTTTCTCCTAGGCTGCTGGAGCTTTCATCTTTATTAAACACCCCATTTATCATCACCACTCCATTCATCGTGAGCATTAGATTAATATTGACAATTTAAAATAGAAATAACTTTTTCTTGCCATTATGGTGCCGATGTGATAATGGTGCCGGAGACTTCGAGGGAGCCATCACCAGCTGTCGCTTCCTTCCCCTGCTGCAGTTGGCTGCCACTCTCCAAGCCAAGCCTCAGGGCACCAGCTTGCCCGGCATGGAGGGCTTCTCCTACAATGAAGCTCCTCCAGGACCTGCAGCCCACTAACACTCCCCTGTTCTTCCCTGAGAGAGAAGACCTCTGGTGGCTTGAGGTTGTCTCTTCATGGTGTGAGTGTGCCGCCCAGAAGTCATAGCCTCTGTTTCCCTGTGCCCACAGAGCAGCCACAGGTGCTCCCCAGGGAGGGGGGTGTGGGGGGATCGTGACCAGGGCAAGAGATATTTGCTGAGCCCTGGCCAAGTACTGTGGAGTACCCACAGAGGCCGGACAGCCCCGCCCTGCGGAGACCACACCTGAGCCTAAGGCAGGAGGTCTGAGTTCCAGATGAACTGCTCGGACAGGTGCATCCCAGAGATTTAAGTGGGGGTCTTCAAGTGTGGTGCCCAGGCCACCAGTGTCAATGTGCACACCGGTGCACGCATAGCAGAGGTACACGCTCCTGACCAGCGGGTCTTTCACTTCAAAAGAATCATCTGGGGGATGGGGGGTGCTTGTCCAAACCTATTGCTGCTCCCCTACCTTGAACCTCTGACTGGCATGGCTTTTGGGTGGAATCCAAAATAATTGCTTCTTGAACCAGGTGATACTGATGGCCACATTTTGAGAACCACTGATTTAGACTCAGGAGAGACTGCTAAGAAGACAACCAGGAAGACTTGATGGAGAAGAGTCTTTAAGCTTTTGTAGAAGTAGAGCCTCCCGACGTAGAGACGAGAAGTCCCCTGGAAGGTGAAGTGGCCAGGGTCAGAAGGGGGAGGTTTGGAGGGCAGCTGGCCCAGGGGAGATGTCTGGCTTCAGGGCCCCTGTGGCTGGCACGGAGGGGGCCCAGCAGGTGGACTTGGGAGTTGGACAGGGGAGCCCCGTCTCTGGCTCTGGAGAGGGAAGAGTGCATGGGGCGGGGCTGTTGCTGCAGCCAAGAGAAGGCAGAGGGACCCCGAGGGCAGAGTGAGGAGATCAGGGTTTGGAAGCCATTCAGACCAGCTGGACCTCTGTCTCCAGAGATTCAAGCCAGCCCTCACTACAGACCCTTGTGCTGCAGGGCCCATCACCCCATGCCTGCTCTTTGGGTTAACTGTGTTTCCCTACATTGCTGTCTTTGCTGGGCAGGGGAGGGGAAGGGCATGGACATGGGCATGTGTCCCAGACCTCTGCTCCACAAGCCCTCTGTTGGGGGGAGAAGGACTGCCTTGGGAAGAGGATCACCCCTGACTTGGGCTAGGTCTGCTAGGCCCAGCTTTGGGGGTCACCCAGCAGCAAGGTTCCCTCGGCTGTGTCGGGAGGCACTGGGGAGGGGACTGACGCCTGCATGGCTCTGCCTTCTCTTTGGAGCCACTACATTCTCTCACCTTCCACCAATCCTCTAGGGCTACTTAAATGTGCTACATTGCTTCTTAAAAGGCCTCTTTCTTTTCCTTGATCATAAAATTGCCAAGGAACAATGGCTGTCATTTAAAACAGCAGCATTAAAACTCTTTCCCACCGGTTACTGCCATGTCACCTCTGTTCCACATCAAAGCAGCACGGAGCTCCCTGGAGAGGTGAGAGAGGAGGTCCTCCCCAGTGCAGGGGGGCGAGCCAGCCTGCGGGCTGAGACCTTCTCTGAGTAAAAAGGGTGTCCTCCACATTGGCCCCTGGGGAGACTGCCCAGGTCTGGGGCTTGAGAGAAAGGAGGTTGGGGGCCTAGAGGGATGGGGACCCCTCAGTCTTCTTGAGTTTCCTCTGGGCTTGCCCTCACAGACTGCTCTCAGTCAGGGCTGGGAAACGGGGCGGGGGGGAGGGGCATGGGGCAGGAAGGGGAGCATGTCCCAGGCATGGAGGTGAGAAGAGGTCACAAGACCTGGGGGCTGATATAGGCTTCTTGGTGCCAGCCACTCTTGCTGGCCCTAGAGGGCTTTAGGGATCATGCCTGAGCAAGGAGAGGCAGGTTATGCCCACATAAGCTGCAGGGATTCCTGATTTGCTGCCTAATGGGGCTGGGGGCGTCATAATCCACCCCACTCCCCCTTCGCTGGGGAGTCCTGTGGCTGCTGTGTGGGCATAGGGAAGGCCAGACAGTCTCCCCACGGAACGGGCTCGGCCACATCAGGTGCCCTGGGCTGGTGCGTCCGGGGTCAGGAGGGTGATTGCCCCCTTCCCCTTGTGGACAGCCCTGCAGAAGCAGCTGGAAGGGAAATTGCATCACAATAGAAGGATGGGCCTTGACCTCCACCCCATCAGGAACTGCCTTTCTCCACTCTCTTCCCTGTTGGATCATTGCCCTGTTTCCTCCTGGGCTGCAGGTCTGAGGGTATCTGGGAGGGAAGGTGCTGGTTCTGTGTCCCTCCAGGCTCTGGCTGGGTCTGGCCAAGAGGGAAAGGGAGACTGGGGCCCCCAGGGCTGGACAGGCCTTGTGTGGAGGGAAGAATCCTGGCTGCAGGGAGCCCACTGAGCAGTTGCCCCAGGGTCTTCTTCATGATGGTTTTCGGAGAGCAGTTAGATCTCTGGAGAGACTCCTTTCAGGACCCTCCTTGGGATCTCTTCCCCTGTCCAGTCTTCACAGCCTCTTCCCCGCAGGGCCCCAGTCCTGTGCATTCCAGCTCCTCCCGGCACTCCCCCTGCTTCCTCCCCCCCACCCCTCTTTCCTCCCTCTCATTCTGCCGCTCACCCTCCATTCTCTTCCATCCCCCCACATCCTCCTCCTGTAACTTCTCTTTTGGAGCCCCTCCTCTGACCGCAGGCCCCCCTTCCTGGTGGATGTCCACCTCGAACTCGATGCATGCGTGTATGGCAAGGCCATGTGGGCTGTCTTTGCTTCTGCACCCTTTTTCCTTGGGCCACTGCCAGTTCGTTGTGGGTTCGTGCTCATTGTCCTTGGTGCTCTGCCCCACGGGCCCTGTGGTCACTTTTCAGGGCCTGACGAGGGATAGTTTGTTTCAGGTCTGAGGCTGGTTCACATGTTGTCTTATAAAATAAGGTATAAGTATGCAATCCCGCTTGTTACACATTTCATGAATTATGTTGGCTGAAAACCCTATCATGGTGCCAAATCTTGAAAAACAAACAAACAAACAAAAAAAAAACCCCAACAACCTATAACCTTGTTTAGCATCTTGTAGCTATGTCCATGCTCACAGCCAAGCTATCGTCCTTTGCCACGCTCCGGAGACCTGACGTGCGTCTGTGGACCTGAGGACCAGCCCGAGATCTTCACGCATCCTTCTTTGCTCGCTGTCTGTTTTGAAACTCTGGCCCAAGGTGGATGTGCAGTAGAACCCCAGGACTATCGGGGTCTGTCCAAGTTCAGATTCTGAACTGAGGTTCAGATTCCCTCATCCTGTGCAGGTGGGCTGTGCACTTAACCCACCTCGGGGGTGTTTTCCTACCTGTTTTAGGTGGTCGCCGCAGGACCGTGCACGGCCATCTGCCGTCATCCCCCTGTCCCCACCTCTCACCGCTGTCCTCAGTGTCCCCTCCTTTTGGCCGCCCACCCCTCTGGCAGTCTGCCCGGGCCCTAAATCTGCAGCCACAACACCCCCTGACACTCCCACCCTGGCGAGCAGCATTCTCACAGATGGCTGTGGTAAATCTGGATGGGTTCCGAAGATGTTATTGGATTTCTGCAGCCTCCTTTTGTGCCAAGACCATATGGGGCTACAAGGAGAGAAGGGCAGAGGGTCAGGCACTTACTCCCCCCCCCCACCCCCGTATTTCCTCTGGGCACCCTTTTCGTGGTATTTTATTAAATCCTTTGTGACCAAGTGATGGGATTTTGAAGAGGATTTTTGTGGGCACAACCAACTATAGCAGAATACGTCAGCCTCACTAGGAGGAGAACTGAAGACCTGAAAAGCCACAGAAGGAACATTTGGAGAGGGTGAAAACGCTCTCCTCCGAAATGCTGGGTGCAGGTGTGCATGTGTGCAGTAAACGTGGAGGGGAGAGAAAGACAGACAGATACACGGAATCCCCAAGCATCCTGATTATTGACTTGTAGGAAGAATGACTGGCTCTGTCTTCAACAGTGGCTCACAGACATGGAGTAAGGGACAGGGACAAGGAAAATCAGCATTGGGCGGGGTCATAATATTCCTACCATCGACCTTGCTGACTGCCATCCGCGATGAGAACGGGGAGTCGCTTTCCCACCCTGAGACTCGCGTTCCCACCCATAAAGTCAGATGGGCAGATGATGTCACCAGCAATTCTGAATTTCTGTGACTGTCACATCTGAAGACCAGGAAGAGAGTGGAGTCGGGGGGAGAGAGAGAGGGATAGGAGAGAGAGAGAGGAGACAAGGCCAAGGAGTGGGAGAGAAAAAAGCAGAATAGAAGGTGAAAACAGAAGTGGGGGCAGACATGAAAGAAAAGCGAAGAGGGAGCAAGGTGAGCCTGCCCCGGGAGCTGGTGTTGTCAGAGGGAGAGAGAGGAGGGTGGCAAGTGGCTGACTTGAGGAGCCGCTGTGCACTTGGGCTCCTCTATGCTGTGCGGCCCCCTGCCCTGCCTGGGTCAGCAGAGTCGGTGGAGGCTGCGGGTACCCCGAGGACACCCCTGTTCGTGTGGTGCCTGTGGGTGGCCTCTCACAGTGCCCCTGGAAAGGAAAAGAAATGGCAGACACATTTTGGGGACAAAGTCAACAATTTTTAGTGAAGGCTGTGGAAGGGAGGGGAGAGGGAGTTGTCAAAGATGGCGTCCAGGTTTTTGGCTTTTAGAGCCAGTGGATGGTGGTGCCACTTGCTGAAATGGGAAAGGATGGAGGACTGCCATGTTTGGGGGACTTGGAATGGGTGTGTAGATCTGGGTCTCAGAGGAGAGGTCTGTGGTTCCAGTGGAGCTGGAAAGTTGGTAGCTATGGCAAACCGATGGGGGACCCCCCAGCAGAAGCACTGTGGCCCAGCGGTATTCCTGGCCTCTTCTCACAGGAGTAGGGGAAACGAGAAGGCCCTGGGGAGGAAGAGAAGGCTCTGGGTTCCACCACCCAGAACTAAAGCCAAACTGGGAAATACAAGTCATGGTTCCACACACGAGCGACCTCACACCTTTGTGAAGCGTGTTCTCCTCAACCAGGACCAGAGCCCAGCCATCACGCAGTCCTTCCCATGAGCCCCTACTGTTGGTGTGCAAGCAGGCACACATGTTCCTCTCCTGCCCTGGAGATTAACCCAAGGCTTCTGTGAAAAAAAAAAAAAAAAAAAAAAAGTGTTGCTGCAAGCTCCAAGATGATGTCAGGGGTGGAGGGCCTGACTGGGGCCCTGGGCGTGTGGCAGGTCTGGGATTACAGGGAGTAATTGTGTGACAGGAGTGCCCAGGAGGGGCTCAGCAAATGTGTGTGGAATGAACAAATGTCTAGAGGAGTCGGCGTCTGCAGCCTCTTTGGGGCAGAGGGGGAGGATCGTGCCTGCTGACCTAGGGGACTGTGTGAGCTGGGCCGAGAGGGCCAAGCTAAGGAGGAGGCTCCTTGAGAGGTGATGTGGGTCCTCATCTTGACCCTCTAATGTCGCCCTCTGGATTCAGTCCGATCCACCGTGACCCCCACAAGGAATTGCTTTGACTGCTCTGCCCTTTGGCAGGGCACCGTCAGCCAGCAGCGAGGGATTTTAGAGGAACAGCCCTGGGAGGGTCCTGGTGGTGTTTACTGTGAGTGTGTCATTGGCAGCATTCATCGCATTTCATGGCATCCTCTGTGAGGACCTGTGGGAGGCATTCGCTTTAGGCTTCCATATCAGTAATGGCTGGACTTTTCTGAGCGATCATTTGGTTTATGTCTTGTGGACCCAGTGACCCGGGTAGCTGATCAGGGTTTCCTCATCCATTGACTGTTAGAAAATCCAGCTCCAAATGTGCAGCTTCGCTATAGAAAATGAGTTATTTTAGCCTCACTGTGGGCCCAGATTATGCCTTTATTTTTGGTTTGTTTTTTTTTCTTCCCTACCTGTGTTTCTTTAAAGGCTTCTTATTACTTTTCTTCATCTTCTTTTTAAGATTTTATTTATTTGACAGACAGAGATCGCAAGATCTCTGCTTTCCCGCGCAGAGAGCCTGATGCAGGGCTCAATCCCAGGACCTGAGACCATGACCTGAGCCAAAGGCAGAGGCTTAACCCACTGAGCCACCCAGGCGCCCCTATTACTTTTCTCCTTATAAAACAAATATAGATGCTCGACAAAAAGTTAAGAAAATATAGAAAGGTGTAAGGAGAAAAAACGAAGTCATTTATAATCCTTACCCCTCTTTGTGGCAATCTGTTAAATGTTGTGTTTAGCTTACCTGTGACTCTTCCAGACATGCATGCGCATACAACACATATGCACAATATTCAGACGATTTTACCACATTATATATAGAGTATGGTAACTTACAAGATAACAATATGTATCTTTCATGTGGTTGCTTAGATATCTTATAGTACTTTACATAATTCTTGTAAAACCTGCCTTACATCTTCTAGAACAGAGTGGGTTAAAAATAAAATAAAATGTAAGATTTCAGGCAGAGACTTCCAGTATGCTTTGGAACCCACAGTGAGGCCAGGCCTGCAGCCAAAACCTAAAGAAGGGTCCAGAGGGGCTCCCCAGGAACTAGAGGCTCTGGACTGGGGTGAGAGACATGTGGGCCTGGGTTGGAGTTGCCTTGGCAGACTTGCCTCAGATCCTTGAGGGGGTTTTGAACACACTGGAAGTTCACAGGTGCCCATTGGATCCCACAGATGGGAAGAAACTTACCTGTTGAACCTGTAGACAGAATATGGGGGCAACTAGGAGGTGTTAGAAATGGGGGGAATGTGTATCCTCTGAATGACAGCCTGCCACTCATCTGAGCAGAGATATGAGAAGTCACCTTAAAGCAACAAGCTGGCTCTTGCTTACAGAATGGGCTGTGACCTGATTGAGATATATTGACTACAATGGGAATGATATTATAGAAATATCTCCTGATATGGGCTCCTGGGTGGTGTAGTCAGTTAAGCATCTGATTCTTCATTTTGGCTCAGGTCATAATCTCATGGTCATGAGATCGAGCCCCTAGTTGGGCTCCATCCTGGGCGTGGAGCCTGCTTGGGATTCTCTCTCCCTCTCCCTCTGCCCTTCCTCCTCTTGCTCTTTCTCTCTCTCTCTCTCAAATAAATAAATCTTTAAAAAGGGAATATCCCCTGATACATTTTTCTATATTTATAGGCTTCTTTATTTCCATGCAGTCCTTCCACCAATGATGGTGGCAGAAGGAGGGAGGAACATATGGCCCAGTAGGGGGGCCCATAAACCTTTTCCCCAGTAGGGGAAAAGGAAGCTGGGAGCTAGAGAAGGTTCTGCTCCACTGTCGTAACTCATGTTATTAAGCCCTGACCCAGTAGCAGGCATTCTTCTGAGTGCTTTATGGGTATTTGCCATTCAGTCCGCAAAGCAGCTCTAGAGTTGGTAGTATTGAGCTTATGCCCATTTTGTAGATGAGGAAAGAGAGGAAGAGAGGAGTCCAGTAGCTTTTTCTAGGTCATATAGCTACTAACAGGTGGAGCTAAGATCCAAAGTCAAGTGGCCTGACTATAGACAGCAGCCTTAAATTATGAGGGTCTAGGACCCACTTGGGAATACAAATAAGAAAATGTTTCCAGGTCCTGGAGGAAGACAAAAAGAGAGGAAGACAAGGGTGGAACTGAGTGCCAGTACCCCAGAGCCCCACTTTGGGATGGGGGAAAAAGAGGGGTTGCCGTGGGCTTGGAGATCCATAGACAGGTTTAGGGGAGTGGATGTGTGGTCCCAGCCAGCATCTGGGACCAGGCCTGCAGTGGGGCTGCATCAGGAGAGGGAGGCCCCCTGGGCAGGCACCCACGAGCCTGATGGGCCAGGTGCTTCAGGCTCCCCTTGGAGGCCAGCCCTGGCACTCAATGTGGGTGGGGATAGGAGCCGACGGCCACACCCCATGGGGATAGCTTAGCTTCCCTGCACCCCACTCCATCTCAGGCCTAACTGAGAAGTGCTGTAAGTTAAATATACTGTAGGTTTTGAAGACCTGGTATGAAAAAAAGGAATAAAATATCTTAGTAATTTTTATATTGAGTACATGCTTCGCTGGTCATATCTTGGTCATATTGGGAAAAATAAATCATTAATATTAATTCTGCTCTTTGAGTGTTCATAATGATTCTTGAAAAACTTGAACTCATATACATGACTTGTATTATATTTCTATTGGACAGCACTGGTTTAGATAAGAAGGAAGGTTAAAAAAATGAAGGCTTTACTTTTTGTACTTCTCTCTGAAGGATGTGAATTTCTGTTGCATAAAGTGAATCTCGAGAAGGAAGTGTGGGAATTGAGACCCTTCCAAGTGTCTGGCCAGGGCATTGTGGTAAAGGCCTGATGCCAGGAAGGCAGGGAAAGCTGGATGAGCCATCCCTGGGATGGCAATGTCCCGTGAGCTCCACTGGGGCAGGCTCCTGGGAGAGCCTGTGCTGCTCCTTGCCCAGCCCGAGGCTCAGAGTTTCCTCTTGCCTGTCCCCTCTGTGTCTGCTCCCCACCAGATACCTGCTGTCCCTCTTCTCTCAGTGTGTTCTCCCTCCTTCTAAGTTTCTTCTTCTTTCCAGCTTGGCTTCCACTTGGCCTAGGCTCCTTCTAGCTGGCTTAGCCTGGCAGGTCTTACTTCCTAGTGCTGATACAGGCATTCTGGTTGGCGAGTCACCTTTCCCAGCTGGCCATGTCATGGCCAATGACTGGCTGAGGATGTCGGCCCTGGGATTGGTGTTGGCCTCTGATCCACTCAGTGGTTTCCTCTGATGTTAGGAGAAGGAAAGGAAAAGCGAAGGGGGTAAAAATCGGAGGGGGAGATGAACCATGAGAGACTGTGGACTCTGAGAAACAAACTGAAGGTTTTAGAGGGGAAGGGGTGAGACTGGTGGTGGGTATTAAAGGGGGCATGGATTGCATGGAGCACTGGGTGTTATCCGTAAACAATGAATCTTGGAACACTACATCAAAAACTAGTGTTGTAAAAAAAATAGATCCCTGAGTAGAGGGCAAGGAAGTTGGGCCTGATGGCACTAGGTAAGGAGGGGTGGGGTGATTCATGATGTGAACAGAAAGAAAACTGGCAGTGTCCATCCCAGCACAGTGCTGGTGGGCAATGCTTGTCCCAAGCACCTGTTCAGAAGTGATACCTTGGGTGGAGGTGAAGGCAGAGCCTGCTGGAGTCTGATGATGCTAAGTATTTAATTATTTTTTTTAAAGATTGATTTATTTATTTGAGAGAAAGAGAGAGTGAGCGTGTGCACACATGCATGTATATGCAAGTGGGGGGAGGGGCAGGGGAAAGGGAAAGAGAGAATCCTCCAGCAGACTCCCCACTAAGCGCAGAACCTGATGCAAGGGTTGGCATGGCATCACGGGGAGGGGACCCAGCTAGGTCCCAGGACCCCAAGATCATGACCCGAGCTGAAATCAAGAGTTGTGGGCCCAGCTGACTGAGCCAGGCAGATGCCCTAAATACTTAATTCTATCATCAACTGCCCTGTGCCTGTTGGGTGATGTGACTCTCCATGCAGCTTGTCTGTAGGGAGAGAGTGTGTTGGTGAGCCGATAGAGGATTTCTGGTTACCTGAGTGGGTACTCATTTCATCTGAAAGCAACATATTGGCATCCTGGTTATACATCACTCTTTATGAATGTGAATGTTATTAGCAAACATGACTGCAGTTGTGGGTCTGACCTCGTCTGGGATGATTTCGTGAAAGATGATACCAATTTGGCAGGCTTTCTGGAAGCCATCCAGGGGGACTTAGCTTGTTCTGTCCCCCACCTAACTCTGCCAGGACTGCTTCGGGCTGACAACTTTTCTTGCAAGCATTGTGGGGCCCCATCAACATTATCCTCATCATTATCGTCAACTCCAAGATATCACGTAGGCTGGGGTGATATGCACTCCTTGCTTGGGGCCCAGGAGCCCATGCTGCTATCATCCCAAGTGCTCACTTGGTTCTCTGAGTGGTCAGAATCAAGGGCAATGCTTCGAGTGTGTTTATGTGAGCTCTCAAAGCGGCACATGGGAGGGCTTTGGGGGCTACCACAGCTGAGTAATTAAACAAGGAGGATGTATCTGATGTCTAGGTAATTACCGCTAACATCTGCTAACTATGAAGTTTCATTGATGGCTGGTGTTGTTAGGCACGGAAGTGATGGTGTGTTTGCACTCAACATGGCAAAGGATGACTTAAAATCTGTTCCCATCAGTAGCCCCAACATAAGGAGCCTGGCACTTATGTAACCTGACTCAAAAACCACTTCCAGGAAAGGGCATGAGAAAGCTTCTCTACTTTGGAAAGGCTGCTAGAAATAACAGCAGGAAATGACAGACACAGGCACAAGGAAGGACTCTTGAGAGCTGGTCCAGTCCACTCATTTGACGGTCGAGGCAACAACATGGCCCGGGGAGGGTGAGTGACCTCAGAGTCAGCCATGGCGCTGGAGCCAGGACCAGTCAGCCCCTTGCCAGCTAGGGCCTCCCTCCTGCACAGCTGGTCCCCAAAGACCAGCCTGCAGACCCCTCAGAAGCACTTGGCCATTTCCACCGGAGCATGGGAATCCAAGTCCTCCCCACCCGCAGGGTCACAGGAGCTGAGATGCTTGGGAGAAAGGGAGGGGGAATTCAGGGAGGTTCCACCTCTGACTTAGAGGGCTTTTTCTTCCTCCCATCCACTTCCTTGGGGCCGGAAAACACCCTGAATGTCTCCTGATTTCTTGTGCCCTGCTTCTCCTCAGCCTCTCTTAGTTCTGATTGTTTTAGGGGTCGACCCAGGGTTATGTGGTGTAGCATCTTCTCTCTTTCCTCCCTTTCCAGGTATTGCTCCTTAGGTCTCATTGGGCGGCCATCAAATGATGGTTGCCAAATAGAGAAAATTCTTCTCGAACCCAGCCTTGGGGTGGTGGTTATCAGAAGGTATAAACGAAACTCGTTTGGGCAGCACTTTCCACCCCAATCATCCTACTCAAAGTTAACTTGGGGAGTGGCAGAAGCTTCCAGGCTGTTCTAGCTCATTTGGATCAAGATGTGCGCCTTGATGTGGGTCTAGTGGTCCCAGACTTGAGATCTCTAGAGGGCCTTTTCCCAGGCTGCTGCTTTGTGAAGCTTGACGCCCCCAACCCCCTGACGGAGATCCCCGCTGTCCCCTTCTGCTGGAGCCTGCAGCAGCCAGTAATAGGATTCCTAGCATTTTCTCCTTACCAGCCTCCAGACCCTGTCTTCTGGGCCCGTGGAGCCTGCCAGCTGCACCATTAGGACTTCGAATTTCCCTATGCAAGGGCAATCCCTCATTCAATTAACAGGCATTTATTTGCAAATTTTCTCCTTTTTTTATGATAATGATTGATGTCTTAAAATCCCCGAGTTCATTTTTTGGCGACTCCTCTTCCAGTCTGTCCAGATGCATACAAATTTAATGTTCATATTTTCCTTGCTCTGCATAATCTCTGTAATTTTCATTTTTTGATCGCTTTGTCATTGTCCATCAAATGGCTCTATAATATTTAACCGCCCCCCACCCCCGTTTCATGAAATTAGGATAAGAATATCTGTATTTCGCTTTCCTTCATAGGGCTTTTTCTTTCTTCTGGTGAACTCTGAGTGGATAATTTCTGAATACCTTTATAGCTGTTCAAAGTACAGAGTCACATCACATGCATGTGTAATTGACCATAATTCAGCTCTAACGAAAGAGAAAGGGCAGAAATACACACACACACACACACACACACACACAGGGTAAGGAGCACAGGCTCTGCTGACTCCTCAGCCCACCTCCCTTCTGTAAGCCTCCCATTCTGGAAATCTCTCCCCACACCCTCATGAAAGTTCCTGATGTTAAAGATTTGTGGTTTTTGTGTTCTCTGGCACCTAAGTGTGTACCAACTGCTTCATTGGGCACCCAGCCAAAGAAAGGGGCCATCTGTTTTCTGGGCTGCTAGGAGATATGGAAAGATGACATGGTGGTCTCCAGCATGGTGCCATGGGGACCCTCAAGCACAGTTTTGACCATAGGGACCTTCAAACCTAACCCTAGCATAAGAAACAGCTCCACTTAATGCATTCCAAAAAGGTTCCTTGGTGCTGTCGCTGTGAGGGACACTAGAGCCTGTCACCAGTCATCACACCCACCATGCACCCCTGCTCACCCTGGATTTAATAGGATGAAAAGTAGTACCTCAGGCTCACTGTTTAATCTGCATGAATTTGCTGCCTGTTTTGTTTTACTTTTTGTGTTTCCCCAAGAGGCACTTGGTGCTCGCCTGGGTGTACCCCAGAGGCGGTGAGGAGGGGAGAGCATGAAGAATGGGGTACCTGGGAGGAAATCAGGGGACTGGAGTGCCAGGAGGAGAGCAGGCCTGGGTTGGCATGTGTGGGCGTCAGGAGTGAGTGGAGTGGGGATTGGGGCTTGGGGGGATCATATACATGCAGAGCCACCTTGGGCTCCAGAGGATCAGGGGGTGACCCTGGACCAGGAAAAAGAAGGCAATGAAATAGGAAGATGATTGTGTCATTCTGGAGTTGGTGAGGGCCAGGGTGCTTAAGAAGAAAGTAGTCAAGTCCATGGGACGTGGCTGAGATCAGCAGTGAAGGGGGTGGAAAGAGTGAGTATGGCAAGCTTGCTTCCTGGCATGGTGGGTGGCATCCACAGCAGGGACAACGAGGCAGTGCACCTCTCTGTAGAGAACATTCACCTGAGTTTCCATGATCTAAATTAGAGGATTCATGGTGTCAGCTAGAGGAGGTGAACAGATCACAGGGTAAGGAGAGCCATGCCAGGTTCCAGAAAAGGAAGCTATCTTGGAAAGAAGGGATGTGGAAGAGTTAGGGCATGGATGGGGTGTGGGGGACAGGGAGGGACAGGGAGAGACAGGAAGAGAACACCCCCAGAGGCGGGAAAGATGTGTTCAGTGCTGTTGGGTTAAAAGAAAGGCTCACCCATGATCATGGTGGCGGTCCTTGGCCTTCTGCCCAGGATCTACCTAAGATATTCATTTTGGAGAGGTGAAGGGGAGCCCTCAGAAATGCTTAGCAGCCTCCCAGCCAGACCAAGGGTGGAGTCTCTGCTCTATAGGGATTCCTTAGGACATCCATTTCGGTCTCACTGCTGTCCCTCACATGATCAATTCTGAGTCTCAGATACTGCTGACTGGCCCGGGGGGAGGAGGGATGCTCTGGGAAGCAAGAAAGCATAGGGCTTGCCTAGGGCCTTCCCTGAGTGTGGGGTCCAGTGCAAGGGGTGCTAGAACTTCTTGGCAACACCAAAGCTGGGTGTGTAGCACAGGGGTGGGTGTCTGGGAGAAGCTCCTGGTTCTCTGAAGGAGTGGTTGGGCAGGCTTGGAGTTGGGGTCAACAGAGAGGGAGAGGGCGCAGTTTGAGTTGGGCCTGAAGAGGTCAGAGGTGGGTATCCTATGGATTTCCCTAGTCTTTCTCCCTAGAGCCCTATAATAGATTTACGCCTGTCTTAACCACAGTTTTCCCACGGGATGCTGGCTTGTTTGATCATAGATTTATTTTTCTGGACGGGCTGCTATTTTCCCTTTGGTTTAAATCTTGTAAGTTAAAAAAAAATAGATACCCAATTAGAATAAAACTTTAATTAAATCGAAACACTGCTTAAAACATATCATCAATTAAAATAGAACACTAAGTGCTCCCAACCACAGCAGCCAATATGGTCCGGTGAACTGGCAGCACCAGCCTTGGTCACGGAGTGGCTGGAGGGCCAGCTGGACAGGCTGTTGCAGATCTTGGGGTTTGGGGATCAAGAAACTGAAGGCTGATTTTGGACCGTGGGAGCAGGACATCTCCCTTACTGAGTTTTTTCATTTCTCTGGCATAGTCGATGACACTTTTGCCTCCTGGGAGGCAAAGGGGCTCCCAGCAGATACTGGCTGGCAGAGACTGTCCTCCTGGGGCCCAGAGTAGGATGGGCTGCAAGACACACTCTAAGACTTTGCATGCACCATGCCTGACAGTCACTTGGACTCAGAATCATATGGGCATTTGTGGGTGCTGTGTTCCTTCCACTTAGGATGGAACTTGGGGCTGTCCTTGGGGCTATGACTGTGAGAACCACTATATGTGTGTGTGTGTGTGTGTGTGTGTGTTTGGCTTTGCTCCAAGGAACCCTGGACATCTGTTGGAGTGGGGTCCTAGGCTCCCCTGACCTTGCAGACCTGGCTTTCATGGCTTCATGTCGCCCGGGCCCCCCTGCTTTCCTCATCTCTCAACATGCCTGTGTGTAAAAGGTTCTCTATTCTGCCGTTCCAGTCTCCCAGCTAACTGGTAAATTGCTGGAAGTAATAAGATGTTTCTCTGAAGCTGTCCCTGACCACCCAGTCCCCTCGGCCCACTTAGACATATCTTCTTGCACTTCCTCTAAGTCTGTTGGCCTCGATGGGCCTGTTTGCCTTCCCATTGCAATTACTGATATACACAGCTGTCTCAATTCCTTTGTAGAAGTCAGAGTATCAGTTAAAAATAGCCTTAAGTTGTATCTTTCTTGTGTAGTTGACCATTTTTTTAAGGGTAGCAGTTGACCTTTACTTATCTTTTTATCCACGACTTTTTATAATTACCCATCAACTTTTAAACTTGAAGAATTTTATATTTCAGTCTTCTAAGGAAGAGTTCTGTTTTGCCGGGAACAAAGTGTCAGTGTGTGAAAGAGCCGCTTCTGTCTCTGTCCAGCACTCCCTGCCTGCGGGGGCTGGGACCACTGGGCCATAACCTGGACCCCCGCTTACCTGATGTGAGCTCACTTCAAGGGCAGGCGAGTTCTTAGGTGAAAATCAATATGACCTCATGTGCGCTAGTCTTTTAAATCCAGGGCTCTTAAGTGGCAGCTAGCTCCAGCAGGAACAAAAGAAGGAAGAAATTAGGTAAAAGGAGAATCAATATTTGTGTTGGGTTTTTAAAGACTTAACAGTCTTTCACTGTACATGGTTCCGGGGAATCGTGGCTATTATTCCAGAGCTCCTGGAACGAGCCTTGGGAAAGAAACTCAGCATTATGAATTTCCTCTTTCACCTCAGAGCCTGGAAATGGAACAGGTGTGGCACACCCTGCGAAGCATTGTTCCTTCTTTCTAACGTTGTATCTTCTTACCCAGCTTTGTATTTAATGGGGAGACCAGGAAAAGCAGACCTGCTGCGTGTCAGTTGTCCTCTGCCCAGACTGTGTCCCTTGTCCCACCCACCTCCTGCATGAAATGAGGATTAACAGTGGGCAACACGGTTGGGTCCCTTTTCGCAGCCTGGAGTTAGTGTTCATTCGGGAGGCGGGCGGCAGGCAGGTGGGACCCGGGGGCAGCGCTAGGGGAGATCAGAGCGCCTCTGCTCCTGTCAGGATGAAGGCTGTCTCATTGGGAAAACACTTTAGGGACCGTGGTGCCTTCTGTCCTCTATTCTGCTAAGAACAGCAGAGATGGTGGCTCAGGGGCAAGCCCCCTCCCCAGCACTGGGCCTTTTTATGTTTATTCGCCTCCTCTATCCCTCTTTGGAGCCCCGCTGCCTTTAGTTGCTTTTATATGAAGTTCTGTTCACCTCCTTTCCTTTAATCCCCTTCTGAACTGTGCTTGGCAATTCCAGTGTTAGGAGAAGGTTCCGGAAGACCTGGGCCCCTGTTCCCAGCTGTCAGGAAGGGCTTCTTGACTTTAGAAACGGGCTGGCTGTGGTTCTTCCCTGAGCTGGCTGGCTGGCCTTTCCTCCGTTTGTTGGAATACCTTTGCACACCCACTGCCGGTTCCTCTCATTCTACTTTGCTCCCCTCCCTCCCTCCGCCTCCCCACCCGGTCGTTCTCTGATGGCTCTATTTCTCTATGGAGCCGTAGGCTCAGAGGGAAAAAGCCATCAGTGGACATGAAGGAGAGATATTAATTCTTCTATCTCCCTGAAACCTGCCCTTTCTCCTTACTTTTCATAAGAACCAAAGCAGCAGGTGGGGGACCGTCTCATGATGGCCAGGAACTTGAGGGAGCAGTAGAAGGCACATGGAGCTGACATGTCAGGAGGAAACAGTTGTTCATTTCTTCAGTGTAGCAGATGTCTTCGAAATGCCCATTCACTGCCAGCTGGGTCGACTGTGGTGGACGTGAAGACAAAAAACCCACCAGCCTGTCCTTGCTTGGCTCCTAGTCATTGCCTCGGGCAATGGAGGGGGTGCGGTGGCTTCCTGCAGGGGCCTCCCAAAGGTCAGAGACTTTTGACACTTTTTCTCAGAAGTATTTCTACAGTTTTCCTCTGATTCTTAAAAGAGGTTCAAGATCTAAGATTTTAAATTTTTTGACCATGGTGTATGGCAAAAAAATTCCTATCTTGACTGTCTCACACCTCTGTGTATGTATGTCTGTGTGTGCACGAACATGTGTGGGTGCGTGTGTGAGTTTTCTGGGTGTATCTCTATCTACATCTATCTCATCTCTAAAACAAAAGTTCTCCAAACATACTTACCTCTTCTACATGCGAGTCAATATGGTATTTTTTTTAAAAATATTTTATTGAGGTGTAATTGACATAGTATCACATTGGTTTCAGGTATGCAACATAATGATTCGATATGTGTATACATTGTGAAATGGTCACCACAGTAAGTCTCTCTGTCATCAGTGGTCACCAGAAGAACTATCTATCATTATTCACAGTTATCTTTTAGGATTTATTTTCTTGGTACCATTCAAGTATTCTCTACAATAGTACTGACTCTGGTCACCATGCTGTACATTATATCCCCATGACTTATTTCTGTTATGAATGGAAATTTGTGCTTCTGGACCCCCCTGCATCCCTTTCTCCCACTCCCCCATCCCCTTCCCCTCTGGAAACCACCATTCTGTTCTCTGTATCTATGATTTTTGTTTTGTTTTGTTTGTTAATTTGTTTTGTTTCTTGAATTCCATATAAGTGAAATCATATGGTATTTGTCTTCCTCAGATTTATTTTGCTTAGTCTGATTCCATCAAAGTCAATCCATGTTGCTGCATATGGCAAGATTTTATTCATTTTTATGGCAGAGTAGTATTTGTGTGTGTGTGTGCACCATATCTTCTTTATTCATTCAATGGACACAAATTGTTTTCACATCTTGGCTATTGTAAATCATTCTGTGATGAACATAGGGGTGCATATACCTTTTCAACTTACTATTTTCATTTTTTTCAGATAAATACACAGAAGTGAAATTGCTGGATCATATGGTAGCTCTATTTTTAACTTTTTGAGGAACTTTAGTACTGTTTTCCAGAATGGCTGCACCAGCTTACATTCCCACCAATAATACGTGAAGGTTTCTTTTTCTTCACATCCTTGTCAACCTTGTGTTGTTGATTTTAGCCATTGTGACAGGTGTGAGGTGTTATCCCATTGTGGTTTTGATTCCCATTTCCCTAATGATTAGAGATATTGAACATCTCTTCTTGTGTCTGTTGGCCATCTGGATGTCTTCTTTGGAGAAACGTTCTGTCATGTCTTCTGCCCATTTTTAATTGGATTGTTTATTTTTCTGCTATTGTTTTATGAGTTTTTCATATATTTTGGACATTAACCTCTCACCGGATATAAGATTTGCAAATATCTTCTCCCTTTAAGTCAGTTGTGTTTTCATTTGTTGATGGTTTCCTTAGCTGTGGTCTGGTTTCATTCTCTTGCATGTGGCTGTCCAGTTTTCTCAACACCATTTACTAAAAAGACTGTCCTTTCCCAACTGTATATTTTTGCTTCCTTTTTTTTGTTAAATTAATTGATCATATATGCATGGGTTTATTTCTGGATTCTCTATTCTGTTCTATTGATCAGTGTCTTTTTTTATACCAATACCGTACTGTTTTGATTGCTATCGCTTTGTGATATAATTTGAAATCAGGAAGCATGATGCCTCCAGATTTGTTCTTCTATTTCAAAATTGTTTTGGCTTTTGTGGTACCATGAACATTTTAGGATGTGTATTCTTTTACTGTGAAAAACATTATTGGAATTTTGATAGGGGTTACACCGCATCTGTAGATTGTTTTATGTAATGTGAACATTTTAACAAATCAATTCTAATCCATGAACATGGGATATCTTTCCATTTATTTGTGTCTTCTTCAATTTCTCTTTTTTTTTTAGTATACAGGTCAATTTCTCAGTTCTTAGTGCACAGGTCTTTTGCCTCCTTAGTTAAAGTTATTTGTAAATATTTTATTATTTTTGGTACAATTGTAAATGTGATATTTTCTTAATTTCTCTTTCTGATAGTGCATTGTTAGTATATAGAAACACAACCAATTTTTGTATATTGATTTTGTACCCTTCCACTTTACTAAATTTGCTTATTAATTCTAATACTTTTTGGGGGCAGTCTTTAGGGTTTTCAGTATATATAATCATATCATCTGCAAATAGTGACAATCTTGCTTCTTCATTTCCAGTTGGATGTCTTTTTTTTTCTTTCCTTGCCTAATTGCACCGGTAAGGACTTACAATATGATATACCATTGAATGACAGTGGTAAGAGTGAACATCTTTGTCTTGTTCCTGAACTCAGAGGAAAAGCTTCCAGCTTTTCACCATTTAATATGGTGTTATAAGCTGTAGGCTTATCATATATGACCATTATTATGTTGAGGCATGTTACCTCTATATCCACATTATCATGAGTTTTGATTATAAATGGATGTTGCATTTCATGGAATGCTTTTTCTGCATCAGTTGAGATGATTATATGACTTTTATCCTTCATTTTGTTAATATGATGTATGAGATTGACAGATTTGCAGTTGTTGAACCATCCTTGCATCCACAAGTAAATCACACTTGATCATGGTGTATGATCTTTTTAATGTACTGTTAGATTTGGTCTGCTTTGTATTTTGTTGACAGTTTTTGCATCTATGTTCATCAGGCATATTGGCCATTAATTTTCTCTTTTTTGATGTCCTTGTCTTGATATTAGGCTGATGTGGCCTATAGAATGAGTTTGGAAGCAATCTCTCCTCTTTGATGTTTTGGAAGAGTTAGAGAAGGATAGCTATTAAATTTTTGAATGTTTGGTAAAATTCACCAAAGACATCTGCTTCTGGACTTTTGTTTTTTGGGAGGTTTTTGACTAAAAGATTCAATCTCCTTGGTGGTTAATGCTCTATTCAGATTTTCTATTCATGATTCAGTCTTGGGAGACTGTATAATTCTAAGAATTTATCAGTTTCTTCTAGATTGTCCAATTTGTTGGCATGTAATTGTTCACAATAGTCTCTTATGATCCTTTGTTTTTCTATAGTATTAGTTTCTCTTTCATTTTTAATTCTGTTTACCTAAGGCTTATCTCTTTTTTTCTTGGTGAGTCTAGCTAAAGGCTTGTCAATTTTGTTTATTTATCTTTTCAAAGAACCAGCTTTTAGATGCATTAATCTTTTCTGTCATCATTTTAGTCTTTGTTTCATTTATTTTTGCTCTGATCTTTATTATTCCTTTTCTCCTACTAATTGTATGTTTTATTTGTTCTTTTTCTATTTCCTTTAGGTATAAAGGCAGATTGATTTTTGAGATTTTTCTTGTTTCTTGAGGTAGGCCTGTATTGCTATAAACTTCCCTCTTAGAACTGCTTTTGCTGTGTCCCATAGATTTTGGTATGTTGTATTGCCATTTTCATATGTCTGTGGGTATTTTTTAATTTCTCTTTGACCCAGTGGTTGTTTGGTAGTATGTGGTTTAATTTCCACATGTCGGTGATTTTTCCAATTTTCTTCTTGTAATTGATTTTAAGCAGGTGGAAAAGATTCTCGATATGATCTCAGTCTTCTTAAATTTATTGAGACTTGTTTTGTGGCCTAACATGTGATCTATCCTGGAGAATGTCCCATGTGCACTTGAGAAAAATGTGTATTCTGCTGCTTTTAGAGGGACTGTTCTGTACATGTCTTTTAGGTCTATTTGGTCTAATGTGTCACTTAAAGCCAGTGTTTCCTTATTGATTTTCTGTCTGGATGATCTATCCATTGGTGTAAGTGGGGTGTTAAAGTCCCCTACTATTATTGTAGTACTATCAATTTCTCCCTATAGGTCTGTTAATATTAGCTGTGTATATTTGGGTATTCTTATGTGGGGTGCATAAATATTTATAAATGTTTTATCTTCTTGTTGAATTGATCCCTTTATTATTATGTAATGCCCACATGTGTCTTTTATTACAGTCTTTGTTTTAAAGTCTATTTGTCTGATGTAAGTACAACTACAACAGTTTTCTTTTAGTTTCCATTTGCATAAAACTTACCTTTCTACCCCTTTACTTCTATTTGCATAAAATTTATTTTTCTACCCCTTCACTTTAAGTCTGTGTGTCTTTACATCTGAAGTGAGTCTCTTATAGGCAGCATATGGATAGGTCTTGTTTTTTTATACATTTGGCCATTCTGTGTGTTTTGACTGGGGAATTTATTCCATTTACATTTAAAGTAATTATTGATAGGTATGTGCTTATTGCCATTGCCATTTTGTTTGTTGTTTCCTAGATGTTTTGTAGTTTCTCTCTGTTCCTTTTTTCTTCTCTTGTAGTTTGATGACTTTCTTTAGTGTTATATTTAGATTCCTTTTTCATTTTCTTTGTGTATTTACTACAGGTTTTTGTTCTGTGGTTACTGTGAGGTTCAGATACAACATTCTATGTGTATGTAACAGTATATTTTTAGTTGATAACAACTGAAATTTGAACTCAGTCCAAAATTCTACATTTTTACTCCCTCTTTCCACATTTTATGTTTTTGATGTCACATTTTACATCTTTTTATTTTATGTATTCCTTAACTAGTTATTTCAATTTTAATTTAATTACTTTTGTCTTTTAACCTTCATACTAGCTTTAGAAGTGATTAACCAACTACTTTTATTATATATTTACCTTTTATATATTTACCTTTTCCAGTGACAGTTTTACTTGCATGTGTTTTTGTTATTAATTAGTGCCATTACTTTTCAGCTTAAAGAAATCACTTTAGAATTTCTTTTAAAGCCAGTTTAGTGGTGATGAACTCCTTCAAATTTTGCCTATCTGGAAAACTTTATTTGTTCTTTAATTATGAATGATAACCTTGCCAAGTATAGTATTCTTGGTTGGACGTTTTTTACTTTCAGCACTTTGAATATATCATGCCACTCTCTTCTGGCTTGCAAAGTTTCTGCTGAAAAATCTGATAGACTTAATGGAGTTTCCCTTGTACATAATAGGTTGATTTTTTATGACTACTCTAAAAATTCTCTTATTATCCTTAACTTTTGACATTTTAATTATAATGGGCCTTGGTATAGATCTCTTTGGGTTTATCTTATTTGGAACTTTCCTGGACCTGGATGTCTGTTTTCTTCTGCAGGTTAGGAGAAGGGTTCTAGTTTGTTTTGGTGAGTTCCCTTGCCCTTTCTTCCAGCTTTCTGATCCATTCTTCTGTTTCATCCAGTCTGCTGTTGAACTCCTCTAGTGTATTTTTTAGTTCAGTTGTTGTATTCTTCAGCTCTGTGACTTCTGTTTGGTGTTTTCATATATTTTCTATCTGTTTGTTGAAGTTCTTATTGTGTTCATTCATTCTTCTCCCAACTTCAGCAAGCATTTTCATGACCATTACATTGAATTCTTTTGGGATAGATTACTTATCCCTATATCATTAAGGTCCATTTGTGAGGTTTTGTCTTATTCTTTTGTTTGGAACATATTCCTCTGTTTCTTCATTTTTCTTGGCTCTCTGTGTTTCTTTCTATATATTATGCAAAACAGGTGCTCTCCCAGTCTTGAAGGAGTGGCCTTGTGTAGGTGATGAACCTTATTGTTTCACTTTCTCCTAGATCTTTGTTACCTCCTGAACCTTTGTGATTGTTTAAACAGTCTGGTTTATTCTTGATATACCCCCATTGTTGAGGGTGTGCCAAGACATGTCAGTGTTCCAAAGGGAGGGATCTCATTTAGCATCTAGTTTCAGGTCGAGGCAATGAGACCCTCAAGAAGCAGCTTTTAAATTATGCAAATACATACAGTCCTGTAGATCTTTCACCAAAATCCCTGTGAGCCTCTAGACCAGGAGATCTGGAGGTGGCCCCAGGTGAGAGTTAAAAAAATTGGGGCTCAAGAGTATAATCTTCTTTCTGGGAGGTACTCTTGAGCTGTTGCAAGACCAGAGGAGTGTGCAAGGACAGTATCTCCTTGCTTACATTCCCTGAGGGTGCTTCTGTATTCCGTAAATGTATGGCAAACCCTAAACCTGTCCCTCAGACTGAAGCTCCAGGACACATTAAATGGGCCTTTTCCACAGCAAGACTGGTGGTGTGTTTCCATCTGCTGTCTGTGCAGTGTCCTGAGGGTGATGGCTTGCCAAAAACTGTCATTCCAATTGTTACAGCCCTGTGGAGCTCAGGAATGCAAGCCCCCTTGGCCACAGGGCCAAGTTATCAAGGAACATCCCCCATGTGGATTGCATGTGCCTACTGCCCTTACTGAGGCAGCTGGAGAATATATGGGGTGGAACACACTTGCCAGCTTCAGCAAGGCAGTTGGGAAAATGCCATGTCTCTGCACCCACTGGCTTTAGCAAGAGAGAAGACTGCCTTGTCTGCACAGGTCTGTGGGCTTTCATAAGGGAGCAGGAGAATGCTATATGGCTCATGCTCACTGGCCTCAGCCAGGAGTTGGAGGACCCCCACAACTCTTTGCTCCCACTAGCCTTAGCAAGGCAGCAGTAGGTTGCCACATCCATAGGTGCCCACCTGTGTTAACAAGGTTGGTGGAGAGCACAATAGTGGCATCCACCAGCACCTCTGTCTCCATAGAGAGTCCCAGCTTGCCCCTCCAGCCAGTCCCTCCAGATTAGCAAATGAATCTCTTTCACATACAGACTGGGTGCTTTTGTGCTGGGTCCCTGCAATGTAGTATTTTTTATTTTATTCTTCTTGATTCTATTATATGCTATCCTATTTTATTTCATTAAGAAATACTGATTGCAACCCAGTAATGAGTCACAACCTGCACTTCGGAAAACACTGATGTAAAGGAAAAATGTTAAGAATCACTGATCTGGGAACTCTCAAACATCACTAGTGGGAATGTAAATTAGCACATTCTTAATGAGGGCCTTTTGGCAAAATCTATCAAATTTACAAATACATACACCCATTGACCCTGATGTTCCATTTCTAGGAATTTATCTCACAGATATACTTGTGCAAAATGATGTTCAAGATAATTCTTTGCTCTGTTGTATATAATAGCAAAAGATTGGAAACAACCCAAATGTCCATCATGGGGGACTGGTTGAATAACTAATGGAACATCCACACAATGGAATAATACTCTGCAGCTGTTAAAAAAAAAAAAAAAGATGCTCTCAATGGCCTGGGTTGGAAAGATTGCCAAGATTTATTAAGTCAAACAAGCAAGATGTGAAACAGAGTATTTAATATGTTACCTTTTGAATAAAAAGGGGTAATTAGACTCTATATTCACACCTGCTTATGTTGGATTAAACCATACGAAATCCATTTTTAAAGGTCAAAATGATTGAATACTGGCAATTTCACATGGTTCGCTGTAACCTAGGCATACAAGAAGGATAAGCTAAGAAATGGAATTATCTGGAGAAGGGTGGGACTTTAGTTTCCCTCTGAAAATACCATGTTGAAATCCTCTCACTGAGGCTTGTTAAAATAAGGAATCTTTGGGGCACCTGGGTGGCTCAGTGGGTTGAGCCTCTGTCTTTGGCTCAGGTCTTGATCCCAGGGTCCTGGGATCAAGCCCCACATCGGGCTCTCTGCTCAGCGGGGAGCCTGCTTCCCCCCTCTCTCTGCCTGCCTCTCTGCCTACTTGTGATCTCTGTCTGTCAAATAAATAAAATCTTAAAAAAAAAAAAAGGAATCTTTGAGGTGGTTAATGGGAAAGGAATGCGGGGATCAATCACTCTGAGCTAGGATGCAACCAGGGACAGCACCATGTTGAAGTGGGGGGTGAGCAGAGTCCTCCTGCCTCTGGCCTCACACCTGAGTCCCAGGCAACACCAGCTCCAGACAGTGGGCAAAAGGCTGGGACAGGCTGGACCAGTTACAGAAAAATACCTCTGTCTCTCTCCTTAATCCTACCCCTTCTAGATATTGTGTGTGGACAATATGGTGAGAATGAGTTAGAAATTTAGCTTTTTCAAAATTGTAAATTTTGAATGTAATTGCATATGGCAAAGGAAGTATCTAGTTCGGAAAAAAACAGAAGTCAAACCAGTGAATCACTGAAGTACTAATTAGTAAAAGTTTATTGTGCACACATGAAAAAGACAATTTGCAAACTGGGAGTATTCAAACCAAAACATGGAATAAGGCTCAGATATAATATTGTTATAAAGTAGCATGAAGGCAGCGGCTGTTCTTCACGGTGATTGGCTAGAATATTAGAATTTTCTTAAATGAAAGTGAATTGTTTAGTGGTTACCTCAAGTCAACTTGGGGGGAGCACATTAAATTTCACTTATATTTTCAGACACATTTGCAGGAAGTGACCCAGGTTGACTCAGCCTCACTTGTCTTGCAACATAAGCTAAATCAGGCTTTGCTCATATGACTAACCTGTTTTTGTCTGCTCAGGGGATTTTCAAGGCGGGTCTCCATTTGTGTTTGATTTTAACAAAAGCATCACCCAAATAGTGTCAGTCATGGAAGTCGGGACCAAGTGGGGTTTTTACTTCTCAGAGCTGGGCTGGAGAGGGCCCAGGAATCAGGAGAGCTGCCCACAGGGAGGGATCATTTCTCTTATGCCCGGTACTCACTGCCTTCTACCCAGCCTGGTGGTCAAGCTCTGGGAGGTTCCCAGGGCCCTAGGGTCATCTGAACAGGTGTCGTGAAGAGTTAGTCATTGCTCAGGTGAGAGTGGGTAGAGGGGGAACCTGGTCTGTTCATTCCAAAGCTCAAGCTGATTTTTGTCAGGTTTCCAGGACCAAGGAGGATCCGCAGGCAGCTGGTGTATATTTTGCTAGGTCTTCATAGGGCCCTTTACCACTGTGGAGAGCTGGATCTTAGCGCTGCAGACCTGTAAATTTGTTTTCATCAGCATGTGGAGGACAGAGCCATCTCTTCAGGGCAGAGTCACACACACTTCAGGCTCCCAGAGTCTTATAGGTGGACCCAGCCCTGTGTATTTGTTACCCTGGGAGCAGAACTTCCAAGGACAGCAGATACCCAAGCTCTCTGGAAAGGATACCCTGTATCAGGCAACTGCAAAGGGGCAGAAAATCTCCCTTTGGTGGGCAGAATTCTGAGCTATGCAGGCCAGTCTGGGGCTATGGAACACCAGTCCTAGTGTATCCCTGAATACCTCGGGACTTATCCTTTCCACTGAGAATGGGAAATGCACGTGTGCATGTGTCGGGGGTGGGGCAGCCTGGGGAAGGCCGTGTCTTAGTTCTGAGAAGCTTCTTTTTTTTTTTTAATATTTTTTTAAATTTCTTTTCAGTGTAACAGAATTCATAGTTTTACACCACACCCAGTGTTCCATGCAATGCGTGTCCTCCAAAATACCCACCACCAGGCTTCTTTTTATCCTCTGGGTGGGACCATTCTCGCTGATGGGGCACATCCATTCATTCACCTTGTGAATCCCCCTAATTTAGTTATAGTTGATTCTAGCTGGACAGAGTTCATTAGTTTCCCTCTGAAAATACCATGTTGAAATATTGACATCTTTCTACTTTATATGTATACACATATATGTATATGTATGCATGTATATATTTTGTCAGGGGAAGATATTATGCTCCTTCTCATTTTCTGCCTGTATTTTATCCAGTACCCCATGGCTCAGATCTCAGAAGCACCATCAGACAGTGGTTAGTAAAGAGGTTGGTGTGACCACAGTGGGGCTCTGTGAAATTAATCAGGAAGTGCTGGGCAGACAGAGTGAGACCAGGTAAGAAGCCACTGCAGAAGCTCCAGGAGCATCCCAAGGTCCCAGGCTGGGAGGAGCAGGTAGGCGAAAGGGAGCGAGAGGTGCTGGTGGCCTTGAGAAGGAGGAGGCAAAAAGCTTCAGAAGCTGACTCCGTTTCAGAGACAAGAGGACAGACACCACATGACTCCCGCTCCAAGCCTGGTGTTGGGAAGTGTCACGGAGAAGAGCCTTGGGGAAAATGTGTTTAATTAGTTCAGAGTTGGGCATTCAGATTTGACTTAGTGTTAGAAATGGAGAATTACACTCTCCACCTCCCTTGGCCTCGATTTCCTGATGCTGGTAGTTAATCTCGAGCTTGGAACTGGGTTCAAGATTTTGGTCAAGAGTTCACAGAAGCAAAAGATGGTGACTCACTCAGATGAAGGAACAGGTGAACTCTTCTAAGAGGGAGCACAGAGGAAGTAGGTGGCCAAGGATCAAATCTTGGGGAATGTCTGATTGGGGAGTGCTGTGCCATGACACTTTTTATTGGGTCCTGTGCTGGCAGTGAGGAGAGAAGGTTGAGGGGACAGTAGGCTGGTCTCCTGGGGCATCTGAGGGAAATGCTATGGGCACCGCATGCTGGAGTCCCCTTCCCAGAGGCTCTGGTACCCCTTCTGCCTATAGTGGAAATGGAGCTTGGGGCACGGGGGGTGGGGGGAATTTGAACCCTGTACCATGTACCCTGAGTGTACCCTGGGGACCATGAGCAAGACCTCTTCTCTAAATGTACAATCAGGGAGATTTGAAGGAGGGGACACAGCCAGGGAAGATGATGAGGGTTAGGTGAGGAGTTGATCGATGAGTCAAGGTTTAACAAAAAGATACCAAATCGTACTTAAGTGCTTATCTTTCTTTGCCTCTTGTTCTTAAATTATGTATCAGATTTTAAATGTGGACATGATTAATGCTACTTAGGATCTCTGCCTTGGCTGTTTTAACAAAGAGTTATATTTTAACTTAAAGAGCATAACTGAGAGGAGACTCTTATCATTTTTCATCAATTAATCATTGTGCGTGAAACTCAGCTGTTTGGACCCCAAGGCCACATGTGAAGGCACCATTGCCCCTTGGGTGGTAATTTACCCTCCTTCCAAGTAGGATACTTTGGAGAAAAGAAACATCCTCGTCGAGGCTGCAGCTATAATGTGTGGTGAAGGTTACAGAGAATGCAAAGGTTCTGTGCTCCACAGGAAAGGGAAACAGATGTAGAGGGTGGGAATGGGGAGAGAAGTACAGTGCTCATGCCGGGGCAGGGGGTAGTCTTAATGTCTAGACACATCAGGGAGAATCCTTGGAGAAGCTGGTTTTGGAAGGGAGCAGGTATGGTGGAGGGTTGGGGAAGTGAAATATATAGAGTAGGGGCCCAACTTGCATAGCTCAGTGTGTTAGATGCTTATTAAGCACCTACTGCGTGTCAGGTTCTGGGGGTACAACAGGAATAAGACACATTCTTGGCTTCGAGTCATTTATCATATAGTATGGAACATGGACTACTGAACAGTGGGATACATACCTGTGGCCTTTTGAATAATGGACATTTGTATAAGGCACAGAATCAGGTCTCCTCATGGGAAAATTATGAATCCACAGAGCAGGCCTGCTGTGATGCTATGCCCCTAGCTATCATGGGCCCCATGGTGCATTTGAGGCCGTGGACCTCCAGGGCTTGATGAACTCCAACCAGAGGGATGATTATGTGGGTTCCCATCTTGCCTCTGCCTCTTTCAAGTTGTGTAGCCTTGAGAAAGTCGCTGATTGTCTCCGTGCCTCAGTTTCCTCACAGTGATACTTCACAGGACTATTGGAAGGAGGAGATGTGTTCCACAGTGTTAGCTTGGATGATGGAAAAGAGGGAGAAGGAGAAGTTGTCCAGAAAGCTGGACTGGAAGAGCGATCATAGAGGAGAGAAAGCTAGGTAGGTAATAGAAAGTCCAACCCAATCTGGTCGAAACCAACAGGGAATTTATGAATCTCCCAGTGGACCAGGAAGATCAGACCGTGCCATGGATCTGCTGTCTCTCTCCACCTTGTTGGTCGCTCCCTCTGGGGTGATTCCATTCTCCCAGACCATCCGCATGACCTTACCAAGATGGCTGCAGGCAGCTGCGGGACCATGGCCTTCCAGGATGGAGTCAGTAGGGAATGACAGCAAGAGTTGTTGTTCTGGAAACACTGAGAAGAGTCCTTGGATGGACCTGGTCGGGTTAAGTCCGTACCCCACCTTGAATCACTCCCCGAGGTCAGCTAAGTGCTCAGGGGTCACTCTGCTCTGGCCGCCTAAAGCACTTCCTTGACAGTGGTCCCTTGTGGCTTCTTTTAATGGAGCAAGAACTTGAAGACCCTCAAGAATTTTGAGTGCAAAATCCGCTAGATTTTTCATGCTGCTGTTTCTGATCTTTTAGCTTTGTCTTGCCCTGTCCAAAACGGGGATAATTTCTTAGTAACTTGCATCTGTTATCTTTCCAAAGCATTCAGCTCCATGTCATGGAAGCAACAGCTCTTTTGCACATTTCTACTTCATAGGTTTATTCATAGCTAATTAAATTAAGTGTACAACCGACAAACGGTGTGGGGACACACACAGCATACTGAGGGTAATTAGTCTACTTTGCTCATGGGCCCCGAGTGTAACAGTCTCCTTGAGCTGCCACAAGGTTGTGGGCATTGGGTCAGTGCATTTGACAGAGCAAATAGAAAGAACAGGTAGAATGGGCGAATCAGATAAGGTCATTGAAGAGAGTTGCCACTGCCCAAGTTCTCCAATGACTGGCAAGGATGGCCCAGTTGCAGCGGATATTGAGAGGGTGAGCTCTGGCTTCCTCGAGGACAGCCAACAGTCTAGAGGGAGACATAATGATGTGTAAGTCTATCTCCAGACCTGACTTCCAGGGTCTGTGGATATCCCATCTGAACTAGGAAGGTGCCCAGGGCATTCACGGGGGTGTATCGGGGGAGGTTAGGAAAACATAGCCCCAGCCTGCCCACTCAAAGCATATTCCATTAGGGCATGTGGTGGAGAGGAGGAGGCCATCCCTTGGCAGAGCAAAGCACGGGGTAACTCTAGCTCACAAAAGGGAATGTACCCCTTGGGTCACCTGAGAAGTTTTCAGAAGGAGTTGCCCACCCAGGAAGGCCAAGATGCCGCTGACCCCTTTGTACAGGGACCCAGGCAGGCACGATATTTTCAGATCCCACAGAGTTCAAAATCTCAGGCAGAGGCTGGCATCACCTGAGATGGCTTGACCCCAGCCTCAGTGTGCTAGAACATTCCAGCCTCAGAAAACCCAAGACGTCGGTGGGTCATGTTTCAGAATCCTCATCAGTAGGATGGGGACAGGGATACCTACCTGAGGATTAAATGAAATGAGAACCACCCTGTTCCCAGTATAGAGCATGCACGTAGGAAGTATAAGCTTCCTCCTAGCCATGTCTCCCTGGTCTTCAGTGTGGAAACAGAGGCTCACCGAAGTTAAGCAACTTGCCTCATTTACATGGCTCAGGAGTGGTAGAGCAGGATCCCAGAGTTCCCACTTTCCTTCCCAGCCCAAGTTTGGTCCACTCACGGGACAGGCTGCTGCTTCTCTGTCCACTCACGGGACAGAGCTCAGCCCCCTGTTCCAGCCCCTGTGTCGACCATGGCCCTTCATGGTGGGTTACTGCATGGGGAGTGAGGCCTCTGCTTAATAAGGTAGCAGAGATTAGAAAAGTGGAGGCCATAGAAATATCTGGTTACTAAAACAATATCAGGTAAGAACCTTTTCAACCAGCTGCAGCCCAGGGGTTGGAGTGGAGCTGGGTAGTGTCCATGGCTTGGGGCCTGAGGAGGAGGCCATCTCTTGTTTACGACCCCGCCTCTCCCTGTTACTGCCTGTGTGCCCCTGGGGCAAGGCAGGTGGGCTCCGTTCACAGTCGGAGCCACACATGAGTCCATCCAGACAATTCTCTGGGCTGGGGGACTGGCTGCACTGAAGGAGGGAAATGTTCAGCAGGTGAGATCCCCAGACACCGGCCCCAGGGGGAGGGGATGGGGTGGGAAGCTTTGGAGTTCTCAGAGCTTTTTGTTCAACATGGATTCAGTCGCAGGGAACAAATCAAGAGGCAACAGGACTTCTGGGTGGCCACCTTGCCGTATTCATTATTTATTGTGTACGGTCATTATTATAGCCTTTACTGAATGTGCTGTACTCTATATTCCAGGGCTCCCTAGGGCATCTCAACCACTGTCTGGACTTTGAAATACTTGCAGAACACTAATGACCCCCAAACTTCTTTCCAGTGCAGATTGTCCACTCACTGCAAACACGTCCTTCCACTTTGTCTCCAGGTCCCTCTCCAGGGTTGTCTGACAGGCCCCTCCACCATAGCGTGTCCACAGTGGAGCTGTTCTTCCGCCATTCTTTACACCATGGTCGATGATGTTATGATCTACTTGGTCATCAGAGCCCCAGAGCATGGGTCACTTTTAGTTCCTCCCATACCCTCGTGGCTTTCATGTGGTCTACCCACGGACCCTGCCGGCTCTCCTTCCAGAGTGACTCCTGGATCTGTCCACTTCCCTCCACCTGTACCACTCGGTGCTAGCTGTGACAGTCTTTGGCCTCCCTACCAATATGCATCATGGCTTCCGGTTCCTTCTCACCCATTCTAAGTCAGGAACTCTCTCTCTCTCTCCAGGGCAGAACCTCCCAGTGCCTTCCTGTTACACTTGATATAAAACCTCAACTTTGGGCTATGGCCCTCAGGTCCCCGTGGACTCTGGCCCTTGCTGGTCTCTGCAATATTGCCTCCCATGCCTCAGGACCCTCCAGGCTACACAGACCTTTCCGGCCTTTTACCAGACCATGCTTTTTCCCATCTGAGGCCCTCTGCCTGGAATGGTTCCCTTCAGGACTCCCCAGGACTGACTCCTCCGGACTCAGGGTCTATTAAACACCATCTTCTCAGAGAGGTCTCTCCTGTCCACCTTAACACCCTCCACCACTCTTTATCCTATCCTCTTGCTGTGTCATACATACAGCATTCATAATGATCCAAAATTATCTTACATGTTTACACACACTGAGGTCTAGACCCCACTGGAGCAGGAACCGTTGGTGGTGGGGGGGGGCGGTGGGTTCTGCGCTGAACAAGGCCTAGCGTGGTGCCTGGGATGTTGTGGGCTCTCAGTAAGTGTCTCTTGAGTGAATTCATGAACAAGTGTTTTTCTAATTTCAACAATAACCTATGAACGTAGGTTTCACTTGCTCACTGTTACAGTAAGTTCGAGTTCAAAGATGTCGGGTATCTTGCCTAAGGTCATCCAGACTTCGAGATGGCAGAGATGCATTTCAAAACCAGTTTCATCTTGCTCCAACAGTCTTCCCTAAGGCCATGCCATGTCGCCAGGACAAAACCACTTGGGAGCTCCTCTCAAAACAGTGAGTTTGGAGAGGCTCCCCTGGGAAGATATTGCTTAACTGGCTCATGGCTAATGCTATAGAGGGTTACTCTTCCTGGACCCTGGGTCTTTGCAGTTACCGTCATCACCATCCCAGTAGCTGCAGACGAGGGAGCACGTGTGAGTGTGTGGAACGCAGGTGGGGTAATTAGTGGCTCGTCTGCAGCTGTGGGTTATCTTCACAGGGACCACATCAGCGTGGCCCTGTGGGGCCCCACTGCCAGCCTACGTGGGGGAGTTCATACAGCTAATTGCACCAAGCTACCAATGCAAGCAGGGGCAGGCTCTGAGAAAAGTCCAGAGGCACTAGAATGGAGCCGCTTGGGTTACTGGTTGATAGCAATCATTGGATGCTGTGTTTCCAGGTGGTAGCACAGGTGCTGCCAAATTGCCCTTCTAGCCACCTGCACCTGCTCTTTTCCTCCGTGTGGAGGGGATCCCTCCTTCTGTAAAATCCTTGACTTTCTGGTTGTGTCTCCCCTCTTCATTTTGCCTTGGGTACATTCTGTTTGCTCTGAGCCTCACCTGACACCTGAGAATAAAAGTGACCTCTCACAACAAATTGACAAAGGCTTGCTGAATTCAGGGTAAAGGCTTTGCCTCTCTAGGAGAGAACTGATGGTCCTGCCCTCTCAGGGGGCTCCAGAATACCTCACAAAGTAACCTTGACGCGGTTTATGTGGGCCCTTGTAGGCACGTCTGAAATATGGCTCCCGTTCAAGGGAGAGGCCTTTTTCCTAATAGTGTCTTAGTTCTCTCTCCGATTGCCTCTTCTCTTCCTTATAATTTAGACCCAGCACAATTAATCAGATTGTGAGAGAGTCCAGGAGCAGTAAGCAGAATCTGCTGTTTTCATGCAAAGCTGAAAGACATGCAGCGATTTGACATTTTTATGACCAATCTATCCCATTACACACCACAGATTCCCAATAAATAAAGGAGAGCTGGAGTGGGGGCTGCCAATTGTCTAACAATCCAACTAACAATATTGTGGACAGAACAGTGTTTTCTTGTCATCTAATTTACTCAATTACATGAGTAATCCTGTCACTCCCTGCTTAAACTCCTTCAATGTGTTGTCATAAATTAGAATGACAGGAGAATACCCCAGTGCTTCTCTCCATCTTGGCACTTATCATAGAGCACTGGAGGGGGATCTTCCCTCATGCTTCCCCACCCCCCAGGCTGGGTGTCCCATGAGGCAGGGACCACACTATTTTTCTTAGTATCCGTTGACTAGCACAGGCCTGGTGTCCCAAGAGAACCCTCTCGGGGTTGTGAGTGGCTTGCACAGTTTGCTGAGTGGATAAACGACTGAATGATTAACTGGAGGACTGTGGGCAGGAGCAGGGATGGACCGGGAAACACATCACGGACCCAACATGGCTGACATTCTAGCCAAAATTCACGACGTGACATTTCTAGATATTTGACACATCCATTGGAGTTCTCTATCTCAGTGTAGACCCTTAAACTTGAATCATTCAGTTAGAATCATGCCAACTTAACTGCTTGTGCTATAACAGGGATTGAGAGAACATGAGAAAACTCATGCCCAAGAGAGAAAAAAGGAGGGAGGAATGGGGGCAGGGGAGGAGGAGGAGGAGAGAGAGAGAGAGAGAGAGAGAGAGAATGTGAGGGGCAAGGTAGGGCTGTCACTTCTGTTCTGGTTCTCCTGAGTTCCTTGACCAGGACATCTTGCTGCTCTGAGTATGATAAAGGATTTGTAATTTAGACTGGCCTTAATACCTGATTTACCCCATCCTCACCTCAAGTAAGGAAAACTTTTCTGGGGGTATATTTGCCACATCTAAGTTACCCAGATGGTTTGGGGACATATACCGAATTTATCTATATCCTAATAGCCAATCCCAGTAATTGTTTTTTTATCTAGTCTGCATCTCGCAATAATAGTGTTTATATTCATGGAAGACATATGGTCGTGGGGACACATCACGTGCTCTTGCCAATTTGCAAGGTTCTGCTTGGGGCTACCAGTCATGCAGCTGGGGAAGTCCTGCCTCTTCATTCAGTGGAGCTCCCCCCGGCCGCTGTGCTCCTGGAGAAGCAGGCTGCCGTGGTGGTGCCCACAGCGGGGCTGGGCTGGCTGGTGGCCACAGGGTGACTGCCGTGGCCTCCCATCAACTCCAGCAGGAGCAAGTTGGACCACATCTTCAAATGTCCTTTAACACAGTCTGGAAATTGGGATTTTTAAAAAAATGTGAAATCTTTGCTTTTTTAACATTAGCAACAGATTTCTAGAGCATCATGGGCTGCTCCCTTGCCTCCCGCTATAAAAAGTCTGTGAGTAACACTGGAATTGTGGCTCCTTTGGCTCCAGAGGCAGCAGGGAGGCCTGGAGGACCTGGGGAGACTTGGAGATTGATTTCCTTGTGGGCACACAGTAATTCCCTCAGTCCTTGTCTGAGAGTATAGAAATCAGTCCTGATGTGGAGACAGGTTCCTCTTTTCTTGCTGAAGAATTTTCAGGAGGAGGAACCCCAACCCGTGGGCCGTGGTCATTACTGTAGTCATCTGATGGCCAGTTTACACAGCACAGACTGTTGCTCTGCGGTCACCTAGGGGCCCTTCCTCTGTGCGCCTGTGGAGTGGACTGAGCCGGTGCAGCTGGGTCCAGGGGCCCATCTTCGGGACACAGTCCACTTCCTCCTGCTTCCTCATGGTTGTCTGGCTCCCAGGGCCAGTGGGCAGGGTTTGTGCATCACTTCCGGGATGTCGTCCAGAGCTTGGCTCCCAGGATTCCTAGGAACTCATCCTCCCAAGGGATCGTGCTCCCCTGGCGCTTGCTGGCACCTGGGTGGAATCCTGGGTTATTCAAGGCGAGGAAGCAGGGCCGCTCTGCTCAGACTCCCACCTGCGGCCCTGCTGGCTCCCTGGGAGAAGCCAAGAGTTGTCTCTGATCCCTTTCCAGGTGAATCAGCCAGGAACAGCTGACCTGCCCGCCTGCTCTCTCCGCAGGACTGTGTGCCTGCGGGTGGAGGGGAGCAGAAGGCCAGCTGGGAGGCAGAGCGGGGCAGATGGAGGCACCGCCGGCAGTGGAGACGGGTGCTGTGGGCATCGGGGAGAGGACGCCTGTGGAAGGCGGGGCTCCTGTGGAACTGCAGGGAGTGGAGGCGGTGGCCTTCCGAGGACTGCCCGGACGCCCGTGCCACAGTCATAGGCACCGCCGAGCCTCCTTCCGTGTGGAGAGGATGCCCCTGGTAACCACCTCTCACCGTGGTGATGAGCTAATGCTTGCGAGCAGGCTGGAGACGCCAGGGCTCGCTGCGCCTAAGTGACGAGGTGACATTTACCTATTTCTATTCCAGTTCTCAAATACTTATTTTCCCCAGGTCTTTAAAGCAAACATTTTAAGGACGTCTGAAATGGAGCGGGTCAGGGGAGTGTCCACGGGGCCTCTTCTGAGCCTTCGCTGTGGCCTGTTGGCACCGGGACTGTTGCCTCTGCCCCTCCCGGGCCTCTGGCACCCAGCCTGGCCTCCTCTGCTCCTGGGTCCACACAGCCTCCAGAGGGAGCTTTGGAAAATCACCCTGGTCACCTTGCTTCACAACCCCTAGCTTGTCAATTCTGCTTTCCCATGAGAGAGGCACATAAGCCTTGCGGTGGGCGGGGGCGGGGATGAGATGGAGAGGACCCAGCTGTGCCTCCAGCTTGTGGGCTGGGGCTCCTCAATCCCTTCAGGACCAGAGTCATGGTTCCCAAATTCTCTGGGGCCATCCCCTGCCCCCGCCCATTCTCCTCACGAGCCTCCTTGTTAAACTCCCAGAGCTGACTGGCCAGTGCCAGCCTCAGACCATGCGCCGGGGCAGTGCATGGCCCGAGCAGGCTTTGCCCGCTCATCTCCCATGTGCCCTTTCTTCTTCCTTCATTCCTCTTCATTTGCCAGGTTCCTGCCCAGCCTTCACGACTCAGCCTTTGTAGGCTTGCGAGTGATAGAAATTTAACTCAAAATAACTTAAAGGAAAAGTGAATGTATTGATTCGGCTCCCTGAGACCGGAGCGTGTGTCCCACTTAACTCTGACTCATCATCTGACCCTGGGCCTGCACCCCATGGGGCTCAGTGCCTGTGAACCCACTGAATGAGGTCCAGCCTCCGGATCCTGCGCCAGGGGATTCGCGCTGACAAGAGTCTGGAGTCGGCTGGCAGACCTGGGGGTTGTGATCCTGGCAATAGGCATGGACCCTTGCTGGGCACCTTGGCCCAGATCCTGCAGGTCCTGTGCTCTGCTCAGAGCCTCCATTTAGATCCACTCCTTTGTGAGCTGACAACGTTGTGTCACAGACAGGATGACAGTGCTGCCCAGTGAGCATAGTGGTGCGTGGCACTTTGCCATAGGAGCTGATCCTTTTCCTGTGGGAGAGAAATCAGCCCAGCACCATGAACCCCCAGGGGCAGGGCCAGCCCTGAAGCTGTGTTCTTCCTTTCTGAGCACCTCTCCTTATCCTCTCTGGCCCTCAGACCTCCGCCTTCAGCCTGGGCCCTTAGCTGAACGTATGTAACACCAACCTTTCCAAATGCACTAACTATGGAAACACGATCCCTTCCATTGGGAGATAGGCCATAAGAGATTGTTCCTCGTAAGAAGGAACCCAAGTTTGTGAAATATAGGGGTTCTCCCTCCCTCACATGTGCTTCTCCCTCCCTCACATGTGCTGGGTGGCTCTATTGTAGGGCGCTGGGGACTGTGTGTTACCTCAGCCTCTCCTACCTGTGGGGCAACCACATTATCTGGGGTTTCTAGGGAGGCTCTGCTAGGCCTGACAGTGTCACCGCCAAGGCAGGGGGTCAGGCAGTCAGGCAGAAGTCACTGTCCTAGGCCTTCCTCCTTCACTTTAGCAGTAGGAGTGCTTGTCCCTGAGCACCTGGAGCTGCCAGGTGAAGTTGGGGTGAATCACATGCATCTCCAGGAGAGTGGCTGAGAAAAGACCAGCTCCTCCTGTCTCTGGGCACCAGTCCTCCCAGTAATGGTGCTGGTGAGCCAGAGGGAGTCCGTTCTTTACCGCCCAGGTGAGGATGGCTGTGGGAAGGCTGGGACTTCTGGGCAATGTTCTGGTCCCATCTCTGTGGATCTTTCTGAGGGACATTTGTGACAAGTTTCAGACTGTTCTTAAAGTAGTTTCTTAAGAAAGTGGCTCAGGTAAAATGAGCTATTCTGAATAATTCATTTTCCTTCTTCCAAACTTTAACTTGCTCGTCTCTTAGTGGAGAACCAGCCAGATGTGAGGTAGGGGTAGTTGGTGGCTTGTATCAAAGTAATTAAAGGTCAGAGGGAGGCTCAAAACCTGTGACTGCCATGGAGAGAAGTGACAACAGGGGTTGGCATCACAGGTCCACTGCTGGAGGGGAGAGCCTCTTGCCGAGCACCTGAAAAGCCCGCTAGGCTGGAGGGCTGAGCCCGTGGGGACAGGGCTGGTGGAAAGGCAGGCTTGGTGACAACTGTGACTATATATAAGGATAGTGGTTTTCTCAGTCAGGAGACCCATGCAGAGGGTGCAAGGGACCTTCAGTGCCACGGACCCCAGCATGTCCTGAACTTCTGTCATTCATACAGCAACCGCCTTGTTGAATTTTGGACAAAGGGCCTTCTACCTGTACCACTACTGATTCACTTTTTTAAAAAATTTAAGTGTGTTCATTTGTAGAAAGCAAGTTTAAATCACTCTAGTCTGTGGAAAATTGGACATATGCAATAAACAAAGGACAAATGTCATGACATATCAAATGAGAAATATGATATGAAGCTTTAGCTAAAGCCTGTTTTCTTATTCTTGATATTCTTGAATATCATGTGTTCAAGAGGTATTAAAGAAATACCACTCCCAAACTAAGACTGTCTCCCTGAAGGCAATCAGAAGAATTGAAAGAGAGTTGAGAGGGACGTCCACGTGTGTTTCTCCCTCACCCATTCAGTATGGTTTAGTGTGGGTTTGGCATCTCACCCTAAAATTGCTTTGTGTGTCACCAGTAGTGCTCACCCAGGAAACCCTACTCCCCACAACTCTCCATGCCCATTTTGCATAAGGTGTGCCTGAGGCTTATCTATAGAGCACTATATCTGAGGTACCCAGCTGACCAGATGCAGCACAGAGTGAATCCCAGCTCTGAAGACTATCTAAAAAACTGGAATCATTGGGTCATTGCTCAGCCTGGAAAACCTCTGATCCCAGTTCCAAGCCAAAAACATTTACTAAGCAGAGAGTCCAACAAGAAATGCAAAAGGTAGGGATTCAAGGGGGGAAATTGGCCCCATTTTCCGAACTAAGGAGGAAGGGAATCTGGTTTGGACAAAGTTCTGGAAGAGATAAGACAAGTCCGCCAAGTTGTTATAGAATGATTTATATCGAAATCTAGCCTGATGCCAAGATAATAGGCAAAAATCAAATCCCAAAAGGACATTGGTAGGGTCCATCCTTGAAGAAATTTCCAACATAAAGGAGGTCAGAGAATAGAAATGAGGCTTGAAAGATCAGCATGCCCCGGAGGGCATCTTAGATTTGAAGCACAAATAATAAGGGACTTCTCTGAGAATCTTGGATTCCTGTTCCTTTATGTGTACCCCAAATGCTGGAGTTGGTAGGCCTTCCCTGATACCGCATGCCATTCCTTTGTCCCAGCTGTTACAACTGTGTCTCTTGCTCCGGGGTTAGAAGTGGCTTTATCAGCGAGGGGGAACTGCTCTGTTCTGGTCTGAACTGGTCCACTTGCCCAAACGATGAACACAGAACCAAAGGTGAAGAGGATGTTGCTGTTCTCCAACTGCTGAAGGCCTGACTGGAGAATGAGAGGGTGCCATGCTGGCAGACTGGGCTGCTTTGCTCCCAGAATCCTGTGGAAGTGAGTTTCTTCATTGTTAGCAGTGGCTAACACTCTGGGTTTATACCAGTCTTCTCGGCCAACAAAGGTGCTTTGGTGAGGATGCCTTCAAGGGCTGGTTTGTCAGGCACCTCCTGTGTGCTCCCCTTTGGAGGTGAAGGCTGGTTCCGTTTCTTCTCCTTTGTCCATCCTTCTTGTCAGTGGCCTACAAGATTCTTGGTGCAGGTTTCCTAGTGGGGGCCACGTGTCAACACAATCAGGAGTTCTCCTTGGAGACTGTAGTAGCCCTCCCCGCAATCAAGATGTGGCCCCAAGACATGTGCCAGACAGCTAGGCCCATCCCACTGCTCAGCCTAGACTCCTCTTCCAGAGCCACTGTGAGAGCCCCCAACCAGTGCCTGGCAGAGTAAGGCCACAGAAGATGAGCCTCTGTGGTGTAGAGCCTCGCTGTGAGGCTGGCGGACTGTGGGCCTTCCAGGCACACACACCATAGTTGAGGATCCCAGGTGTGTCCTCACGGGAAGGTTAGGCAACTTGAAATTGGGCTTCTGGGTCCTTCCTTCAAGAGGGAAGAGCTGATATTGCTTTATCTTGAGAGGAAGGGGTGGTGTGAGAATTACATGGCCAAGGGTTCTGAAATTGGGAAGCAGTTAGGAGGAATAACGCTGGTCATCACTGGATTAACACTGGTTCCACCCTCCCTCGGCCGGTCAAGGGTAGGGTACCACATGGGCCTTCGTCCAAACAGTTTGAACACTCTGCCCTCATGGGGGATTCTGGGTAGCTGAGCCTTTGCTGGTTGTGGGAGGACCCTTTGTTAGCTGTGGCCTAGAGCCTTCCTACTAACATCCTTAGTGTAGGAAATGGCACCTCCTAGAGAGGCAGAGGGCCCAAAGGCTCCATGGAAAGAGGTTTGTGGCTGTGTTTCCCATGGAAATGGATAGCAGGTGTGTGGCATGTACCTGGTAGCATGTTGTATGTAGATGTGTGTGTAGTGGGGCAGGACACGGAGGTGAGTGCTGGCAGATAGGAGCAGGCGATTCTCTGAAAGGAAGGCCCACCAAGAAGCAAAACGCAGACCCCAGGCTGACTTGAAACCTTGGTGCCTTGGTTGATAATGGATGAGATGAACCCCCATTCCAGAGTGGCTTCCTCTGGGGCCCCACCTGCCTCAGACTGATGGGGCCATCGGAAAGACCACTGACCGAGATGGAGCGCTGGCCATCTGCAAAGCCAGTCCAGAAGGGATGCTCTCCTGAATGTGCCTCTTATAAACCAGGCAAGATCCACAGGGGAAGGAGGCCTGACAAGCAGTGTTAATTGGCTTATGTCCATCAGCAGAGCTGCCTCAATGGACGTCCGTGCCAGAATGGTAAATACATGAATAATTGAGAGTGAAGAAGAGCCTCTTAGAGAAGTCAGCCCCTTAACACAGGCATAGATCTTATTTTTAATCCCTGGAATTCTGACTTTTTAAAAAGAGCTTGACTTGGCAGGTGGGAGAAGAAAATGTGGGAGTAACTGCTACGTCTGACCGTGGGCTGGCACAGCTTCCAATCAAAGAGGACTGAGCAAATGAAAATAAGGGTTCACGGAGGGTTAATAAAGCTTTATTGCAAAAACCCAACAAAGAATTCATGGAACGAAATGATAATGGGGAGCTGTCCAACAATATTCTTTGGGATGCATCCAAGACTGTAATCAGAGGCAAGCTAATTCAGTACTAATTTCAGGAAAAAAAGATGAGGAAAAAAATGGGTAATTAGAAAAGAAAATGGAAACACTAGAGGAATCATATAAACATAAATTAGGTCCCAAAATACTAACACAATTAATCACAGCCAGGGGTGAATCAAACCTCATCCTATCAAGAAGAACTGAATATTTCATAAAGCATACAAAAGAAGGATGAACTGAGGGACATATAACCAGCTGTAACTAAAAAAGAAAGAAAGAAAGAAAGAAAGAAAGAAAGAAAGAAAGAAAGAAAGAAAGAAAGAGACACTTGTCAGAAATTAACTGAAAAGCGAGAGAGAAATAACATCTTCATTAACCAGTGGGGATGAAAAATGGACTCAGGAAATACAACAAATGTTCATATTCCTCAAAGCTCAATCTCCTTCTATTGAAATTACAGCCATAACTTTCAAAAATCTTTTTATTTTTCCTCTCTCAGGAACAGAATGATTCATTTATATAAAAAAGAAAAGAGAACAGAGGAAATAATTAAAGCTATAAAAAAATTCCCAATTATGAAGCATCAGTGTCCAGATGGCTATACCATGGATTCACCGTGAAGAATCAACTTGCACATGCATGCGTGTGTGTGTGTGTGTGTGTGTGTGTGTATTGGGCAGGGAGAACATCTCCTCTAAACCAATGGAGCCAGAGACCTGCAGAAGGATTTCCAGTGAGAACAGTTCTTTCTGCCTGGAATGAGCATGTCTAGGAATGGTAAGGAATATACAAGCTCACATATTCCTGATTTGCTCACCCATATTCCTGATTTGCTCATCCTGATGTGTTAGCACTCTACTTTGAAGGAGGAGAGGCAAACCATACTCTGCTCCAAGAGGAGCACTGGAAGTCTGTCTCAAGAAGACCCGTGGAGGAAATGAGGGCAGGTTGGAGAGGAGAAACCTCAGAGGCAGATGTGAGAGTCCCTGCAAGGGGAGGGCTCCCAACTGCAGAGCGTACACCAACTCTCTGATCCGGGTCCTGGCTGTCCCCCATCCCGGCATGGGGATCAAGAGCCTTCCATCCCAACAGGGGTTGTGCAACCCCCTGGCAGAAATATTGACGGGGATTCCAGTACTGAATTTGAAAGTGTCCTGCTTAATCCTTGTATTTCATAATCTTGGAATTGCAAGCTGGTCAATCCTGAAACCCTCTTAGAGAGGTCAAGTGATATATTTAAGATTTCTGGAGGAGGACAGGCGAACACGGCTGGCTGTTAACAACTGGGCATGAGAATTAAGGACATTGCTTCATTCATGAAGAGGAATCCAGGAGGGGGTCTGGACAATGGCGATGGCTCCCTGTTCTGAGACTGGACCTTCCTAAGTAACCTCTGGTTATCCTTGACCCTCTGTGGCAGCTCCCGGTGGGGCCAAGATGCTCCGAAGGCAGGAGGTGTCCTGCCTTGGTTAGGGGGAGAGAGTGGTCAGGGAGAGTAGCCCTTGGGTACCTTCCTGGCACTGGGACTAAATATATTTCATACATCATCTCACAGTAACTCTCTGAGCCACAAACCATTTCCTGAGTTTAAGAGGTGAAGAAATGTAGCCACCTAATTTAAGTGGTCTCGGCAAGGCCACGTACAAGGTAGGTGGTGAAGGGACGGGATTTGAACTCCCATCCACCATTCTGGAGCTGAGTGGACTGCCCCATGCTGCCTCCTATTCTGGTTTCTAGGTCTTGGGCCCCGTGGCTGGGACCAGACTGCTGGGACAAAGATGTCCAAATGTCCACGCAATGTCTCAGTGTGAAGCACCAGCGGCTGAGTCCCACATATCAGAGGCTGTGGGCCCCACGGCCACATGCTGAAGTGCAGTGACAATGTGGGGAAGCAGGGAATCGAATGTTCCAGTGCACAGCTGGAAGAATTCTGAGTCCACGAGCAAGCACAATTCCATCACTTCATGAAGCCTCAAAGAAGCCTTTTTATATGCATGTGCTTATTATAAATCAATGAGCGTGAGCTTTCTTTTAACTCTTTTTGAAAATATATGCTTGAAGTCACAGCTTCTCAGATGCCTTTCCTGGGGATTCAGAAGTTCATTTGATCAGAAGGTGGTCTGTTCTTGCTAGAGAATATGGTGGGTTCTAATTCGTTGGGGTTCAAAGTCTGAGCGAGCTCTGCACACAGTTCTATTAGTTAAACAAAATATCAAAAATCAACATAAACAAGCAACAGGATATGAGTTAATAATACCATTTCCTTTCAAAAGACTCAGATGCCTCGGACCGTATTTCCTTTGGCCAATTTGACTCTTTCATTTTATGAGGCCGAGGGACTGGGGCATTAGAATATTACCCAGCCGGTCTCTCGGTTTCCTCCGTTGTGTGGGGTGAGCTGCGCTGTGCCCACATCTGACACGTGAGAGCCCAAGGCGGGTGCTGGACCAATGCACAGAAACTGAGCCATCCACCTCTTGAGAGCTGCTCTCCCAAATGCAGTCAGTCAATCAGCAAACATTTATTGAACACTTACAGAAAGAAAACCCTGCTGGAAACTGACGTCCATTCTTGGAGGAAACACAAGCAGTGGGTACAACGATGTCCATCCTGGCTCTGCTTGAATTTCCCAAGTAACTGAAGTAAGAAGTCTTAGATTCTAAGAGGGCAGAGAGTTATCTCTGCTCTCCGAGAAGATAGACGAGTGCATGAACACAGGAAGGAGAGACATGGGAGATAGAAAAGCGTCCGCATGGAACATCTGGAGATGAACGCCTGAGATGAGAAGTGCACCAGGTGGGACTGAAGGAGGATGGGGCGCTGCAGAAAAGATTGGTGCATTCGAAGACATGCTCATAGGAACCATCTGAAAGGAAATACAGGAGGACGGAAGATGGAAGAATAATGCCCAGAGCGTCTGTGAACTGTGGACCTTAGAAAAATGACAACGGAAGAGTATAAGCATGTTTCACAATTCAAGCAGCGCACAAAAGTGTGGCATGAAAAGCAGTGGCCTTTTTCCCCAGTCGGCCTCCCCGTTTCTTACCTCAGCAATCACCACAGGGAACAGTGTCTCAGGCTTTTTTTCTGAAAAATAAATATGCCCACATCCACCTGCTTGTATTTACGTATTTGAGGGTTGATCCCAGTGAACCAGGAGGCAACAGATTCTCTTCCCCACTCCTGTGACTCTGGCACTCCTTCACGGAATTGCCTTACCTGGCCTCCAAGGAGCATTTCACAGAGCAGGACAGATACTGTGAGGAAGAAGGGTTCCACAGCCTCGGAAGTTTGGGAAACCTTGGAGACAGCCATGTCGGGGAGTGGGCTTAATTGTTGCTGTCTTGGCTGAGCATCCAACTCCTGGTGGAGGAGAGAGTGAGGAGTGTCCCCCAGGCTTCTCCGATTAAGGGACTCCTTTGAGGAAAGGTGTGTCCTGTCGCTCCTGAGGTCGGTGAGTTCTTTGGGGGCCGCGACTCTGCCAACACGGGAGAGAGGGTGGCTCGGCTGGAAATTGAGCTGGAGTGACGGGGGGCCGTGGTGTGTGAGCCTGAAGAGGGGCAGCGTGAGAGAGCTTGTAGCCTGGACAGCAAGAACCCAGATGGGGAGGGATTGGACGCTGACCCCACGTACAGAAGAGGTGCCGCAGGGAGCTGCGGGTTGGTGAAAGAGTTGATTAAAAAAACAAACCAAAATAACTTTTCTGGGAGGAGCACGTGATTCAGCAGGTGAATTTAGTTGCAGAAAAAAATAGGAGGTGTGAAGAAGTCGGCTCTGCTGCTGGAATCCAGTGGAAGCAGCAGGGGCTGGGGGCCCATTTTCACAAGTGTGACCGTGGCAGGAGCAGCCCGCATGATAGCTCTTCGGCTTCCGACCTGGTGGCTCCACTCACCTTACCTGTGCTTGCTGAGTCCCAGCGCCGTCATACGAACCGGGGGATTATAACGTGTGGCTCCTGGGTCCCACTCCTCTCTGCATGCTTGACGGGAAAGAATGGCTTTACTTCTCACAACAGCCCCGGAAGGGAAGTGCACTTTTTAATCTCCAGGCTTCACAGATGAGAGAGAACTGAGGCAGACAGAAGTTGAGTCTTTTATCCCAGGTCACACAGCTTGTAAGTGACAGAGAGGACAGTCGAACTCAAGCACTGTTTTCTGGCTATGCCCACGTGGCAAGTCAGTGTAAAGACAAGAAGAAATAGGGATACGTGGTACAGAGAAAGTGCTCCATAAAATATTAGATTCTTTTCTTCCTGCAATTAACCATGTGGTAGAATGTTCAATAAATGAACCTGAACAAATGTTTTGTGGTCATAATAGCAGCTGATATTTTTTGAGCACTCAGAATGTGCTAGGAACTGGGCAAACTGATCACATGTTTTCTCTTATGCCCCCCGCAACCCTCGGTTAGTACTATGGTTATCCCTATCTTACAGGTGAGGGAGTTGAAGCAGAGAGAGGTTCAGCGGCTTACTGTGAGTCACGCTGCTAGTGGTTGGTGGGGTCTGAGGAGGCGTCATGACTTCTGGCCAAGACCAGAGGCTATTATGAAGTGATGGACGTCAGTGGATTAGGGACACAGGGTATCCAGAAAGGGAATGATGCTTGCATAGGAAAGAAGAGCAAGTATTTATTTTCTTTTATGTTTTTTGATGTTAGAGCAAAGGCCACCAAGACAACTCCTTATAAATCTGAATAATGCAAAGAAGTTGTGTGGGGAGTGATGATAGAAGAAATCAAGTTTTTGTTTGTTTTAACTCGGCAGGATGATCCTTTTTATAAGTTAATAAAAATTGAAGATTAATGAGACTATATCCACGAAGTATTTAGAGCTCCTTGTAAGCAGAGAGAACTATATCGTCATCAGAATTGTCATCACACAGCTATCAAAATGCCATTCTAAAGAGGACAGGTCATATTTTCTACCTGGAAGGATTTGCTTCTGATTTTCGGGGGCAGCCTGGATTTGTGTTGACGGTCTTCCCCCATTCCTCTTGGCAAAGGTCGTAGTGAAAACCTGTGGTCCTCTTGCTGGGAGTGCTGCATGGGAAGCTCCGTGGAAGGTTCCATTTCTGGGGCATTGCCCCCTTCCCTTGAGGCAGCCATTAGAGGTAGCCGAGGCATGCTGGGTGGAGGGAATCCTTTCTAGGGGTAGGGGAGAAATAGCCCCGGACAGGCAGCATCTGTGGTTTCACACAGAGGCAACCGGCTGGAGCCTAGGGTCTTCCTGTACCTGGCCTCGTCTGGCCTCTTGCACAGTTCAGATGCACTAGAATGGCCTTGGCTCCACACCAACCTGGAAGGTCTCCACGGTGAGCTCAGTGTCATTGAGGAGGGATTCTTTTTTTTTTTTTTAAGATTTTTTTTATTTATTTGAGAGAGAGGCAGTGAGAGAGCATGAACGAGGAGAAGGTCAGAGGGAGAAGCAGACTCCCCGTGGAGCTGGGACCCCGATGCGGGACTCGATCCCAGGTCTCCGGGATCATGACCCGAGCCGAAGGCAGTCGTCCAACCAACTGAGCCACCCAGGCGTCCCGGGGAGGGATTCTTTAAGGCACCTGAGGATCTGTGGTTAAAGCATTCTGTGGTCTGTTGTGGCCTCTATCTCTAGTCCCTCTAGGAAAAGGTACCTCCTCTTTTGTGGAAATAAACCATGTCTTCCTGGAACGTCAGTCTGAGTCACATGGGCTTTGCTTATTCATTAGATATATTTAGTGATGCATACTGGGCACCATACTAGGAACAGAGACACAGGAAGGAACAAGGCAGACAGAACATCTGCTCTCCTGAGCTTCGAAGAATGTTCTAGAAGGGGAAGGAGGATAGTGCGAAAGTTCTGAAGGGGTTGGGGTTTGGCAGATTCCAGTAGCAGACAGGAGTTTAGTGCTAGAGACTGAATATAAGGGCCTGAGGACTCAGCGGGGGGAGTTGAGGTAGACCCCTTAAGATCCAGTCATAGGTCTGGTGCGGAATTTAGATTTTCCACTGAGTGCCATGGGATGCTGTCGAACAGTGTTAAGCAGAAGGGTGAATGGATACGGTCTACATGTTTAAAAGATCCCTCTAGCCATTGAGTGGGGGAGTCAGAGAGGAAATTGGGGGAGGGGACCTGAGAGAAGCAGGTGCAAGAGGCCGGGCCTGATGAAGATAATGGCCTGGGCTGGGGTAATCACAAACAAGAACGTATTTTTTAGTAGATTGCACATTCTGCATTCATGGCAGCAATAAAGCTTGAGTCCTGAAAGAAGTTTTGCCCCCATAGTAGACCACATTGGGCTGCGGTCCCAGACCTGCAGATCTCTGTTCACCACCATTTGTCAGGAGGGATATTTGGGTGAAAAACTGTGAGGAGGACTCCCATACAGAAAGTGTTGTGTTAGGAGGAGTAGGCAGCTCTCTGGAAAAAGAAAGGTGTGAAAATTTCTAAATGTTCTCTTTTATTCCATTAACAGACATCTTTCAATGCCAATACTACACTGGCTATGGCATGAGTATCTGTTTGAATATCTGGTAGGACTAGTGGCCTCTTATTGTTCTTTTATGAAAGCTTTCCTGGTTATTCTTTCTAATTTATCTTACCCTAGAATGTTTCAGACCTATAAAGAGTGTGGAGAATAATGCCACCTTTAAAAAAAAAAAAAGGGAGAGAAAATGTGTTAGAGACACTGACCTACCTACCACGCAGCTTCTGGAATGTCTCCAGTTTCGTCTGCAAATGCAGAAGCCCCCTTCACCTCACCTCAGCCCCTGCCCCCCTCTCATCAGGTGGTCACTGAATTCCATGCTTTTTATTTCTGTGCATTTTCTTCACTTACAGTGCTATGTATGTGGGCCTAAACAAAACAGTAATCTAGATATATCTAAATGTTATGTAAATGGTGTTGTCCTTTATGGATTCTTCTGAATCTCTGCCCTTTTTTCCCTGTACTCTACAGTATGTTCGAGACAGTCATCCGTGTTCAGACAACTTGCTCTAGTCCATTATTGCCACAGCTGTGTGGTATTTTATTGCATGAAAATACCACAGTGTGTTCATTTTACTGTTGATGGGCAATCAGCTTGCATACGATTTTCTGCCATTATAAACAGTACTTCTGCTGACATGCTTGTACATGTCTAAGAATTTCCCTTGGATCTTTTGGGTCTAGACCTAGGAATGGAATAGCTTGTTCACAGCTATTCAGCCCTCCTAGCTGGAGTCAAACTGCTTTATACAGTGGGTGCAGCTGTTTGTTTTTCTGTTTTCACCTTATAATTAGCTTTACCATTTCTAAATGATCATATAAATAAATAATGGTTTTATTGGATGAAGTTTATAGGTTGATTTAGGAATAATTAACATTTCATGATGTTTAGAATTCTTATCTGAGAATACGGAACTTGTCTTTTTTCTTATTGAGTGCATCTCCAGGTATGTTGTCTTTTTGTTACTTTTACAAATGAGATTTTATATGAAATTTATATATGAAAACTATATGAAATTTCTGTTCTATCTTATGATTGATTGTTGTTTGTAATGATAAAAACCATTGCTTTCTATATATTACTTTTGTGACTTACAGCTTTACTCTTCAGAGCAGATTATAAGTTGATTGTCTGGGGCTTGCCACAGGTACAATCATATTATCTACTGGTCTTCACCATGTTTGTGTCCTTTCAAATTTATACATCTAATTTCCTAGACTCATTGTTTTGCCTACTGTCCCACAACACTGCTAAATAATGGTGGTAAATGTGGACATTTTAGGAAAAATTCTGGTGTCATTCCACTAAGTATTTTGTGTTGAGGAAGGTCTACAGCTTTTCCATCTATTCATGTGTTATTATGAGATTTTAAAAATCAAGAGTGAGTACTATTACTTACTGCCTCTTCGGTGTCCATTGAGATGTTTAGATAAATTTTTGCATTCAGTAATATGGTTAAATTGTATTATGGGTTCTCTAATATCGAACCATCCTTGCTTTATAATCAACCCCATTTGGTCCTTCAGTGTGTTGTTGGATTCTCTGTCATTAATATATTTAGGACTTTTGCACTGAAACTCATAAGCAAGCTTGATTTCAAAGGCCTGTGTTGGTGTTGGGGACCTATGTGTGAGGCACCCTGTTCGGATCTGGGTGCTAGAGTCCTCAACTTACACTGAGAGCCAGTTCTTACGATTATTTGGATTCCCAAATGTTCCACAGACCTTCAGCCTTCTAGATGATTTTCTCCATCAGCTTGTCACAGAGTAGGATAGCATGTCAGAGAGGAGGGGGTCTGTTCAGGTTCCTTGGGAATGGCCTTGAACCATAGCCTCCTGTTATATAGCTCATATTATTCTCTCTCTAGTCGGGCTTTCTTCTATATAAGTGAGTTTTGGAGAACTGTGGCATGACTCATTTTCCAAGTGGACCCTCTCCCAACCCCCTTCCTGCTCTGTTTACTGCTTCACTAGAAGTTCTTCCCAGTTTTCTAAGCAGGTTCATTTTTTGGAGTTGAATTTATAAGGGAGCTGTTTGGATTCAGAAGTGTCTTTTTCCAGAGAAAGGATGTTTTAAGTAGTAATGGAACTACTTCCTTATCCTGGCCTTGAAGCCCATTTACTGCTTAATGTCCCTACTAAGGGGTGTGGGTGTGGCAGTCCCTACCACAGCTTGTCACCCATTGTCATGGTCTTGTGACAAGAACCTGAGCTGATTTCCATACTTGAACCCTCCCCAGAAGCGCATTCTTTTCTGACCTTGGCCAGCCAGAGCATCTTTACTTTCAAAAGGGCAATGCTTCTGGGGGATTCTTTAGACTGGACTGCCTACTTGCACCAGGAACAGGTTAACTCTGTATTTAAGAAGAGGTCCCCTTCTCTATTTGCATGAGAAAAGAGATTTCTCTGCATTTGCAAGGGGAAAGCAACCGCCCATCAATCACTCCCTAGGTGACCCCTCAGGAGAACAAAGGGCAGTTGGTTTTTTAAGTCAAGGGTTTGTAAGTTAGGGGTTACCAGCAAATAGCTTCTCTCTTGGTAGGATGCTTTTCTTTTTCTTTTTCTTCTTGACAGACAAATTAGGCTCCATTTGTATTTCTTTCTGACTTCAGGCATCTCTGTAGGTCTCTATTCTCTGGCTTTCCCCATACTCTTCCTCTTTATTCTTGCTTTCCCCAATTGGGTACCACTCTGCTCCCCCCTCCCTCCCTCCATTCTATCTTTTGGTGTGTAATTTGTTTGCAGTCAGGTTGTCTCTTTGATTTACTGGGCCTCTTCTCAGCAGAATTATAACAAATGGATTGCTTTGCTGAGCCCCAGCTAGTTCAACACCATTTGCTCAGCCTGGGTCAAGCCCCTTGCAAACAGAGGATGCGTCCAGCCTGCCCAGAGACACATGCTCACTCGCTCTCTCTCTCTCTCTCTCACACACACACGGTATCGACCCTCTGCATCGTTTTCTAGCCAAATATAACGAAAAATCACAAGTCATCCTTCTGAGAACCAATTAAGTTACAATAATGTGGGAAGAGATGTCCTCAGGACAGTCTACCTCCCTGTAGTGCTGTCCTAGGTGCTGATGTTCTTGGGCCTAGACATTGTACTGATTACAGACTTAATTAGTTGTACAATTAGCAAAGGTAGACTTGTAAAACCTTTCTTGTTGGCATCCAAAATACACATAAAGAGAGTAAGCCTGAACTCTGATAACTGAAATGAGGAATAAACAAATCCATTCCTGGGCCGTTCTGCTTCACACTCTCAATGGTTTTCCTCTGTGCTGAGAATAAAGTAGAAAAGCAAGCAAACAAGCCATAAATCCAAACAAAGAACATCTTGATGTGGCCTGCCTGTGTCCGCCCTCCCGTTCTGTCCAGTGCAAGTATGTACTCCCAGTTCTGCGTGCGCACGCACACACACACACACACACCCCATACCCCCACACACATGCCAGACCCCATGAGGACTTTGGCCTCAACCTTGCCTGTGCCTGACAGTCCTGCTAGGTACCAGCTCCCCTCTTTCATCAGGCCCTTCTGCTCATCCCCCTAGGCTTAGAAAGCTGCTTCCTCCAGGAAGCCTGTCATCATCTATGTGAGGTAAGTCCTGTTATCTTCACCACCCACCGTTATCCGTGTCACTTAGCACAGTGGTCATGACATGAGTATTTGGGCCACTCCTTGAGGGTGATCTATCTGTCCCTTCAGACCACACACTGCCTCGGCTTTGGGTTCCTGTCTGTTTCATTCTGGGCTCTATCTGCAGAGCTGCGGCTTCCTAAGTACCTGCGAGCAGGACCGAGTGAAAGAAGGAAGGAATGCCAAAAGCAACTGTGGCTTTGTCTTCTTTCACTAATTTTTTGGAAGAGGTTTGCGTCGAAGAGCTCCCTCTGGTTTCCCTCCTCACTTACCCACTTTATTCCTGTGCATGGCCCATTCTTTCCTAGGTGAGCCCATGTTGGTTTCTCCCCAGCAGAGTTAGAGCCTGAAGAATAGGGGCTGAGCCTCTCCCAGCTTGGGATCCCGCAGCCCGGCATGCATGGGCTCACTTCACAGTCACAGAGCTGGGCTGGTGACTTCATCCAGATGGGGGTCTCCCCTTGTCACCACATCTGAGCTTGGCATGGTGTGGCTTGTGGAAGCAGCTTAGCGTGGTGGCCCAGCCCCGGCTGTGGGCGGACCCATATCACTGCACTACCTCAATACCCCCCACTCCTAGGAGCAGCTTCTGCATCTGAGGCCCTTCCAAGGATATGATTTGAACTCTCTGAAGCAGAAATCCAAGGGCTGAATCTGCTCAGCCTACAAGCCTTCCAAGAGGTCATCTCAGCCGCCCCTCCCCTCCAGGAAACGTGGCACCTGGTACGTCTGTCTCTTCTCTGACGTCTGTACTCTCTGTTGTCCTTCTTCCTGTCTAGTGGTTTTCATGAAGCCCAGAGTTGTTGGTTTGGTTGTTTCCTTGGGTTCTGGCAAATGAAATAAGGTTCTGGAGGAAGGATGGGGAGTTTTGTTTGCACCAATGGCTCCGCCGTAGCACACCCACCAGCCTCTCTCCCCAGACTCTCTGCCATGGGCTTTTCGAGATGCGCTCCTTAGTTCTGTGTTTTGTGAGTACATCAGTCAGAGAAAGTACATTTCCCTTACCTCCTCCTATGGTCATCTCTGATCTGCAGAGCTGTGTTGAAGAGCCAAACGCTTTGTTCCTGGGAAACATCCCCTTCTGATGGTTTGATTCCCCTAACTGGTATTTTTCTCTGTAGTTTCTCATTTTCTCTTTGTCTCGGGGAACGAGGAGCTGTGGCTGTTCTGCTAGGCCCTCTCTTTTTCTTGCTTGAGTTCAGTAAATCTCCAGCATCTGAGAGGAGTGACAGCCTCCAGCCTTGGGCTTCTGCGTGGAAACAGGCTGCCTAAAGCAGAGCCAAACCTTCTGCTTTAATAATCAGCCCCCTCTCTTGTGGAGATTTGCAGTTTAGAGGGTGTCCTTTAAAAGAAATTAATGCAAAATAGGAGTCTGGATCAGGCGAGCACTATGGCCTCCACTTGCCCCTGCTTTCCCCGTGGCCCCGTGGGCTGTCTTGCTTTTTCTGGCCAAGCCTGGCCCCCAGGAGTTGACACCCACAGAGATCAAAGCCGCCTCTATCTTGTCTTCTCACTCTGCATTTGCTGGCTCACTGGATGCCCAGTGAATTAAACATTTTGCCCAGTGACAGAGAGCCAGGGTCCAGATGGACACAGGAATGGTCTCGGTGGCCAGTGCAGAAGGGGGGTGTTGGAGACTGACCTCCTGTCCTTCCATTGTCACGTGCAGGGGTGGGTGAGCTCTGAAAGAATCATCTCTAACTGTCAGCAATGCATTTTTCCTCTCAAAGAGAATAAGAAAGCCACAGCTTTGAAGTGGAAATTTTCTAGGCTTGGAAGAGGCTGGAAAGTAAAATATGGTGCTAGGGACATTTTGTGTGCAGATACAGAATCTGAAAACATATACTTTTCCCATTAAACATGCTCAAATATCCTTCTAGTACTCATGTAAGCAGAAGTGAATTTGCCGTGTATAAGCTCTAAGAGGAAAAACCACCCGAATGTTAAGAAGGGCAGCTTAAGTTTCTATTCAGATTTATACTGCTGGAGAAAGTGGGCTAATCATAGAGAAAAACATGCCAGGTTTTTCTTCTGCATTTTGAAATGGATGGGCAGGGAGAGGGGAAGTGGGTACAATTCAAATCCAAAATGAAAGGTGCACGGGTCCTTCCATGAAGTCACCCTCTGCCTTTCCAATTTCTGCAGCCTTTGCCAATTTTTGTTGGAATGGGCAAATGAGGTTTGAGGGTGAGGTAGGGGTTGGGGAGAAGCAAGGCACTGGAATCTTCTCTTGGATTCCTCCAGCTTCGTTCCATGAAGCCAGTAACAGGGAGTTGTAGCAAGAGGGAGATGTGGGAAAAGAAGCATTTGAATGGCTCACCACGTCCAGTGTATGGCATTTCAAGGCCAGGGGAAGAGGTTCTTAGATACCAGCCAGACCGCCCAGACCTCCAGGCTGCCCACAGTCCCAGAAGGTCCTCTGAGTCCTCCCTGCTGACGTGACCTCAGGGACTCCCAGTCTGTGCTTCATGTGCATCTGCGGGGTGTTGTTGAACTGCTTGCTTCTTCGACCGGTTTCCTTCTGTCTTGGCACCCTCCTTCTCATAACCTGGCACACTGGTTGCAGGATGTCCCATCAGTAAAGGGGGGTGATCACAGACCCTGCCGCCTGGGGTCATTGAGGACTGTCCATAGAGGCACAGAGGCCACACCAGGAGCACTGATGACAGCTGACATTGTGGCAGTGGACATTGCTATTATGACTCTGACAGTCATCCTCTCTGCCCCTGTTGGCATGCCGCAGCTCCCCTTTCTCCTTGCTGAGAGACTTGATGGTTTCCTCCCGAGCGGGCTGGTCTCCGCTGTAGACTTTCCCATAGTCGACCCCCCTCCAGCCCATGTCCTCTGCCCTGAAGACTCTTGGATGCTTTACTCCTCAGGAGTTCCCTGCAGCATCAGGCCCTGAGGGAAGCCCTTCTCGGGCAGACTTGCTAGAAGGCACCATGGGTTCGGTGTTGACTGAGGTGGCAATCTGGGTGCAGGGCTGGCATCTGCAGGCCCCAGTCCTGGGGCCCCACAGGAGCCCTCTGATTCAAGGGGGCAGAGAGTGGTGAAGGGTCAGCCCTGGTGGTTCACTTTGTGATGCATGTGGAAGAAGCTCAATGGAGAGATCCCTCCTGGCAAATGTCACTCTCTTCACATGGTATCTGTCTTGTCACCAGCAGGACTGGGTGAGAGTTGGGGCATGGACCCACACAGGCTGTGTGTATGGAGGGGAGCTCTGGCGTTTTGGTGAAATGACTGTGCCTTGGAGAGTTTTCCTGAAAAGGTGAAGGCAGAGTTGTTCCCTGATTCTTTCTCACAACCAGGTTCTAGTTGGTAGGTCTAGGGCACACCCTGGCCCCCTCACTGTATTCATTCTTAGAGAGCAGTTTTCTTCTTGGTCTGTTCCTCAGTCTTTGGAGTTGGGATTCCATCTCCCTTTGGCCTGGGGAACCATGAGGGGCTACAGCATCTTTAAGGGAGGGATGCCACAATTCAGGTGTCCCCTGACACCCCCCACCCACCGACTCAGGCCAAGAGCCATGGCGGTGGGAGGCCGGGTGGCGGGGTGATGCCCAGGCAGCAGCAGCCCTTCAGGAGAATGAGACTACAAGCCAGCAAAGCAGAGTGGTGGAGTCATGTATAAGACCTCAAGGTCGCCTTCCCCCACAGGTGTGTCCAATCCTTGGGCACCGTTGTTCCTCTGTCCAGAATGCCTTCCCCGCCTTTCTCTTCATGACTCATCTAGAACTCAGAGGGGCATTTCCTCTGCCCTGCCTCTCCCGACTCCTCCTGGCTCTGATGTAGCCAGCCCCCATCCTTTCTTTACACTGTTGACTGACCCACGGAATGGATGATGGACGGTTGGTCATTTCTCTCTTTGGGACCTTTATTACCTACCCCAAACGTGCCTCCATCTTGGCTTGGAAATCCCCGGACTAGCTGGGGAAGATGGGGGCTGCTCTGGGGCACCAGCCCGAGTGGGTTGTGTCTGTCTGCCCTCCCTCTGCAGGGGGAAACGTCTTTCTGGTGGGCAGCTGGGTCTCAGTGCTGTGATGAAGGGAGGGGTTCTAGAGCCCCTTCTGTGGGCAGCCTCCCTTCTCTTCTCTTGGAGCCCAAACTGCATGTGGACCCTGGCCCAGGACGGTGATACTCTCTGGGTTTCACCATTAAACATCCCTCAAGGATTCATGGCTTGGGCCCAGTGAATCCTGAGAGGGCACACAGATGCTCTCTCCTGTGCCAGTGGCAGCGGTTGGTATGTCCGCTGGGCGGGCTGCCGCTAGAAGGATTGTGGTTGGTGGGTTGGTGTGCCTGGGTCTGCTGCAGTGTCTGTTGTGGCTGAGGGGAGAGGTGTGGCTGCACAAGGCCAAGTGTTTCGTCATCCCACCTAGCCACTTCATGCCCAGCCTCCTATAAGTTACACTTTTATAGTCGTTGCCTCCAGGGTTCATCCTGTAAAGGCACTACATGAGCAGCACCATTTTCAGGTGGGAGAAAATGATTTCATCACAGCGGCACTGAGTGCCGAAAGGAGGACGGGGAGGAGAAGCCAGGTCTGTGGGATTTCCAGCCCGGTCTCTACTGGTTCCTCCTTCCTGTGGACCCCATGGTCTTGCTTGGTGGCACAGATCCGGCTTCTCTCTGTCTCTGGTGGCAGGCCAGTCCCGAAGCTGCAAACTCCCAGGAGATCCCAGGCAAGCATCGGCAGTCAGCGTGCTAGCAGGTGATATGGGCCTTCGGCACAGTCTGTGGTTTGGAAGCCTTGCTGTGTTTTCTAGACGCCCATCTGTGGAGGAGAGCAGGGCCTGTCTGCTCACTGAGACAGCTGATGCTCAGGACTGGAAATGTCTGCCCTCTTGTGTGTGTCATTTCACGTCCAAGCTGAGAAGCTCCGGAGCTTTTTAGGAGGTGGATCCAGCCTCCAGGGGCTTGGTCCCCAGGCCGGGGGAGAGCCCCAATGTCTCCCTTCCTTGTCAGAACCAGACCTGCAATGCTGGGTCCTTGGCATGCTGACTGGGAGCTCAGGTCTAGTGCGCCCCTAATTCTGATTCTGGCCAGTCCCCTGAGTGAGTGCAAGTGGAGGGCGCTGTGTGGGGCAGCATGGTCTGGAGGATGTCCTGTGCCGGCTCCTACTGGGCTCCCAGCAGATGAGGTAGGCACCCCTATTTAACAGTTCCGATTTTCTTAATTTTCCAGGGCACTGATCCGTGGGGCAGAGGGTAAGAGGAGGCCTTTGGGCTCTTCATACATAGGCGCTTCTCAGGGGTTAGGAGTAGAAAAGACATGGTGGACTCCTGTTGCAGGAAGTTCACCATTGTCCTCCTCATCACCATTTTTTTTTAAGATTTTATTTATTTGACACAGAAAGAGAGATCACAAGTAGGCAGAGAGGCAGGCAGAGAGAGAAGGGAAAGCAGGCTCCCTGCTGAGCAAGAGCCCGATGTGGGCTCCATCCCAGGACCCTGAGATCATGACCTGAGCCGAAGGCAGAGGCTTAACCCACTGAGCCACCCTGGCGCCCCAACCTCATCACCATCTTTATCAGCATCCTCAGCCGTGGGATCCTGGTGATTATGGGACATTTTTGCTGGATGTTCTAGACAGAGAATGAGACAGTTGCTAACTCAGGTTGGCTTGAGTGGTCATTTGCTCTGGTCAATGCATCTGAGATCCTACACTGAGCAGCATGCTGATCCCCTGGACACACAGTTCTTGCATGCCTCACTGTCTTTGCTCTTGCTGGAATTTGCTCTGCCTGGAATTCCTTTCTATGCTTCTTTGACCAGCATAGCTCTACTCAGGGGCTCAGACCAGCTCAAGTACCCCTTCGCGTCTAACAGGATAAATATATTTCCAAAGATAGTGTTGATCACATTCTAAAGTTGATCTCTTCCTTATTTTCAGGTACCCAACATACACACACACACACACCCCTTTGGGTTTATTGAGGGGAGGGGCTTTCTAGGTAGGAGCAGAGCAGAAGCAGTGGTGGGGAGTCATAACGATACCTGGTGAGTTTGGGAGGTGATGGGGAAACTGATGGACCCAAAGCTTCTTTCCAGGCTGGGAGTGGCAGGACATAGGCCAGCTGGGTCGTGGATGTCACTGGTATCTAAGCTGATGAATCCATCCTAAGAGAATGGCCTTTAGGGTTGGACAAGACCTTCCTTGGAATAGGCTCTCGTGGCAGTACGTTCTGAGGCCTCATCTCTGAGCCCAGTTTCTCTATCTATAGGAATGTGATAATACAGCCCGTCCCTTAGGCTGCTGGGGAAAGCATGTGGGGTGATGCGGGTAAGCTCACAGTAGATGGGGTTGCTTTGACTGTGAGAAACCGAGGCCTTTGGGAGCAGGGATCTTAGCATATACAACTTTCGATCAGCCAGTAGGCCTAGCATGATGCCTGTGTCTATTGGCTGCTCATTTTTTCTAATTGGTTGAGTAGAGATTATACCCTAGGAAGAATTTTGCCAAGAGGAGGCCAGGTGAAAGTGGTGGTTAAGGAAGAAGGCTCTGGCAATGATGTGTATGTAGGGTGGGTTAGCGATAAGTCAGGGTGATGGAAGGGAGAGGAAGATAGGTAAGGGTATATGAAGTGCACTCCAAAGTGACCTGGAGGGGCCTGTGGAATGTCATGGAGACTTCCTCCTGCTTGGACTCGTGGGTCTAGTGGGGAGGTGGCCTTGAGCAGAGAGGTGGGGGGGCACGTGTGTGGGTGGAGGTGCTTATGGGTGTGTGTAGGGGTTGTGCGTTAGTGTGTGTGTGTGTTGTATACATGTTTCCAGAAGGCCCCACGCTGACCAAACGACACATTCTGTCCTCATACAGCTTATAGTTGCCTGGGGGAACAATGGCATTAATGAAATCATTACTTGAAAGTGTGGTGAGGGGTCTGATGGGAAAATTCAGATCTTCTTTGAGATTTCACACAAATACCTCGTTCATACTTAGAAGCTTAGGGAAGGCAACTTGTTTTCAAAAAGCATTTATCCTTTGGTCTTATTTATCATACTAAGCAGAATTTAGTAATTTTTACATGGATAAATATGTTCACATTTTTTTTCACATAACCACAATACCATTATCATATCTAAAAAAGTTAACATTCATTTCTTAGTGTTATCAAATATCCAGTCAGTGTTGAAATTTCATTGGGTCTCATAAAGGCTTTTATAGATGGTTTATTTAAATAGAGATTCAGACAAGATCTATCTGCTGTTGATCTACCTGTGGTTGACTTGTCTCTTCTAATCCATAGGTTCCCCTATTTTCCCTATTTTCTCCCATAATTCAGTTGTTGAACGAGCCAGCGGTAGATCCCGGAGAGTTTTGTGGGGTCTGGCTTTTTTGCGGGTGACGCCCCCATGGTGTCAGTGTGCTGCTGGGGCTCCAGGACACCCTGTACACTGAAAGTTAGACTCGGAGGCCCGATTGGGTTTGGCTTGACTTGGTTTCCCCCCCAGGCTTTGCACCTGCTGGCTCAGCCATTGGTGGCTCTGACCTAGATGGGGAGACATGTCATTGATGGCAGCATCCAGGCTAAAGCCAGGTGCCAAGAGGAGTCACCATGGGAAAGGGAAGGTGAAGGAGGGGGCCGAGAATCAAGGCTTGGGCGTAAGAGAGGACCTGGAAGCCCTGAGAACAGCTCTGAGCAGTGGGAAGGCTGGCACTGGAGTGAAAGAGGGCTGGGGCGGGGCGTAGAGACAGCGCTGAGCTGCGGGAACCTGCGAGGTCTTTTCACTTCTTTCGGGCTCGTCTGCAGAGTGGACAGAGTACCTGCATCAGCTCGGAAGGGGTGGTGGACATTCAGAGAGGTAGCAGACGCAGGAAATGGAGCAGCAGTGCCTGGCGAGAGAAAAGGATCAGTGGGTGTTATTGGTAATGACGATGTTGTGAAGGAGGAGGGGAAGGGAGCTGGGACTCTTCCCCCCTGGGTCCACGGAAGCTGTTGAAGGATTTTGGGTCAGAGAGTTATGATTCCATTTGTATTTTAGGGAGCCTGACCTGTCTGTCTGTCTGTAAGACGGAGGGTGGGTTTGGGAGGGACAAGAGAGTGGGTGAGACCGAAGTTAAGTTGAGGCTGTTGTCCAGAAGAAAGAGGGGTCTGGCATGGGTGGGTGATGGCAGTGGGGGTGGAGGCAAATGGGCTTACTGGAAGGTATTCCGAGAGTAAACACAGAGAAGAGGTGATAGACAAAACAGGCAAGAAGAGGGAGCCAGGAATCTGGGAGAGAGTAGAGGGCGTCGGCTTGAGTCTGAGAAGGATGGCGGTAAGCCTCGGGGATCCAGGGTCGGGCACGCCCTCCTGTGCTTGTACATTTATGTATTGTGTGGACATGTGTGCATGCGGCTATACTAACATATGCTGTGTATTTTAATTATATGCACTAAAATAAAAATTATGTAGGAATCAGATAAAGATGAAATAAATAATATTTTAAAGTATCTTGCCATGATTAACATGCCTTCTTAATCTCATTAGCTGGTACAGCCAGGCAAAATATACATTTGGGGAAATGTTCATCATTAGCAAGAGCAGGTATATATCCATATTTCAAATAGCCTTCCTGATTATTTGATGTTTTCGGCCCATTTCTTTTCAGATCTGATTAGATGGCATGGCCCTTAGCTCCTTGTGTGGCTGATGAAGAGTGATTACTGGGTGTAGGGCAAGTGTTGGCAACTTCACGCTCATGGGCTTTATTTACACTTGTAGTACAGGGATGGTGCAACTTGCCAGTTCTTTGCAGGAAGGTTTTAAAGGTCCTAGTCCATTTTGGTAAGGGTTAGTGCAGTCTGAGCCCGGTTATGGGACCTGTCAGTGCTCTTCACTGGCCATTAATGTCACCTTGCTAATGAACACACAGCTCGGGCCCTCTGGCCATCCTTCTGCATGCTGCTCTCCCGGGCTTCTTCCAGGACCCGCTCAGAAGCTGCACTTGACTCATGACCCCTACCATAGCCCAAGGGGGAGGGCACCAGGCGCCATCGGTACACTCAGCGTGACTCAGCTCAACTTCTTCCTTTCCTTTTCTTTTATGTATTGAGACGAAATAGAAATGGACGTGCAAGCACCCCACTTTGAGTTCCGGGTTGCTCTCTGGCAAGCCAAGGACGGCAGAAGGTCTTTTGCAAGGTGGTTAAGGCAGGTGAGACCCGGAGGAGCCTGCTCGTGGCTCCAGTTGGGGCCCTTGCCTTCCAGGTACCCCTGCAGCTCCTGGCATCTGGCTGTGGCGGTCGGTCCTATTTGGCTGGGAAAGCCGGGTGGTTGTGCGAGGAGGGGAGGGGCAGGGAGCAGCGGGGGGCTTCACGGCTCCCTTCTCCGGCCTCTTTGGCCGTCTGCCCAGAGAGAAGCGCCAGCTTGCTCCAAGGCCTGCTGTGTGGGCATGTGCAGTGAGACGAGCCCATTTAACCGCGTGACTTGCCATTCAAAATGAATTTGCCTAGGCTCATTGCTGCCCTTTCTGAGAATCCCCTTCTCTGCAGGTCCTGGGGGCTAGAGGCCCAGGGTGCTCTCGCTCTCTTCCTTTCCAGCCAGCCAGAGCGCTGTGTGCATTTCTAGGGATGGCCGTGGTGAGGCCTCTGCAAAGAGAGGGGCCCGGTACCTGCCAGAGAATCAGATAACGGATGAACCAGGCAGGGCTGGCAGCAAAGAGATTTGTGAGGCTATTTAAAATCGTTCGGGGTTCTTCTAGAGGCTGGCTGTGATGCTCTCTTTGCTCATCCCGGATGCTGATGAAACCGCAGGAGACTGCTGGGCTCACATGTCTTTCGCAGGCCGAGCAATTTGGCCATGACCCCACCACCGCCCAGTGTGCCCGAGACGGAGACAGACTGGAGGAATAGGGGCCTTATTGGTTGTGGCTGTTAACAGTGAAGCTTGAGCGGGTGTAGGGGCAGTGCGAGCCTCTGCTGCGGCCCCGGGAGCCCCTGCTGGTCCCCAGACAGAGGCACATACCTGGGCACTGGCAGGAGGGCCTGTCCGCCTTCTAGCTGCTGCCCTGCCCAGAGGAGCTCACCGCAAGTCCAGCCCCTGTGGAGTTCCTGGCTCTGGAAAGGAGGTCGGCTGTGTGGAGAGGCGTGCTCCAGACCAATTAGGAGCTCATGCTGTGTGGGGCTTTCCTCCCCCCAGTGATCATTTCCTTCTGAGGCTGGGTTCTACCCTCTGATTATCACAACGCTTTGCCTGTTTGGTTTTTCTCCACTTAACTCCCACACTCATTTTGTGCATGAATGAGTACAATGAAACCAGTTTAATTTGCTGTTAATTCTCTGTTCAAAATATTCTCTTGTGTTGAAGGGACCGGGTCCTTTTCATCTTTCTGTGGTGGTTCTGGAAAGAAGGCACCTGTTGGGGGGGCGGCAGGAGGGTGGTGAGGGCGGGAGGCTGTGGGAAGGAGGCACAGTTCTTCAGGGAGCAGGTGAGTGCCATGGAGAGGGACATCCCTCACAGCCTGTGTGGGAAGAGGGTCCACGGGGGTAGGGCTATTACGCTGTGGAGCTAGGGGTCAGTTTGTGGTGGGGACGAGGTCATGGTTGGGAGAAGCACCTCCCAGCGGAGGGGCTATGGTGGAGGGATTCGAGGGTGCCAGGCCAAGCTGGCTTCTGTGGCTCTCACATGTGGGCATGAGGAAATGAATGCTGAGCTGATCACAGCTGCGAGGTGGTCAGGGAAGATGTCTGATGGAATTTACAGAGACGAACTTTAAAAATTGCTTTAAAACATCTGAGTATAGTATTGATAGCATGATAGCAAGCTAGCTTAGCTAGCTTGAAAGAGATCTATTTTTTTTTTTAAAGAGTTTATTTATTGACAGAGAGCAAGAGAGCACAAGCAGGGGGGCGGCAGGCAGAGGGAGAGGGAGAAGCTGACTTCCTGCTGAGCAGGGAGCCTGACTCAGGGCTGGATCCCAGGACCCTGGGATCTATGACCTGAGACGAAGGCAGACGCTAAATGACTGAGCCACCCAAGCGCCCCAAGAGATCTATTTTTGACAAAAGTTGCTTGTTTCAGTCAATCGTGCCTAGCTCTTCTTTGTACCTGGGGCAGGTGTCCAATTCCTATTAGTGGGGCTGCATTCTAAGTGACAAATGATCTACACAGACGTCAAATCTGCCAGGCAAAAGTGATGGAGAGAGCAGCAGCTTTGCTGGTTGTCACCAGGTAGTCCCTCAGGCCATGTGGAGGCAGAGACAGCTGAGTGGTAGGTGGGTGAGGCTGAGCCATCATAAGGGCCTGTCTCATCCTCCAGTAACCACAGAAAGACCCCATCCCTTGGGGAGGGCATCTTTTTGAATGCTTTTGTAAGTTGCATTTTGTAAGTTGCTTCTATAACATGGAAGAGGTTGATAAACCACCAGGGATCAGCTGCTCTCAACTTTCCTCCCTGGGGCTACCATAACTGCTGGTAGAGGGAGCCCAGGAGCCTCCCAGAGGCTGTCGAGCTTTTCTCTGGTGACCTGGGCATTCTTGATTCCCAGTCACTGCCAACCCAGGTAGGAGGCGGAGTTCTACCTTGGGAAACCCATGGGCTTTGTCCATCAGTACATCTGTAGAACCACCCGCCAGGTAAAGAGACTCAGGTGAGTGCAAAGGAAAGGGAGAAGAGCAAAGGCAGCCTGTGGTGGGTATATTTATAGGGGACCAGCCAATATGGCCTGTCAGGGCTTCCCACACTGTACAGCCTACTGTACTGCCTGGCTAGGAGTGGGGAGGGAATTGCAGAGTCCCAAGATGCTAGGAGGCAGGGATCTTTGGAGCAGATGTGGCTCTGAGGATGAGGTAAGGGGTGAGCTGGGCTGGCTTGTGCTCAGGGAGTGGTCAAGCACCCCATGGCATGGGCTTCCTACCCATTGCTGCCTCTTGAAATGAGCACAGTCTGGGGAGCGGGGGCAGAGATTCCCAGCACAGAGTAATCAGGATCAGTGTGCCGTTTGGGGCATGATAGTTGGGCCACAGTGGAGCATTGTTGAGACATCTGGGTGGCTCAGTCAGTTAAGGATCTGACTCTTGGTTTCAGCTCAAGTCATGATCTTGGTCATGAGATCAAACTCCACATAGGGGCTCTGCACTCAGTGTAGAGTCTGCTTGTCGCTCCCTCTGCTCTTCCCCACCTCTCACATGTGTGAGCTCTCTCGATATCTCTCTCTCTCCCTCTCTCAAATAAATAAAAAAAAATTTTTTTAAAGGAGCATTGTCATTAAGCTCATCTTTAAAGGATATAAAATGAAGATTAACGTAGTGCATGCTTTGTCATCTTGCCTTCTTCTTTTCGTTAGGGAATTTTCTTCTTCCCCAGAGAAGAGATAATGACACTCAAGCTCCTGCTTCTTACCAGGTGTGTCTCTACCACACCCTGGACCCTCTTTGCCTTGCTTCACACCCAGCTCCTGAGCCATGTGGCTGGAAGGTTGAGAATGGTGAGGATGGGGCCCCTGTTTAGCCGACCCACCCTGAACTGGCTTAGCCATGGCCACTCTCTGCTGCCCACTTAACCGTCCCTCTCCTTGGCAGCCAGAGTACTTGTCCCGTGGCAGCTGCTGAGGAGGGTCTGTTCCCGGAGCCCCACTGCGCAACCCGCCCCTTTATCCTTACTCTGAAGAGTCTTGCAGTAAGGACACTGGTTTAGCTCACTTTTCTAATTTGACCACTTCCCTGGAATATATCTTCTCGTTTCCCAGTTCCACAGATTACCCTTTGGGAAATGTTGCTACAAACCCTCCATTCTCTTATTTCTTCTCCCATCCAAATCCTTTGCATAATCCAACCTGTGCCTGGATTTTTTTTTTTTTTCTAGGAAATCTTCCCTGACCGCTCCAGGCTGGCCCATTCCTCTGTCTTCCCCAGGGCCCTGGTAGTCTGTACTAGTAAACTCCAAGGATTCTTTTGGAGGCTGAGATGATAAGGGCATTTTTCAAAACAGTCAAAGGCCCAAGGGTCATGGCTTTCTAGGACCCAGTCACTACTTCCAACAGGCCTTTCAACCTCTGCTGTCCCTTGCCACATTTCCTTACTCCACTGCCCTAGCGCCCCTGAATTTGGGACCTCCCACCTAAGTCAGAGAATTCCACAGCCTTCAGGCCAGTGCCTCGACCAGCTCGCCTCCACCCCTGGTCCCACCCTCAGGCCCAGGCATTGCCTATCAGCCAGCTCGGGGTCTGCAGCCACTCTGGCTGTCCATGTACTGAGCAGGTAGTGAGTATTTACAGTGTGCCTGGGCCTGAGGATCTCGGTATGGACAAGACAGATGATGCCCTTGGGATCATGGGGGGAGCATTCCATGCCTGGCTGGATTAGCTTCCTAAAGCTACTGTACACAATCACCATGAGCTGGAGGCTTAGAACAATAGAGGTTTAGTCTCTCACCCTCTTGGAAACCAGATGGCTGAAATCGAGGTGGGGCCATGTTGGTTCCTTCTGGAAGCTCTGAGGGATAATCCATTCCATGAGTCTCTCCTAGCTTTTGGGAGTTGCTGGCATTCCTGGTACTCTTTGGTTGTAGCTGCATAAATTCAGTCTTGGTGGTGACGGGGGCCTCGCTGTGTCCATTACCTCCCGGCTGCCTCTAGGCTGTGGAGGGTGTGCAGAGCCCTGCCATTTCCCCATGATCTTGGGCAGGCCTTATCCTGTATTGATTGAGGATCTTACTCTTGGCTTCCCTTCCTAAGCCCCCTTTGCCCATCTGCTGGCTTCTCTCCTTCTGCCACCTGGTTTTGCTATGTTGCATTTTCTCTTTCAACTGATCGCCTTCTTTGTGCCTTTGATGATGGCTCCATCAGATCAAAGGGGACTCTTCTCTAGGCCCAGGGCCTGTGGCCCTCCTGAGTGTTCCTATGGCAACATGTCTCCATTGAGGTGCCAAATCTATAGACCTCCAGCTGACAGACAAACTAGTTACCCGTGTTTCTGGGAAAATTTAGTTGTGGCGAGTGAAACTTGGGCTCCCTGTGTTTCTCCTGTTTCCCTTCAGACCTTCTAGGAAGGACTTAAACTCCCTCCTGAATCTGGTACAAACCAGTTAGCCCATGAGGACAGCATCATAGACCAGAGTTAGGTCTGTCATCTTCCATGGGTATACTTTGCTTAGAATACCTATAAATATAAACCGTATTTAATTTTGTTTTTGTTCATTAAATATCCGCAGGGTTGCAGCTGGTATCTTTCTGGTGTTCTGAAGGGTCACACAGAATTCTGTAGAAGTTCGTAAGTGTGCTGATAGCTCAAAGACTATTTTATCATTGTATGCTAAAATAATGAATGAGTTGATCAAAAATTACAAGAAAAAAATTAAATCTCACTGATGAAATTCTGTCAGCACATTTGTCCAGGCCAGAGCCCTTGCCTATCTAGACGATGAGTAAGGCAAACAATAGGCCATGGGCCCAGTGGAGCCTGTAGCCCGTTTTCATGCTGTAATGGTGACAGTAGACTTAAATGGGTGCAACAGAAACCTTATGGCTCACAAAGCCTAAAATATTTACTCTTTGTCCCTTGACAGAAAGTTTGCCAACTGCCAGCATAGACCATTGTAGTGGACATTATTCAGCCCAGTTCCTGGGTGGTAAACTAAGGCCACCTGGGAGGATGTGCTCCTGAGCAGCTTGGAGCACATCCCTTAGTGTGTTTTCTTTCCAAGACAAGATGGTGTATCACCCGCAGAGGTCTAGGGAATGCAAGCCAAGACCCATTCAACTGATGGTACTATGGCTAGTATGTGTAATAAGATCTCAATAGTACGACACTTGCCTATCTCTCAATAGTCTTCTGAAGATGTGATAATGTCTGTGAAAACATTATTTATAAACTTAAGGGCTACTTATTAAAAGTATATATTTGCATCCCCTTAAAAATGAAATATTTGCATACAAATTTAACAAGATGTGGATGAGTTATTATGAGGAAAAGAGCAAAACTCTGATGAACAAAATTAAAGAAGAACTAAATAGAGAGATATTCCATGTTTATGGATAGGAAGACTCAATATTGTCAAGATGTCAGTTCTTCTTCCCAACTTGAGCTATGGATTTAACTCAATCCTAAGGAAAGTCCCAGCAAGTTATTTTATGGACAGAGAAAAAATGATTCTAAAGCCTATACGGAGGGACAAAAAGACCTTGAACAGCCAAAACAATTTTGAAGAGCAAAGTTGGATTACTTCAAGACTTACCATAAAGTTCCAACAATCAAGAGAGTGCAATGCTGGCAATAGAATACGCAAATAGATCAGTGGAACAGAACAGCATCCTTAGATCTCCATCTTGCCTTGAGAAACAGGATATTGTGCCCATGTTATCGGTGAGAAATCGGGGGCTCAGAGAGGTTGTGTGGGTTGCCCAGGGTCACACTGGCATTATCTGTCTACGTGAGTTAGAACCCGTGTCTTCTGACTTCAACTCCATTGCTCTCTTAAGCTGCACCATAGCTGGCTATGTAGGGGTCCTCTAAAGGAGGCAGGTATGTATTCTCTCTGTTGATAAGTGAAGCTTTGCATCATTTTTTTAAAAGGAAGGGCAGGTGGGCCTAAGGAACATGGTGAAACATGAAGAAAACACAGCTCAGTTGTCTCTGACCTTTCCTAGATTTAACCCTGACTTTTGGCTGTTTACGGAGTGAATTTCCATGTCATTGTGCTAAGAGGTAAATCCAAGATATGAAACACTGAGGGGCCTTCCAGGAGGGACACACTTTGCTGTTTGCCATTTATCATCATTCCATTCGTTACATACATTAGAGAAACTTATGATGTGGAGAATGATGACCCCTTCCTTCCCAAGAAAGCTAGCCAGTAGTGCTGGTGATGGAAATCAGGAGGAGGTTAAGGAGAATTGACATTTTACAAGAATGAGCATACACTTGATTGTATTACACAATTTAAAAATTAATAAAAGTTCAAGAACATGACTGCATTTAGATATTACAAACTGAGTGTCTTTGGGAGATGAGGAATAACCATCCAGGCCCCTGGTTACTTCGTTTGCACTCTCCCCCTCCCACACACCTCAACTTGGCCTTCCCTCTCTGAGTCTCTAACACACGGCTGCCCTGAAATTTGGGGGTCTCCTGGCACAGAGTTTGGGACTAATACATTGCAGATAAGCTTTCTCCCCTGAGAAACTGTAGGCTGGTGGCCTCACCAGCATCTTGGTCCCACACTGATTCAGTCACTGGCTAATTCACCCAAATGTGAATGGACTGCAGGAGCTCTTCCCTCTTCTGGATGCATTCCTGAGAGAGCCCACAGTGCCCAGCACTGTGTATCCTAGCTTCCTTTTTGCAAGCCCTCACTGCTTATATTCTAAACACAAGATGTGGGGCCTTCTGTGAACGCATCTAGAGACTTCCATGTGTCAGGCATGGAGGTGCTAATATTTCCAATAAATGCATGGAATGGGGGCCTTGCCCAGCCTCTGGGAGCTCTGACTAGAGAGGGGCCGGCCCTTGTCATGAGCTTTCCTGGGGTCCGGGACCTAGGGCTCTAGCCTTGCTTGCACAGGGTCCCCATGACTGTATCCCATTTGGGCAATGTGCAAGGAAGGGGATTTGTTCCCTGTGCCTGTTACTCTGCACTGCGTGGAGGGAAATGGGGCTTTTGTGAGTTCTAAGGGAATCTACTGGCCCATTGTCTGGGCCAGCTCTCCACAGAACTCTACCAGTGCCCATGAGGACGGGACGAGGCTGGGAAAGGCCAGATGTATTCCCAGCCAGGACTGAAAACACTATTCATCCCAGAAACACCCTATTAAGCAGCAACAATGGTACAGAGAGGGAGGAGGGGGAAGACAGAAGGAGAAGGCTGGAGAGGTGGTGGGGGGAGTGAAGACGGGGAGGGGGCTGCAAAGGAAGAGGGGGTGCTCATCATGTCCTGGGGCCTGGGGAAGGATTCAGAGCATTGCAAGCCACACTTCTCCTCAGGAGACCGTGGTCTGCTCAGTGGAATTCTTAAGGGAATTGATAGGGAGATGAAAGGGAGGGTGTGCCCACCAGGGAGGTGATAGTCCCCTTCCCTCCTCTGGGCCGATCAGACTATGTGAAGCACTTGAGCTCCATGGTGGGTGCTGTCCCATCAGGACAGTACAAATGAGGCAGTGGGGCTGAAAGAAGAGCTGAGGAAACCCAGAATGTGGGGGGCAGAGAAAACTCAGAAGGCCGTAACTCTTCATCATCCAAAGGGCTGCCGTGGAGAAAGAAGAACAGTTGGTTCTGTGGGTACACTTTCAGGGGCACAACAAGGGCCAAAGAAAGGAAATCCCAAGGAGCTAGCCTTCTGACAGTCGGAGCAATCTGACAAGAAAACAGCGAGCCTGGAAAGGTAGTGAGTGGCTCATCTTGGGTGGAATGTAAGCAGATGCTGTATGATCAGCTGATGAGGATGCTCTATCAGAAGCTCAAGCTTCGGGTGGAGGAAGGTACCAAACTTCTGGAGCTTTTGAAACCTTGAGAGATTCCGAACAGAGAGTGATGTACAGATTTGGAGCCCAATCCCTAGTGTATTTGGATATGTGATATAAGTGAAATCTGGAGAAGTCTATCATGTTCAAGCTGGAAGACACGGAACAGAGCTCCAGAGCCTGATGCCCCTGGGTGTGATCTTTTCAGTTCAGAAGGAAGAGTACTGCAGGTGTCATTTTTCCTGAAGCCTGTTTTTTTGGCCAGAAAACCAAGAAAGAGAGTTGAATGGTACCAGCCTCTCAAGGAATCCTCTGCCCCAACCTAACAGGGAAATGGAGGGCCAAGTTGATGAAGGACTCTCCCTTGAGCTTCCGCCTTGAAGAGGAGGAGGTGACTTCCGGGTGCCCCCCCCATTGCCAAGTGTTAGATGAGGAGCCACTCAGGGTAGAGCCTCAGTCCAGAAGGGCCTAGAATGATCAGCCACCTTATCCGTCATCCACCAGGGATGCTGGGCAGAGAGACACATGCTGACGCCACATGCTGATGGCAGAGCCAGGCCTAGACCCCAGGTCTCTTCTGTAGTTGAGAGTGTTGTCCTCTGCCTGCGACCCCCAGGTTATGATGTCGAATTTACCCAGTTCCTACAAGGCAAAGCCCTGGAAGCTGCGGGAAGGTCACAGCTCCCACCCTGGGAAGTTTTAGATCCCAGATATCCCCCTGCCCTCCCTCCCTACTGTGAAGGGCAGATTAGGTGCTCACAGCTGGAGCAGGGGCTGGACCCTGTGGCCACCAGACCTGCTTGCTTCCAGTTGTAAAAACCCAGCAGCATCCCTTGCAGGCCAGCAAAGGAGCTTTTTTTGCCTGGGACTTCAAATCCCTCTGGAGACATTTCTGCACAAAGACATGCATTGCAAGAGTTTTATAAGGCCCAGGGAGGACATTTGGGACATTGAAACTAATTGGGGTCTCAGGAAATTCTGGATGCCAGTAGCCCATCAATGCTGTTGATTGGGAAACACAAATAGAAATCTTCCAGGGGCTCTCTCCAGACACCTTGGTGGTGAGAGGGAGGCCCTAAGGGCACGAGTGACAGGCAGGTCGGGATGGGCTTTCCCTGACTAGGAGAAATGGAGGGGCAAGAGGTCTATTCTTGGGGGCAGGAGATATTCGTGGAGTTTGAGGGCAGTGCTGGAGGAGACTTGGGGATCACCCCATTGACCCCCCACAGCAGCACAGTTCGGGGAGGCCAGAACCGTGATCTCACAGCTAAGAGGGAGCCATTCCCCGGCAGGCCCCTCTTAGGGTCGGCCCTCGGCAGTCCATTTCTTTCATCACTCCTTGCCTCCCTTTGACCCTCTGTGCAGTTAACAGCAGTCACGTGGTGCAACAGGACAGGGCTAGTCCTGGACAGATGGCAGGTCGAGAGCAGTTCTGAATCAGTCCTCTAGTACAGGGTGAAACAGTGAAAGCAGACCGTGATCAAGGCCTGCACTGAGTGGTGGCTCTGTGCGGAGGTGAGGTGGGGCAGACTTGGTGGCTTGAATCATCTTTGAGGGCTTTTCGGCCCCTGGATGGTGTCCTTGTTTTTCGACACTCCATCTGGGCTCCTCTGTGTGCATTTATGTCTGGTCTGGAGAAACCAGGTCTGACCCCCTGGGTCAGGGGCCAGGCCTCTGCCTTGCTGCCTATAGCTATTGAACCCAGGCCTGATCCACACAGCTGTCCCCATGGGTCAGCCCTCCGAGGGCTGTGCCTCGCCACTGCCAGGCACCATTCAAGGTGCCCGCAGAGGGGAGTGGTGTCACAGAAGCTACAGGACACTGGGCCAGGAAACCACAGAGAAGATGACACAGAACCCAGGCCCTACAAAGCTGAGGTGAAAGGGGGTGGGCTACATCTTCAGGGGCAGGAAGAAAGCAAAGTCAGGCAGGCTTCCTGGAAGGGGAGAGAGGAACCATGGCTGGAGGAGTTTGGTTGGGGGTGGGCAGTTAGGGTGGGGTGAGGACAGAGGCAATCTGGGGGGCCTGGGTGGTGAGGCCTGCAGCCTCCCCACAGGGGACTGCAGTAGGCCAGGCTGGCTCTCTGGAGAAGGAGGGGGAGGCCTGTGAGTTGGAGTGGGGTGCGCAGTGAGGAGGCATGAGGCCACATGCGGGGAGAGCCACGGCATGGGCCACAGTAGACCCAGCCTGGTAGTGCTGAGGACAGGGGACCCCTGGAAGAGGACGTCAGTAAAGAGGGTCAGCCGCTGGGGTCAGGTAGGCTTTGGAGCAGCCCCAAAACATGCTCTGGGGAGTCCCTGGGGGACTCAGCAGCCCCAGCCTGGTCCAGGATGTGTCCAGGAGAATGTGGGAGCCTGCCTGGCTAGCCCAGTCCCTTCCCTGTCTGACGGGGGTGGGGGACCCTCAGGCAACACATCCCCTGAACCCTGGCTATAGCCATCCCCCCAGCTGGGGGCACTGGGTTTTCTCTACTGCTACCAGTGCACGCAGAGGCCCCAGCGGCAGTCCGCGGTACCAGTGACTTCAGAGAGGTACTGTGCCACCGATCAATCCAGGATGAGGGCCCAGGAAGGCTGGAAGGGGAGGCAAACGGTAGCGCGTTCCTCTGATGAGTGAGCTTGGGCCACCATCCATCGCTGGCCTTCGTGGGGACGCGGGCTCTCCTCCCAGCACTTCTCCCGGGTGATTGATGCCCCTGGGTGCCTACATCCCCTCAGAAGGAAGAGGCCGTCTAGCTTTGTGGCCGTGAGAAGCAGGGGCGGCGGGCTTATCATGTGCCGTTCTTTCCCGTGTCCCACGGACACCAACTCATGGGCGTGTCCGAGTGGCTGGGGCCAGCAGAGCTCGTCTCCATCAGAACTCGTGGTGCCAGAGGGCTGGGAAATGCCAGTCTCCTCAGTTTTCACCGCTCTTTGACTCTCCTCACACAAGTGCAAGTAGGTAAAGCACTGAGCGGCCTTGGGCTCCCGTCCGGGCCTGTACGGTCAGTGGTGGGTGCTGATCTCAGTGATGTCCTTGGACCGCCGCTTCCCTGTCTTGTTCCCCTTTCTCCCCCTGTGCCTGCTCTGTGTGTGTGTGTGTGTGTGTGTGTGTGTGTGTGTGTGTATCTCTTTGCTCCTGGACTAGGCAGAAGACTGTGTCCCATGTTGTTGTCAGGGAGGAATTGGAATCAGGAGGAGGGGAGGGTCCGAGAACCAGCTCCGCAGTAGGTCTGGTTAACTCCCCCCCCCCCCCCCCAGCAGGATGCCTGTTGGTCCGGGAGCCGATGGAGCAGCCCGCAGTCAGGCCTCGGCCAGAGGCAGCCTCAGAAGCCTGCTTTGCCTCTGCCTGCTCACGTGATCTGGTCAGTGTGGCGGTGCCTACAGATGTTTGATACCAGAGAGATCTGGAGATCCCTGGCCAGGGCTGGCGACTCCCAGTTTTCCTCATGGTTCTCTGCCTGTGGCATATTCTCAGGCAGCGGAGGGCGCACGTGGATCTGAGGGGGTGTCAGGCCATCTTTAAGGATGAGGGAATACAGTTATCAGAATGGGGAATGGAGGTCAGATGGAGATCAAAGGCAAAGAAGGTGGAAAAGGAATTTGACAAAACAAAGACTGTGAGTGTTTGTGGGATTTTTGTACCTCAGACGGAAGGCTTTTCATCTCCCCCTTTCCTTGCTCCTGGGTTAGTCTCGCCTGTGCACAGCTTCTCCCTTGTTGGAGAATGGCTCAGTCCTTGCACGCCCAAGTCCCCGCCTGTCATTGAGTCACGTGGAGACGGGAAGTTGTGCCCCGGGTGGGGAGGCCAAGGTGGGGAGCACACAGAATGGGTGGTGGCTGTGCAGGGTCCTGTGTGCCCAGCCCCTCATGAGAACAGTCTCCCATGGGCAGGGCCCAGCACAGAGCTTCCCCCTCCAGTTAGACTAGGATACTGCTGAAACCCTTCCAGCGTCAAGAATGAGCCCAGCATGGGGCACCTGGGTGGCTCAGTGGGTTAAAGCCTCAGCCTTCGGCTCAGGTCATGATCTCAGGGTCCTGGGATCGAGCCCCACGTCAGGCTCTATGCTCCGCAGAGAACCTGATTCCTCCTCTCTCTTTCTCTCTCTCTGCCTGCCTCTCTGCCTACTTGCGATCTCTGTCTGTCAAATAAATAAATAAAATCTTTAAAAAAAAAAAAAAGAATGAGCCCAGCAGCCTCAGACCTTGGGAAGACTGGCAGCATCTTGTCTGGGAGGGTCACGGGACAGACACTGCTGTCATCCTGCCTTGGTTCTGAGGAACTACCCCCAATCTCGCCCCCTTGGGAAAACTCCATGTGTAGTGGAGGGTCTGCTTGCTGACCCCCTCCCAAGGGTGTGGGTGCAAGGAGAGACTCTCATCCTAAGTTCTTGGTGGCCTCCCCACAGGGCACATGAGACAGTCGATGGGAGAGGAACCCACTGCCTAGCGCCGTCACGGGGAGGGGAGCAGGGTGCAGATGAGGGTGATACTGGGAGCACTGGGTTTGGGGTGTGGCCCGTGAGCCAGCGACGAGTCCCTTCAATGCCATCTTGTGTTCTGCTTGAGCTCCAGGGCACCCAGAAAAGCCCAGCGCTGCTTTCTGGGCCTCAGCTTGGGTCTGGGGGTGAGGCAAGGGGGAGCCACATGGCTGTTTGGGCTCCTTCTCCTTGGCCTTGCCCATTGCTTCAGACTGGACAGGGCCACACAGAGTCTGGCTGGTCCTGAGCAGGAGCCCGTGGGAGAAGCATGTAGTGAGCTCTTACAGAGGCTGTGCCCGCACCCCAGGTTCTTCCATGCACAGTGTGTGGGGAGAAGGAGGCTGCAGCCAATGGCCTTTCTGTGGTGGGACCGGAGGGTGGCTGGAGGTTGAAGTGTGGCTTCTCCACCAGCTGAGGCTGCCAGGGCCGGGTGGAGCCAAAGCCTGTCCTTCAGAGGGGCCTTATGGTGGGAGACTGGCGACGGGCCCCATCCCACTGGGCACAGCTGAGGACGCCACACCCCACACCAGGACCAAACATGGAACCTACCCGCAGCTGCAGTTTGAGGACCTACTCCAGCTCATCGGAGGGTGCAATAAGGGCTTGGTGAATAGTATCTTGCTGCCACCCCACGAATGCCTCGTACGAGACGTGGGCACTGGTATCCTCATTCGGGGGCTGGCTGGGTGGGAGCCGCAGGGCCCTGAGTGACTCGCTCAAGGTCAGGCAGTTGGAGAGCCGTGGGGCCAGGACGTTCCTGTGGACATGTGTGATCCAAGTCCAGTGTGACCAGGCCTCTGCAGGCGGCCAGCTCCCATGTGCCTTGCTGCAGGACATGGCCAAGAGGTATAGGAGGTGCAGGACTGCCCGCCTTGGGCTATGGATGTAAGCCCTGAGGCTCATTGGGGGCCTGGCGGGAGCACCTGGCAGCCCCAAGAGGTGGCTGAGGGGAGATGAATGAAGCGGCTGGTCCCGAGGGTTTGGCGGGTCGAACAAGGCAGCAAGCATGGCCGGAGACACTTAGGGAGCAGCAGGGGTGGGGCACCCTCCCACCTGTGGCCTGAGGGCAAGAGGAGGGGCCTTGCTGGCAGAGAGGGCCACCAGCCGCTGCCAGCTCCACAGGGAGGGGCCAGGGATGTACCCTGACCTCTGTGTCCCCAGCCCTCTGGGCTCCCATGGTGAGGGGCCCAGTGGGTACCATCTATGAAGGTCTGCCTTCTGGGGCGGAACAGGGAGTAGAAGGGTGGCCAGGGGATCTGAAGGAGCAAAGGGACACTGTGCCTTACCTCCTAGAAAGGTGTGTTTGAAGGAGGCCCCAGCCTTATCTGCATCTCTATTTGCCAAGCTCCCAGCACGGGGCCTGAGTATTTGTTGGAGAAAACCTTACAGCTTGATTCCCTGGTATCTTACCCTTGTGCTATGGACTGACTCATCCCCCCGCCTCACCCCCGCAAAAAAAAAACAAAAAAAAACCCAAAAAACAAAGTTGTGTTGAAGTCCTAACCCCCAGCATCTCACAATGTGAACTTATTTGGAAATAGGGTCACTGTGGGTATAGATACTTAAGATGAAGTCATACTGAAGTGGGATGGGCCCCTAATCGAACTCGACGGGTGTCCTTGCAAGATAGCCACGTGAAGATGGACACACCGGGACAAGGACGGGTGCTATGAAAGCAGAGATTGCAATGATGCACCTGTAGGCCCGGGAGTGCCAGCGGTCGCCGCTGAACCACCAGACACCAGGAAGGATTCTCCCCTCTGAGTCACCGAGGGAGCATGGCCCCGCTCACACTCTGATGTTGGACTTTGAGCTTCCAGAACTGAGATAATGCGTGTCTATCTCAAGCCTCCCGGGTTGTGGTGCTTTGTGGCAGCCTTGGGAAGATAGCACATCTCCTGACAGAGTTGCTCTTTGCTGTCTTGCTGTGTTTCTTAGAGACCACTTTAAGAACCAGAAGCCAGAAGTGACCCTCTGAGGCCCGAGAGGACAGAGATGGTTTTGAGTGGTGTACCAAGTCTGAGGCCAGACTGGGCAGAGACGGCAGCCCTTCCGAGGCTTACCTCCAGCCCGTTCCAGCTCCCTAGCCAAACAGCCCATGTTCTGTCCCCATGCTCCAGTCAGCTGCCCTGTGACCCCTGGCAGAGCCCTGGGAGGGAGGCAAACCCGAACCAGGGCCCTGGGCCTTGTGCATGTTCTCAGGCTGTACCCCGTGTTGGCCGAGCGCAGATGGGGAGTCTCAACTCCTTGAGGCACATTGCTCTGCGGTGACCCATCCATGCTGTGGCTTCCTTCTGTTTACAGTAATTAATTGCACTTTGGAAAATAAAAGAAACAGAAAGAGAAGGGGAGGCGGCTACTGCACTGATATGTGCACTCCTTAAAAGAGCAGATTTCACAGTTCGTATTTATCACTCGGATGCCTGTTCTGACCCAGTCGGTCCGTCAGTCTGCAGATGGGCTGGAGTGGTTCACCTGTTTACTCGGGCTTGCCTCTCTTCCTCGCCAGCCACTTCGACGCATCCATCAGTGGAGACTTCTCTAATACTAGCTTCTCTTACCTAACAGTTCACACTTGGCCAAGACAGTAAATGAGTGTTAGCCTGATGCGTGTAGCTAAGACCAGGCAGAGCATCTCTCCGGGCGTGGTTCTGGTTGGCTCACGGATGCGGGCGAGGAGGCCTCTGCCCGTGGAGATCAGGCTCTGGGGCTCACACGTGACTTGCTTGGCGTGTCTGCTGTGGCGCTGGGACTGGAACCCAGGACTCCAGAGTTGGCTGAACATTTTGCTTGGTGGGGCCGTATCGCTTTTGAAGCATTTACATTGGCCACCGACAGCTGAGCTGGGGGCTTCTGTGAAGACATCTGTGTGGTCCTCGAGTGCAGACCACAGGTAGGCTGCCGAGAATGGAAAGGAATTCTCAGCTGCAGAAGGCCCTGCAGAGAGGGAGTCCCTGGGGCATGGCAGGTGCTGTGAAGAGACTAAGGAGGAACAGGGAATCACAGCTCAATGCCTCTGAGGCTTCTGTCCTGGGCTCCCGGGAAGGGCGGCAGAAAGACAGGGAGGGCGGGGGCAGCATGCATGAGAGGAGATGTGGTGTAGACAGAATTAGTTGGACTGGGCACATGGGATGGGATGTGCAAGGCTTCCTTGGAATACTCTCTTGCTTTAGCCTTTTGTAGCTGTGCTGGGCGCAGGCTGATTCTGCCAGAACTGGGGCCATGAGACTGGTAGGTGCCCTCAACAGTTCACATTCAACCAGTTCATCCCAAACCCAGAGCTGGCAAAGCCTCTCTCTCCCTTGGTCCAAGAAGTCAGCTTGAGGCCGATTCCAGAGGGGTAGGGACGAGATCGCAGAGTGGCTGTCCTGCACCAGCAGCAGCAGGAGGTATGCGTGGGGTGAGAAGTTGAGGTTAGAAGCTATTGGTTCTGAGGCCCTGTCTCAAGGGCTGAGAGTCTAGAGGGAAGCCATGCGGGCATCATTCAGTGTGGTCCACGGAGACAGGACACAGCCTTGAAGAAGGTCAGGCAGGGAGGCTGGGCTGAGTTCTCTGCAGGCAGGCTGCTGTGATGGATGGGGCAAGGCCAGGGGTAGGAGCCCCCACGGGAGCTGGGTGGCGGCTGGAGTGTGTGGGCTCCAGGTGAGGCTCCGGCTCCCATGCTGAGTCCAGGTCTCAGGGCAGCACGGGCATCCCCGGAAAGGCAGAGAGCCTCGCTGTGGTCAGATGTGCCCAGCACATTCTGGTGTGTGTGTGTGTGTATGGTGATCGGGGGCATGGGAAGGAAGGAGGGAGTGCCCACTGAGCGCCAGCCTCCAGTACCCCTGTCATTTTATCCCGCGCTCACAGCTGTCTCCAGGACCCCCTCCTGCCATTCACTGAGGCTATGAACGCAGATGTATGCATGGTGATTTGGTTGATTTCTGTTCCCCTGCCTGCCCGCAAGCTCCCTGAGGGGTGGGATGTGTGTCTACCCTCTGCTCCGTCTCTGATGCCTGCACGGAGCTCACTCTGCTCTCAGGAACTGCTCAGACAGCGCTCACTGAATGGACCCCAGAGCCACTTGATACCATCCCGTTTCAGACCTCTTCCAACCATCCTAAGCCCTTGTGAAGGCTCTGGGAGGGAGCTGGGCTGCGGCGAGGATCCCCTCAGCAACTTGCCTGTACATAACCACAGCTTGTTTCTTAAGGGGGCACCTGGTGTGGCTTCTGGGCTGCCTGAGTTCCGGGGGCCCCCCGAGGGCGGCACACAGCAGTGACTGCATGGCTGTTGCTGGTTCTTCCGTGCTCCGCAGGTCCACGGTCTCGCCTTATCCAAAACACACGAGGCCCTGCTCCAAGAAGGCCCGGAAGCCCTGATTCCATCTGTATATATTGTCTTATATTGTTACCACCACGGAAGGATGTTGTAAATATTTTCAGCCAAATGTCTGATTAATGTCTCTCCAGAAAGAATGGCAGAGCTGTAAGGAGAGGGTTTATTTATCCCTCTCTCACCATGATGGGTATCTAATTCTTCCCAAATGTCAGTACATCCCAAGGTGCCCATCCAGACAGAGAGGGCCAGGCGGTGGCTGCCTCTTCCTCCACACAGAGGTCTCTGACCCAGCACCCCCACCCCCGACCTCCAGGCACGGGGCCCCAGAGTAGGAGGGGGCACCCAGAGGGTTTCCATATCAAAGCCACTGCAAGGAAATTGTTCCCTGGGAGCATGGGGTTTCTCTGCCAGGCTTTTCTTGTGCCTGGGTCCTCAGGTTCTTGCCAGCCTAGCCAGTGCTCCCCAGAGGGCCCCTTCTGTCTGCCCCCATGGCCTCCCCTCCGCTCTTGCTTCGGTTTTCCTCACCCTCTCATATGTTTGGGGGTAGATGGCTCCCACTTCATTCCCATCAGCCTGTTTCTGCTTCTGCCCTTGTTGCCCTGGGGAGTCGCTCTGAGATCTCCGTTCCAAGAGCCAGGTGGAGTTCTCCATCCTTCCCCTCTCCCCACTGCTCACCACCATCCCGGACGGAGAGCACAGCGTCTCCCTTTGCCTCCACATGGCCTGCATCTCCCATCCTCCCTGTCGGGACGGGCCCACTCATTCCGCACATGGAAGAACCCCATCCGTTCCCTTGGATTTCTTTCTCCTTCTCATGGGCTCGCCCAGAGTAGGATGGCCCGTGTGACTTTGCTTCTTGTCCCTCCCAAAACTAGACCAAATGTTTCCAGGGCACCCACCCCTCTGACTGGCTGCTGTATCCTCAGCGTGTTACTCTTTGGTCTTTACAACAAGGCAAGGAAGAAGGTAGATGAGATATTATTAGATGGTTAGTACTGTTGAGTCTTACAGATATCTTCCGGGTGTCTTACAGACAGCACCATTAGGGTTTTTGCATAGCTAAGGAAACTGAAGCTTGGAGTGGTTAAGTGTCCTTAACCACTGTCCTTAATCACAGTAACAACAACAACAACAACAACAACAACATATTTGCCTGCTTCATCACCCACCTCCCCCGCCCCCCAAGTCCTGTGTATTAGCTGGCTCTACACCATTCACAGTTGAGGAAGAAAGGGAAGAAAGAGAGGGATGGATGGGGGGGTGCAGGGAGATGGAGGGAGAGCGAGAGAAAGGAGGGAGAGAATGGGGCACAGAGAAAGAGAGTGGTGGAAGTGAGACCTGGACAGGCTGCCCCCGGCAGCACCCTCTTTCCCGTGGTGTGGTGCCCTTCCCAGCATTCCTCCCTCCCGTGGGCAGTGAGGACTTGCTCCCAGAGGGCAGAGGCCAGGCTGTGGGCGGAAGTTCCAGAGCTGCATCTGAAGGCATCAGATCTGACAGCAACACATGCACCTCCAGCTGGTCGGTCCCCACGCCACTGTTCGAGAGCAGAAGTGATGGTAAATATTTAATTGTGCTTCCACCATAACTTTCTGCCAGAGCTCTCAATATGCTTTATAAATGCAAATGAGCGCTCTTTTCCTCTCCAGGGAGATGTAAACCTCCTCAAATCACTTTTATTCAGCCCCCACCAGAATGTAATGCCGTAATCAGGAGCTCTCTGTGCCAGCAAAGAAACTGTCCTTAATCATATCGAGTGGATGGTTTACGGTGTTGTGGTCTTCTGTCTCCACAACGGGCCGGATGCAGAGAAATGGATCCCTCTTGCTGCAACGTCCGTCCAGTAGAGTGGATGGAAAACATTATTTAGAAACAGTTTCAATTATGGCCCTGGAGTAGGTGACTGTGAACATAATGAAGTCTTAGATTATATTAATGGGGTTAACAGGACGCACTAGTCCTTGGAAGGTTTAGAAATGAAGGCTAATTCTTATTTTTGGTTCTGGGCTCCATTTCCCTTGCTGCCTGCTTCCTCTGTCTCTTTACCACTGCTTCCGCTTGGTCCTGAGGTGAAAGTGGGGTGATGCATTTTTCTGGGGGGTTTTGTGGTTTCTTGGCTTTATGAGCAAAGCCCCCCCTCCTGACTCAGGGCCCCAGTAGAGCCCCTGAAAGTCCAAATGTGCCTGGTGGGCTGCAGTCTGGGGAGCTATGGCATCAGTGGGGGAGGCTGTGTGACCTCGCAGAAAGCACCGCACCTTTCTGTGCCCAGGTCCCCAACTCTGTCAGATGGGTTCACTGGCTCCTGCTCTCAGGCCACCTGGTGGAGGCATTTTAATCATGGAGATGAATTTCTGCCGAGCCTCATGGAGTGTCTTCTGAGAAGCGTGTTATGTAAATTCGGTGTGTCATTATGATCATTATTAGTGCTGTGGAGTGGAGATGAGGGGAAGAGGGAGGGTTGCTCCAGGAAGAGCCCGGCCTCCCCAGCTGTCAGAAGAATCAGAGGAGAAAACAAACTGGTGGAGTCTGTTCCAGTGCTCGCCTTCCTTCAGATAAGCGCGGGGTAGGACTCTTAACGCAAAACCAGACTCGAATGGGCAAGAAAATACAGCTTGCCGTATTTCCTTTACTCCCCTCAATTTGCTTTTTAGAGCCTACCCTATTCCCCCTGGGGTGACAGAAGTGTCACCAAGGGTATAGGCGGGCTGTGTAGTACCAACTTGTGGAGGAAGCTGCCTCATTGGTCCTCTTAACTCCTGTCCACACTGGCACCCATTAAGACACTCCACACCCCATCTGACCCTTGCTTATAGTTCATGCACATCATCTCTTAGTGGTTCTGGTTCCTTTTGTTAGCCTTGATGGGGCCTAAGGCTCCCTCTGCCCTGTCCAAGCCATGTCAACCTGGTGGGGTCGCTCGCTGCGACCTCCCATGCTGGCACACTCAATGTGCAAGGCCCTGTCACCTCAACAGGCTCCCACGATCCCTTCTCTGGGGTGGGGCACTAGGACACGAGAGCATAGCGAACCCGTTTTCTCAACACAGCTCCTCATTCATCACTGCGATTTTCATTCCGTCTGCCCTGCCCATAGGGTGGCTTTCTTCTCAAACCTCTGGTTTGCTCCCGGAATCCTTCTGTTTCCCAAGGGGCCCACAATTTTGTGACTGCTTTCTGCGTTCATGTCTCCCTTCTCCTGCTTGAAGCAGTGAACACAGAATGGGGGGGGGGGGTTCAGGAGAAAACAGAAATAGAGGGAAAGGCCGAAATGACATATGTATGTATGTTTCCCCCTCCTCTGTTTGTTGAGCACCTGTGCACCTGGGCAGTTCCTTTGATACACGCCCTGGGAGGTCCCATCCTAAACAGCACCATTGGGTGAATTTAAAAAGGTGCCCGTCTGGAACAACTGGATATCCATGTGACTAAAACAATTGTACACTTGATTGCACCTCCCACCTTATGCAAGTAGAAACTCAAACTAGATCATGGACCTAGGTAGGAACTTTGGGACCTTGGATTAGGCAAAGATTTCTCAGTATGACACCAGACTCTGAAAGAAAAAGTTGATAAAGTGGACCTCCTAAGCATTTAAAACTTCTGCCTTTTGAAACACACTGTTAAAAAAGGAAAGAAAAGACAAGCTGGAGAGCGGGAGAAAATATTTGCAAAGCACATATCTGATAAAGCAGTGGCATCCAGAATGCACAAAGAGCTCTCCAAACTCTTTAATAAGAAATTTGAAACTTGTAAAATCTTGAACATACTGCACCAAATAGGACATGAAGATGGCAAGGAAGCATGTGAAGAGATGTGTAACATCATTCATCAGTAAGGGAAGGAAAAACCACAATGAGCTACAAGCACACACCTGTGAAGATGGCACAGGTGAGAAGTGACTGATCCCCCAAGTCGGTGAGGACGTGGAGGAACTGGAACGTTCACGCACTCTAGTGAATGCCCCCAGACTGGGGACAGCAGGTGCACGGGGAGACAAGCTGCAGTGTGTCCTCGAGGGGGAGAGCTACTCAGCAATAAAACAGAATGAACTGCTGATGCACACTGCACGATCAGTTATTTTAAAGATTTTATTTATTTGTCAGAGAGAGAGAGCATGATCGCAGGCATGGGGAGTAACGAGCCCAACATGGGGCTCGATCCCAGGACTCTGGGATCATGACCTGAGCCGAAGGCAGATGCTTAACCAGCTGAGTCACCCAGGCATCCCTGATCGATCTTTTGTTAAAAGAAGACTTATTGACTTAGAGAGAGTGCACACGAGCACAGGGGGAGAGTGGGGGAGAGGAAGAGGGAGAGAGAATCTCCAGCAGACTTCCCTCTGAGCAGAGAGCCTAATGCGGGGCTCAGTCCCAGGACCCTGAGACCAAACGAAGGCAAGAGTCTGATGCTTACCCAAATGAGCCACCCAGGAGCCCACAACGTGATCAATCTTAAAATTATGCTAAGTGAGAAAAGCCAGATGAAATATAGTATATGCTCTATTTATATAAAATTCTAGAAAATCCCAGTTAATCAATCTATAGTGACAGAAGGCCAATTATTGCCTAGGGACAGTGATAAGGTAGGGCAGGGGCAGGAAGAAAGGAGGGTTTACAAAGGGACAAGGACACCTCTGGAATGACGGATATATTTATTATCTTGAGGCTGGTGACAGCTTCATGTATAAATATATGTCAGAACGCATCCAGTTGTATGACTTAACCATGTGCAGTTTACTGTGCATCATTTCCACCTCAATAAAACTGCTGGGGGAAAAAAAAACCCAAAGAGGCTTTTGGCTTTGCTGATCAGGAGCTCATGGGCAGCTTTTGGGGAAGAGTTTCCATTGAGAGGTGGGGGCTGACAGCAGTCAGTAAGAGACTGAAGAGAAAAAAAGAAAAAAGAAAGAGGTGCCTTGTGCTCAGGACGCTTTAGTGCTCTCTCTCAGAAAGCTGTTCTCCTGAAGAACAAGTCTGTGGTCGCCACGTGCCCGGAGATCTTGGTGTATGAACTGTAGCTACTGTCACAGCTCCCTGGAGCTCCCAGGGGCAAAGGGACCCACAGGGAGGCTGAGTCTTGGGAGAGTGGCTGGGGCCAGGGGAGTTCATGGGACACCACCCATGGGTGTCAACCTGGATGCCTGAAAGAGTCAGGGGACAAGAAGGGGGGAGAAGTGTGGGCAGACGGGTGAGGCTGGAAAGCAAGCCCAGTGGGGAGGAAGAAGGCAGAAAGACATGGCCCAGAAAGGTCAAGGAATGAATTAAATTTTGTTACTGGGTTGACATGGCCATGGAAGAGCCTCTTGAAGAGGACCCTGGGAAGAAGCCATGTCTGGGAGTGAAGTTTCTGGGCAGGTGGCTTCATCCTGTGCAGGCAGCTTTCAGACTTCCAGGATTCCAGGGAGAGAACAATGGATGCAGCATCAGGACCCCTGAGGTCTGAGCTGTGGCATCCTGACGAACCTCTTCCCCTCTCTGAGCCTCAGACTTCACAAAGGGGCCCATGGCTCTTAACACTGACATTTGTAGTCATAAGTAACCTTGTTATCATAAGGGCCACTATCTAACAATCCTCCTGACTCACCAGATTTTCTCTTTTGACCCACAGAAACTTTAATGGACACCAGGACAGCTACTGCAGAGCTGGGCTGGACGGCCAATCCTGCGTCAGGGGTGAGTGTCATCCATCATCCTTCAATCCTGCTGTGTAGTCCCGGGCCTGTAGGATGTCTGGGGGAGCAGAGTCTGGCTAGAGCTGGACCTTCGGAGAGGGATTGGGATAGAGGTGTGAACACCTGTGTCCCCTGCCCACCCGAGGAGAGGTAGCATCTGGGGTCTCAGGCCTGAGTTGCTCCCCAGTGTGGCGATACAGGCCATCTCCTAACACAGTCCCTCAAGGAGTTGGCCCCAGGCGACTAGGACTGTACCTGTGTGGGGACAGGGGCAGTGGCTACTAAGAGCTAGGCACTCAAGCCGGTGGTGCTGGCGCAGATCAGAAATTCGTGATGTCCACAGGGTTGCCAAGACGTAAGGGCATAAGGAAGAGCTGGAGGTCAGATGGGCTCAGGCTTCCTTTCACCTGGAGCTTGCCTTCGAGAGTTGCTCTCAATTCACTTGTTTGGTGTTCGTGTGCCCGGCCAGGCCCTGTTAGCTATAAGAATGGACCAGCTCTGAGGACCTCATGGCCTCCCATGGGTGTGGGGCCACCATGTTCATGGATAGGCTAAAGTATATCTTTTCTCTGTGGCAGTAGAGAGAGCAACAGGCACGTATGGACCAGAACTGGGAGTGAGGAACTTAGGAGGGACCCATGAGGCTTTGCAGAGAAGTTACACGCCCGTTGGGGTTTACAGAATGTGTGGGGGTTGATCAGTGATGAATGGGAAATCTGCAAAGATATTCCAAGTAGGAGCCATAGTTGAATGGAGGGATAGGGTCATGAAAAGACATGGGAGAGGGGAATCTGTGTTTCTGGAATGTGGCAGGGTATGGATAGTGCCAAGGTGGGGCTGGGGTGTGGGTTGGAATGGGGCATGTGGTAAAGGATTGTGCCTGCCATGCTGAGGCCACCGTGTCCATTCTGTCCTGCAGGTAATGGACACATCCAGGGTGGGAGAATAACACGGCCACACTTGCTGATAGGATTTCAGGGAACAGTTGAGAGAAAGCATTTAAGAGCCTCTTCCAGCTGTCTTGCGTGGGTCAGAAGAGTGGGATGAAAACAGGATAGTTAGAGGACCATTAGAGTAAAGCAAAGGCGAAAGCACTGGCGGCATTTGGCCATGGATAGATGGACGGCAGGGAGATGGAGCAGGAGACAGAGGAAGGAAGATAATGTTCAGAAGCCTGGCCTGAGTAACTTGCTCGCTGCATGGTTTAATCACCAAGGGAGAGGGCAGGGCAGTGAGTGGACTCTTCATCCCAAAGAGGGAGCCAAGTCAGCTGGGGTGGGGCGGCCCATGCCTCCTCCCAAAAGGCCCATGCCTTTGGTGGCCTCTAGCCCAGAGCCTGTCTACACCCTGTGGCACACATCACAACAAGGCACAACCAGGCCTGTCATGCACCTGTGCTGCAGGGACAGTTCTCAATGGGCCACTAGGGTCCCAGCAGGCTGTGCACACTCCCTGGCTCTCACTGTCCCCCCAACAGCCCCAATACTTACAGAATCCCCCCCAACCACCAGGAGCAAGCATCCCATCTTAGGGCAGGAAGACAAGGATTAGGATGTGTTGGCGGTTTCCAAGCTGGGCCCAGGGCAGGGGCCAATCCTGCCCACAGTGCCCAAGTCCCAGTTCTGTTGGGAGCACTGTGGGCTACTCGGGAGTCTTTCCCACTTCTAGGAAGGACTATGCAAAGCCAATGAGGCAGCCATTCTTCAGGCTGCTGGATATTAAGAACTTGCCACTCTTTTACAAATTACATTATTGTTTGAAGGCCTGTGTTTTCACAAGGCATTGACATGATTTATGGTTAATTTTCCCCTTGATTTTTGTACACACCACCTGTCTTCTTTAAACGTCGGCTCTCCTTTCCCAAGGAAGATTGTCCTTTAGGAAAACACTCAAAGTCAAGTGGTGCCCTTTAGAGACAGCAGCTGGGCTGCTCTGTTTTGGCCCTCCCACTGGTAGCAGCCCGGTTCAGCCACTGTTCCCCAGGCTTTTCTCTCAAGAACATACAGCCAGATAGTTCTTCTCTTTGTGCCCTGAGCAGCTTCAGAGCCTGGCTGATTTCTAGAGAGTGGTGGGAATGTCAGGCTGGCCCTCCCCTGGGTCAAGGGGGAGGACCAAGGACTATGCTTCCATCTCAAACCTTCTCTCCACCTCTCTCTGTCCTCATCCTATGGTTGCCCCCAATTCCCTGAACACTGCATGGCTCCCAGGCATGTGTCCCTAGCTCATCTTGCACTGGATGCCCAGACGCAGGTCAGTCGAAGCTTGGCCCGAACAGAATTCAGCCCCCTCTTCATCTCCCACGAAACATGTGGGCTCCATTTCACCAGGTTGTAAAGGCCAAACACCAGAGTGATTCTTCTTTGTCATCTCCAGCCTATCTGGAGGAACACCTTTGCAGCATGCTGGGAGCAAGTATGCTGGGTCCCCATCCCAGCTCTACCGAGGGCCAGGGAGCTTTCCTCAGTAGCACTGTTTACAGTTGCAAATTTTGCATCTTTTTATGTTAGTGTGGATTAATGTCTACCCCACATTTCTATTACCTGTTGGTTGTCCCGTAAGCTCTGAAGTTAGCTGGGATTCTGCCTCTCTGTTCATCATTGGAAATGGACACCTGGTTCACGACCTGACTTGGCTACTTGTTGATAGCTTCTGACCTGGACAAGTGGGTAGATCATGGTGCTAGTCTCAGAGTTGGAGGACACAAGAGGAGCAGAAAGCTTGTGCAGGAAAGAGGCTGTGCTCAGCATGGGACCCGTGGAGGCTGCAGGGCCCCCACAACCCGGCTCTGCCAGCGCTTGACTCGTGGGCAGTGGAATCAGAAGGCAGGCAGCTCACGTCGATGGGAGGGGAGCCCAGTGCATGCCTGCTCTCTCCCAGGGAATGTCTGGAGCGGGGAGAGGTGACATAGCACTTTGTGAGGGGAAGGAAGACCAAACACAGGGATGGAAAGAATGGGGGTGTGGACATGTTGACCTTTCAGGGGTAAGGGACTCCTTTTCTGTGGAAAAGGACAGAGATAAGGGGCCTGCACAGAGATGCAGCTGCTCAGATTTGGTGACTGAAGCCGTAAAACAGAAAATTCTTTCAACGATCTATCTTCTCACTGATGTTGGAGGCCAGGTTCAGGCAGTGAGGGTGGGGCGAGGGGTCTTGGGCAGCAGCGTTTAGGAGAGCGGGGCAGGTTTGAAGGAACTGCTGCTATCGGAGGGCTGGAGAGAGGCCAGTGTGTTTGAGTGTGGCCAGGCTGTGGCTGCAGGCCATGTGTTTGTGACGCCCGATCGGCAGGCCCCTGTCAGCTGCTGACTTTATAGGAGGAAGTGTGCTGGTGGGATCATCCTGAGGTATGCGGGTGCAAGAACCGTGGGCCTGGAGGAATAAGGAGCTGAGGACATCGGTTGGAGGTGGGTGGCGTCTTACATCATGGCATCTACTCAGCAAGAAGAAGAGTGAAGCCGGGAGGGGACTGACTGCTGTGACAAAGTGCAGGGGCCCAGATGAAGGTCTCATGAGCCTGGAGGAGGACCCCAGGCTGTGGACTTGAATCAAGGCTTGGATTGAAGAGATGCAGAGTACTTCTGGGTGGTCAAGAGATCCAGAGAGAGGGGCCAGGTTCAGGCATCTGAAAAGACAGGAGGCTAGGTAGGTGACCCACATCTTCCAGGACCCACTGGGGTGGTGACACTACCTGCCCCTACCCCCAAAAGGGGGCAGAGGCCTCAGAGCCTGTGTGTAGTCAGGAGACTGCCTGCAGGCTTCAAATGGAGAAGGTAGGCTGTTACTGTTCTGGTAGCCTGGGCATCCCCAGGGAACTCAATTGACCCTGACCCGAAGAAGCATCATTCTGCCAGGAGGCCCAACTGGCATTACAGTGAACCCTGTGCACAGTGCATGGCCTGGGAGGTGGGCTCCCCATGGGACCCTTCCTTTTATGGGGCTCGCTGGGTGTCTTCACTGCTGTGTTTGAGAACTGCCAGCTGTGGGAAGGAATTGGACTGCCCACCCACACAGAGCCCACAAATTGTTCTCAGTTACATTGCTGGAAAGTGGATCATAATATTCCGTGTCAGAAATGGAAAGTATTTGTGCCCAATTGCAAAATGTTGCTTCTGATCTAATTGCACCTTTAATTCAAGGCCTTTAGGTTTAACCTGAATTGGAGACCTCCTGGTGAGCAGAAGGAGAAAGTAACGTTTATAAAGTCACAAGTGCCAGGGAGGAGCTCAGCTCCCAGCAAATGGTATCCTGGGGACTCCCACCAGTGACACTTGGTGACCCCTCCCTCGGGCTGGCTTCATTTATTTCTCCCATACCCTTGCTTCCAGAAGGTTCAGGGCCTCTGGGCAGTGGGGGAGTTCAGGGAGGCCCCCCGGTGAAAACTCAGTGAGTAGTGGTCTTTATGGCTGCATGGTCCCCTCCCAGCCATCTGCTGCCATTTCTGGATGCTGCCTGACCCTCCCTACTCTTTTTCTCCCCTGCTCCTTCCCTGCATTGCTGTCTGTCTCTCGGGTGTCAGCTCTGTTCTCGTCCCCTCGGGGAGCCCTCCTGGATGCTCCTCTCCACCAGGGCCCAGTAAGGTGTCCTCTTCCTAAAGCCCAGAGGGCTTGGTGCTAACTTCTGACATACTGTTCATCACTCTGTGAGCTAACCAGATGCTGACATGTGGTCTCCCCCATGGGCTGGAGGGTAGAGCAGCTTTGTCTCTGCACCCCTGGTGCCCAGCACCAGCTCAGCAGGGAGTACGCTCCAGGGGACAGGCTCCAATAAATGTTCGTTGGCCCAATAATGAGGAGCATTCTGGATGCTTCTTGCATTGCCAACCCAGGGTCCTGAACTTAGAAGATGTCCAATTTAGGTTTATTGTAGCCTAAGAAAATGTTTGTTGTAGGCCTCTCAACACCCAATTAGTTGTCAGTATCTGCTTACTTATTTTTAAGGATTTTATTTATTTATTTGTCAGAGAGAGAGAGAGAGCACAGGCAGGGGGAGAGGCAGGCAGAGGAAGAGGGAGAAGCAGGCTTCCTGCTGAGCAGGGAGCTGGACGTGGGGCTTGATCCCAAGACCCTGGGATCATGACTTGAGCCAAAGGCAGGTGCTTAACCCACTGAGACACCCAGGCACCCCGGTCGGTATCTTTTTAGAGAGCTTGCTTGGTGATGGAAATGGTGCCAGCTCTCCTGAGGTGATGATAAAGGAGACCAGGACATTTACCAGAAAGGGCCAGTTGCTCTCAGATGCTGGGGTGGGGGGTAGGTTAGAAAAGCAAGCCCTGGTTACTCTGATAGGGAGGCTTATTCTGCCTGCTTATTGGGAGTCCAGCCCCAGAGTTCTTTTACTTTCCAACTTTCGCCAGGGCTTGCTGGCCCTGTGCACCCAGGCGGTGGGTGGCCTCTGTGTCTGTGGGACATACAGAGAGAGTGTAAACTCCTATCAGAGTTATCTTCAAAGGCCGTTCCATGGGCGTCTAGACTCCAACTCCATCTGCACTGCCCTGGGGAACCACCTTCAGGGCCTGTGACATATACTGTTCACTCCTTTAATTTTGGCAAATCTTTATCATGGGAAGTGGAATTTGATGGAAAAAGGAGGGAAAGAGGAGTCCACAGCCATGCCTGATGAACCTTCAGGATGAGCTCGCTGGCTGTGTGTGCCCCTGCATATATGCATCTATATGTGCCTGTGTATATGTGTTTGTCTACATGTGTGTGTGTGTATATATGTGCATTTACATATGTGTGTGTGTATATGTGTGTATGCTTGTGTGGATGTATACATATATGCGTGTATATACGGTCATCTGCATATGTGTATATATATGTGTGTGTCTGTGTGTGGTTGTATATGTGTGTGTGTGTGTGTGAAGTTAAATGAGTTGATTTCATTTCATGCCCCTGTGGTAGGCAGTAGGCAGGTCATAGAGTTCTGAAAATAATCTTTTTAAAAAATTTTTTTTATTTTATTTTTTTAAAGGTTTTTATTTATTCATTTGACAGACAGAGATTACAAGTAGGCAGAGAGACAGGCAGAGAGAGAGGAGGAAGCAGACTCCCTGCTAAGCAGAGAGCCCTATGCGGGGCTCAATCCCAGGACCCTGGGATCACGACCTGAGCCGAAAGCAGAGGCTTTAACCCACTGAGCCACCCAGGCGCCCCAGAGTTCTGAAAATAATCTTAAATGACTGGAGGGTTATTGGACTTAGTGGCAGAGCTTCCAGAGGGGGCCACTGTGGGGAACAGCACGCATTTGAACACGCTAATTCAGTAAGTCCCCACATCAGAGACACGTCCTCGAGCGCAGGAACATGCAGGCTTTACTGCATGGCCATTCCTTGCCGGCCACCTGTGGACCCCCATGGACCCTTGGCTGTCCCTGGCTGCCTCTCACTCCATGTCTGTCAGTCCTTCAGGCACGTCCGCTGGCTGCCCCTATCATGGGAATGAGGAAAGCATGCCCAGAAGAGGAATCTGCTCTAATAACACCCTGTTCATTCCAAGGACACTCAAAACCAATAAATTTGTCTGTCTGATGGATGAGAAGCTCTGGAGGAGCCCTGAAGCCCCCAGGCCTTGGCATCAGATAAACTGGCTCCCATTCCAGCTGTGGGATCTTAGGCTGGGCGTTCAGACCTCGAAGCTTCAAGTTGCCCCTCTCAGTCGGGCAAGCACTGCACCTTTCTCCACAGATGAAACAAGTCAGTAGAACATTTTCCCCGGTAAACACTCATGAAGTGTTAGCGTAGTACTAAGCCTGTGGAGGACTGGATTTTCTCTTTTCTTTATTTGATGACTCAATCATGTTAATGAAGACAGAAAAGCCTGAGCTAAATTAGGCAAGTCCAAGAGAAATTTAGCCCTGGGCAAAATGATTTTGTGAATGGCGCTTTCTGGTGTTTGATTTTCAGGCCTTGGGGGGATGGGGGTGGGGGGGGGGCGG